>CM067350.1:77057339-77154839 GCA_034190875.2 Urechis unicinctus | reverse complement strand
GAAATTCTGGTTTCAGGTGCCAATGTGGAGGCTGCATAACCATGCCAACTGTCAGGGAAAGTGTCTGCTGTGTGGAGCAGGAGAAAGTGATGGTTAAAATAGAAAATTTACCAGAAATTAAATGTGTGACGCAGCATCCAAATTTTAATGCTGTATGTCTCAATGAAGATGTATTGGAGACAGCGTACTACGCCTGCAAGCAGGATCATGGTCCATACAAGAGAAACAAGTAAGTATTGACAGACAACAAACACCAAATTATAAATTTATGTTGGAAAAAAAATCCCCAAACTACTTGGTAATTTTTACTCAAATGAATGACGTTTTCAATTCAGACTGAATTATCAATACAGTTTATACCAGGATAACACTATTTTTGTGACTCAATCATCAAATCAATGTATGGGTTAAAATATAATATTTATTCAGCACTGTAAAGATGTTTAAGGATTTGTGTATGGTTGTGTGTTACAGCTGGAAGCGTTACACTGGATATAGGCAGTTTATCCGGTGGTGCAACCATTATCCTGGCAAGAAAAATCGCATCCCTATACCATCCTGCGTGACTTCAGTCATCCGAAAAACATTTCCAGAGGAGACAAACAATTATGTTGGATATGAAACTAGCACTTAGAGAAGCGAGAGCGGAACTGATCGACCGCTTGGTGCTTTTCTGGGATCTCGAAGGTGGAGTTCAGATTGGGTGGGATCTCCAGTGCTTCCATCTCCTCATCATTTATGTCACTGGCCTTGCATATGCTGACTGTCGTTGCCAAAAGATCTTATACATAGCCTGTATTGAATATATGTATTAGTTGTTCATTTAAGATTTGAGATTATAATTTTCACATAAATGTGAAATTTAGAAACAATCCCTACCATAAGTTGGATCATTCAGCACTTTTCTAACTGTGTGACCTCCTCCCTTGTGTTTGGGGTAGTGGAGGCTGTACATGTCCTCACCCTGCGCTGTTATTCTTTGTTGTCGTCCAGCATTTTCATTGAAATGCATAGTTGCAATGATTGATCTGAAATCATTTATGAACCTTTCTATCAGTTTGAAATAGGATAAGTTTGTGCTTTTCATGTTTGATTTATTGGATGTTTAGTGATAAGTTGGATTCAGCAGTATATTGACTAGAATGAATGACGTGAGGAAAGAAACTTGTTTATTCCACTTTGTTTTTGTTTATGGATCCACTTGTCAACAACAATCCTACATTTGAAAGAAGGGTAAAATCTTACTAGCTACCAACTTTTAAGCTAAGCAGACTGGGATAGTTGAAAGATTTACCGGCAAAGTAGACCAGGGTAACTGAAAGCATAGGTTTTTGGAGCTAACTGGATCATAAGGCTGTGGAAAGCCTCTATGTAGGAGGTCTGGGCATTGCCTGATAGTCTCTTGATGTCCTTGCACAATCTCTTGTTGGTGAAATTTTTTTTCCAATTCTATGGCACACCTCGTATCTAAGGATATAAAGAGCAATTTAACTGCAAGATTTTTCTTTGTGTTTTAAGGAAATTTAAGGACTTTGTGGTCTTTTTAGTCTGAACTCTAAAATGATATATTGTATCACCTGGCTTGATCCACCTTTTGCGTCTCTCATGACCAGTCAAAGGTCCATGAACACAGTACTGGAACAGACCACCAAACCCAGAATGAATATTTTGAATGTGGTCAAGGATTGAGAGCCACTTGTCCAACACCAGCTGTCCATTTCCAGGGGGGCTTGACACAACACTCCAGTACAGGTGGTTAACAATGCTTGGTATCCACGCTTGAATATCCGCCAGATCTTTACCTCTGGCCACTGCTTCAATTTCTTTTTTATGCCAGAAATATGCAGAAGATCGGGTGAAGCAATAGCATTGCACAGTTCATCATCATTTTACAAAAATATAATTTGAAATATTTACCCTTAGCAACATGCCAAATGTCAAATTCATGAGTTATGCCTGGGTGCTCCTCTTGGATAAACTTAGCAATTTGCGGGTGGCGGTCCGTTATGAGCGTCTCAACATCTAAGTAGTTTGATTACATTGATTACAGCAAAAATGTAATAACAGCGTAAGTACCTTGGTAAGGTTGATAGCCTTTAGTTGAGCCACCTACTCATTTCATACCATTTGTAAATAAAAGATATAGAACCAACATATGAAAGGATGTACCTGTACAAGTTCTACATCTATTACAGCCATTGCTTCCCTCTCCATCAAAGTGTATGTCCCATACTTTGCACTGTGTCCTGTACTGTCTGTGCGCCCGTCACCCCCTAGAACAATTCCCCGGTTTTCTGCCTGAAGGGCTGCAAACAACCATTGTTGACGCTCCTGCCACACTTGCCGGACTGATTGGATTAAAATATGTTTTTGGTGGCGGAAGAATGTTCGCAGAGAATAGCAAGCGATACCCATGTGCTTTAGAACCCTCATGGTCTTGGAAATGAGA
Organism: Urechis unicinctus; assembly: GCA_034190875.2. Taxonomy (NCBI): domain Eukaryota; kingdom Metazoa; phylum Annelida; class Polychaeta; order Xenopneusta; family Urechidae; genus Urechis; species Urechis unicinctus. The sequence goes on along the minus strand of CM067350.1, from coordinate 77,152,390 downwards.
GCACCGCTGTAGAGGATTCCCGCAAGTTTCCTGCTGGAATGTTACCGACATAGGGCTGGCTATTCCAGACAACAGATTTAGTACAGCTGGAGTATCTCAAGGTGACAGCTACTAATATGCCATCCTCCCGCTTGGATGCAGCTAACCCAGTGGCACCGCAAAATCTGACACACAAAGAGCAAATAGAGTCTGCAGTGATGACCAAAAAACTATATACTTTCTTTCCTCAATAATGTCCAAAGAATCTGTTTCAACATTTTCAATCAAAGGCCTCTCTTCATTGATGTCCACATCATCTTCTATGTCTGAGTACGCTGCACTTGCGATATCCATTGCTTGCGCAACTTCTCCTCCCGAGGAAAACTGTATAATCGAACACTTTCCGAAGAAAATTTCGAACAATTCGCGGCCACGCAGCTTTTTGGCATGACTGATCCAGACTAAACAAGATATAAATTCACGGTTGACACGTGGGTTTTACGGTAGGCAAAGAAACTCCGGCTCTGACAGCGCCAGCGCATCTATCGAAGATGACTTGAGCTGCAGAAACTGGACCCCCTTTATGCGTCATTTCCGGTTGACCTCGGCTCACGCACGAAATGCCGCTTCGTTCCAAAGAACGTTTAATATCTCTTTTATTATTCATCGGAGACCAAAAACTCCAACACCATTCGATCCGCATCGATTTGTTTAGTTTATACGCAAAAATCATATTTTAGGTGCCATAGGCACTTTAATATTCTGTAATGGAACTACCCAGCTCTATAAAATCAACATGCGTAATGAATGACTGTCATTCTCTCTCCGAGGAAGACATATGGCGTAGTTTATTCTCTGATGCTAACCGTCGTTAGTAATAAAACATTCAACTCTCAATATCTAAGTTCCCGTTTGTTTATCTTTAAGCGAGACCAATTACGTATCCATGCGAGCAGAATAATGAAATTGCCCAAGGAGAAAGAACTTCGAAACGAATGACTTGTTAAAATCTTATGTACTATATGTTGAAGGTAGGTGTACTTTCGGAGCTACTTGGTGCCAATTTCTTTACCTATATTTACTTATCATGCCCTAGGGACACATTCATCCATTGACTGTGATAAGAGTAGAGGACACGATATGTATAGCATCTATAGACTGTGATAAGGGGACATGACATGTATGTCATTTATAGACTGTGAAAAGAGTAGAGGACAAAACATATAGAGCATTTTAATATTTTTTTCCTCCAAAGTACCGTTTTCTAAACTGTATGTTTCCACGAAGGATAATTAAGCTTAATTTGATCTCTTGGTTATTTAAGTTAACTTTAAAAAAACAGACTCTAACGGAAAAAGGGAAAAGGGGGATTAATTAAAGATCAAGCCAAAGAATAACGGGTAAAATGGTTTTAAAATGAAAATGATGCGATTTTTTACGTCCGGGATGCACATTTGCTTACGCAAGGGAGTAACTTCAACAGTACCAACCGAGGTTAGATATTAGAAGGTATCGTGGTGAATTGTGACAACTTAAACGATGTTAAAACACTCTAATATCGCTAGCTGGTAGCCATATTGGTATTTTTCGCCCAATATACGTTCTAAAAACCCACAAATATTGCACATAGATTCATTCTCTATTTAATTTGGTGTTTGTAAAAGAGTTAAATGCATATAGTCTATCGTTGGTGCTTTGTAGAACATCTATTTTTCATCACGACAGCTTCAATTTACTTTCGTTGACGTCCTGAACTTGCGACATAATTATGTTACCATTATGCTTACATTACCTAATATCTACATGACGCCCTGGAAGCGTAATCGCCATTGTCTTTCCTTTCAAGCCACGGGTTGCTTCTATTTGGACAGAGCCATTATGATCCTTTATTGTGTGTGACCAATGCTTCATTCTGCCCCTATGCACATTCATATCTATTGCCACGTAAATAATCGAACAATTACGCGTAAGAGGTTGGTATTGCTTATGCTAACAAATACAAAAATGCACTTTCGTATAGTGTCAGTACGACAAAAACACTTATACATCAATGCCATATCGTAATCACAGATTAACCTGCATATTTGTCGAATTAATTCAATAAATATATATAGGTAAGGTATTCATAACTATGGAAATTAATTGGCATCGCCTCTTGTGCAACATCAACATTGGATGAGCTGCCAACCAATATATAGAGCCACCAAAGCATCACATTGTATCATGGTACAGTTAAGGTGCAAACAAACTAATGCTAACACGGCTGATTAGCGAAGAAGCACATCAACTTGAGGTCGCTGTTTGCAATTTGTAGTGGCGAGGTGCTCACCGGCGTCACACAACAAGTTACTATTTTTACGAAAAACTTATTGGATTGGAAATCTGATCAGGAGAGTGCTAATTATTCAGTCTAGAAACGTGCAATACATCAAATAGCAGCTTACCCCATTCCTCGTCCTAAAACGTGTGTTGCTGTTATTGGCAGAATCGACCTCAGGCCAAGCACAGGAAATCATGTTAGCGCTAGCTTCTGATGCAATTATGACGGCACGATATTCACAACACTACTCTCCAAACTAAAGCGGATTTGTTGTTGCAGTGTTTGTGTCCCATATTTCTGCTGCTTTACGCATATTTTGAGCGGAATATCATCTTAACGACAGCATCAATAAGTGAGGATGATCATCATAACGGTAATTTGGATATCTTACATTTATGATTAGGCGGTAATGCCTGGATAATTTCATTGTCACATTTCTGAATATAGCCACACCTGGATCACATAATGTAGGCTAAGAATCAGGCTCACAGTTCGTTCAATGCTGTCAGTAACTGGGGGGGGGGGGGGGGGTGGTGGGGGGTGGGGGGGGGGGACAAAATGTTGCTTAGATCAAGAGATCAATAAAAACGGTATAAGAATCCACGGCGGTTTAATACCTCAAGGAAGCTGCTACATGTCACTGACTGTGTGTCAGACGGAAGAGGCGTTGTTTGCTACGTTGTGGCATGCATGTTTTTGTTGTGCTGCTCCGCCACATTTAGTAAGTAGTCGATTTTGTCACGGAAGTGAGAAACTTGGTCCGTGCTGCTTTATGATAAGTGAAGTATGGAGAGACACGTATATGGTACACCATTGGGCGATAACGTGCTGTTTGTGTGTGTAGTGATTAGGTAAACTCTGTGTACGTACAATACAGCTAGTCGAACAAAAGAAAGATATCTGCCATCATTGTATTGGTCTGTGAAAATGTACCATCGGTCATGCTTACGTCAGTCTACAATAATTTGACATCGTTATGGATATGCAGTGAGAATGTTGCCATTACAGACATTGCGTTCCGGCGTTCTAACTACCTGCTGGACTGTCTTAGGTTGTCTGTACATCATATTCCCTTGCCTGAATAATTGCCCCAGCATGTCTGCTTTTGCGTTGCATTTCGCCTTAATGGCTGCCTCGGCTTGTCTATTTGGGTGGTCTATTCAGTTCTTGATGCACTAGTCATACAGTCGTAAACATGACCATCCAACAAACACGTACATCGGAATTACCGTAATATATTCAGTGCATTACCCTGAATGATTGCAATCACTTTAACACTTTTGACCTTTCGTACGTAGGTCTTTGTAGCCTTCAGCGCAATATCCTTCCTGAGACGTATTGGTGATAACATGTGATGACTTTAATAGATATCCCAGGCGGGCGTTATACCAATATGCAGATGGCCGTCTTTGTCAGCTTTGGCCTGATTTCAGACCAAAGAATAAGACTTAAATGGTAAAGCAGACGATACAATTACTTGGTTGAGTGCATTCCGGCACGGTGCACTTAATGTAACCAGACGTGAATCCTTCTAGCGTAAGGTCCCCGTTAGCTGGTAGTTGATGCCCACGTTATCCTTTCTATATCATCGTTCCATTATTATATGGACCATAGTGATGGCCGCCTGTAGATCATCCTAATGACTCGTCTGGGGTTACTCCGCTATAACATTGCGGATTATACAGAAAAGCAGCCTGCCATATATATGCTAGCCCTATAAAAGTTTAATTATTCTACAGGTTGTATTTATGGGTTTATGATAAAAGAAAAAGGTGAAATGGAATAACCTTCCACTTAACAATTCCAAACCACAACAGATATAATGCTACCATTGAGAGGGTAAATGTCTCAAGAACACATCAATTGGAATACCAGTCGACATGCTGTTTCTCCGTTCGAATGGGGATCAAACTAAAAGCCCAGCGCCTGCATGAATGGCTGCAGTGGCAAAATATTTGATGGCCAATGCTTGTGAACCTTGTACAAATTCTTCAACGATGATAATGTCATGCAGCCACGTCCATGTCTTAATAGGACAGGGAATACCAGTCATTGATTCAGTGACGTTAACTCGGGAGATCTACGTTAATTTGGGTTGTTATTTGCAGGAAACCTAGCTCGGTTATCGCCCTGACTCAGCGCGATCTGTCAATATCTGATTCGGTATCACAGCACGTACGTTTGAGCACGTCTCTTGGAAGCGAAGCATCATTAGGACCACAGCAAGTGAGCGGTGGCTAATGAGGGATGCTACGCGTGATCCTCGATTATGATAGGAATGCTTATTCTGTCAATCAAAATGAAATATCGTGATCGACCTACATGTCTATTTCTACTTTCTTATGCGACTTGTACAAATCAATTGGTATACTGTCGTCGGGTACACTGACATTGCCAAAGTTTGCACGCAAGATATTTCTCGTCTAATAATGGTTTGCTATTTAAGAAAGGCGTATATTGCATAATGGGATATGTGACATGTAACGACTTTATTCGTCATTTCTAGTTGAAAACAGTTCTTTTTCAGCTTGATCAAATTCGTTGCTACTTCCTTATTTTTGATGCCAAGTTATTTACCGGATCGCCATTAGGATTCAAACTTTGTGCGCTTTGGGGAAATCTTTGACTCCGCAATATGATTTGTTTCATTTAATTGTAAGCCCAATGCAGAGACCCCATGATATCGGCCAGTGGTCAATATGCTTAATTTTAGTTATGTTGTGCTGTGCGTAACATGCAGCAAACCAGCCCAGAAGCCAGATGTCATATCCCTTGTCGTTTTCATGCAGTCACCCGTAGACAGGATAATCTGGTAACTCAGGTACAACTCCCTTAAATAGCTTATCAATGTAATGGCTCCGCATTTAACCGACGCATTATAATCACAACGGTTACGTACTATTGTCAAGTGTCAGCATTGAGATAGCAGCAATTTCCTGATTTGTGACAGATAATACAAATTGCGAGCAGGGATTGGCTAAAATGAGCCATCTGATTTTTCAGGGTGGTGACTTAACACTTCATTGGCTACTGATCAATGCAAGTAATCTAATCTGAACAGCATTTTTATCATTGCCTCTATATTAATGTGCCTACTGTTACTTGACAGAACTATGATTAGTTATTTAATAGCTTCAAACCTTATTATGACTTCCAGCGATAGTCTGAAGACAAAATAAGGTTTTATGCTGTGGAGCAATTTTGTGTTACTATCTCCTCTAAAAACGCCGGAGGTACCAAAATGGTGTTTGCGTACAACGTTGTCCCAAGTTTTCGTCTATGGACCGATAAATTTGTTGCATGCTGGCCATCGTTTTTATAGTTTTTTCAAATAATTCCAAACGTAATATTTATAGCTAGATTGTAGGATTGTTCTCTATTCTATAACTCGACAATTACAAGAGCTTTTATCACCATTTAGACGACCGAAAATGACGTTTATAAGTTCCATAATCGACCTTGAAGAAATCATCAAGGTCACATAGTCTAGCACTCACTGACCAAATAGTTTTTTTCTGACTGGCCAAAAATTTATAACGACAAAAGCTTTTATGACCATTTTGGCACCAAAAACGATAATACGAATTCTATAACCATGTTTGATTTTTTGGTTTTTTACAAGTTCATTGAGTAAGACAAATTTGTTTTTGGTGAAGTAAAATGCTTTTTACATCAATATCTTCATCAATATCGGTTTGAATTCGATTATTTTTATTTAAAATTTCCGGGTAAGCCTAAATATACTGCATACATGAATCGCTAAGTGATCCCAATAGCAGAAAAACTTTCTGTCTTGCATGCAACTAGCTATGCTATTCAAATTGATATTAGACTCGACAGGCAGTTAATGCGTCACGTCTTGTAAACGCAGGCATGGAATCCGCTAAGGCAGTAAGCGCATTGCTCCGATATGCACCAATGCGTGCTCCAGTGGATAAGATATGAGATTTATCGTTCCTCATTGACCCACTGTCCCGCCTTTCTGGTCGACAAGTCAACCATTAAAATGCACATTCAACCAACCTCTCGAACCAATTGGCATCAATACATTATGTGGACCATACTCACGATAATTCACCTGTCGTGTGCAAAGGCCAATAATCGGTATTACAACAGCAGCTCTGTTTTCTGTGTGTTTATACGCAATGTGAGCATTTCATTCTGGTCGACGCATGCCCCGCTTTATAGGTGCGTTGTTGACTGGGGGCTTAAATACATGCTACATTAACACGATGTTGTCAAATGATTACATTAGTTATACCAAAGATTTTACGTGAGAGATCAATCGATTGGAATTTTCATTACTCACCACTGTATGCAGCAGCAGCAATACCTGAATTCTCTAATCATAGCCTCTCAGAACCCAACGCCCTTCATGCCAGCCAGAACTCCTCCCGTGCGAATAACAAACAATAGTATTCAATGTCATTTGCCAACCAGAAGTAGTCAGCACAAATCATAGTTAAAAAGGCGATAAGTTATAACATCTTTATATGCAATAAAGTTGCAGAGCGAACATAGTTGATATATTGAGAATACATTAGAGCAAGCATAACAAACTGCAAATCAGCGTACTCTATATACAATACTGTCAATAATATATTTATGCACATAAAACATTTATTTTCAGTCATTGCTAAACATATTGTCGCTAGACGAGAAATAGACTACCCAGTCTTGCCACTAAAGTTAAAACATGCTTATAACAGCGAATTGATAAAGCGACGACGATGAACGACAATAGTGGAGGTGGTTAAGTGTCATCAATAACTAGTATTCACACCAGTATGCACACGGCCAGCCACTGACTATAAATACACCATTGAACAATCTAGTTTAGACTCAATCATAGGTCGTGGCAAGCTGTGCAAGCCGCTGGAAATTAGGACAAGAATCTGTTATTCTCTTGGCGATGGTAAGACAGTGTGGGGGTCAAGCACAGGTGTAATGTGGTACCTCTTTGCAACCAACTTTTGCGCTAGGATCTTCGTCTATTATTGTCGTTGCAATTTCAAGCCATTCCTATTAGAAATGATTCACTCGGGGCTTGTTCGCAATCATCCAGACGCGATTGTCTTCTACGCGCGCCTCTATTATGACGATGGCTGATATCAGGCTATCTTTTTCCTTCTGTTTGAAAGATAGATCGATATCATCGGCATACCGTGGCGAGCAACAGGGTGAAGGGCGAAAGGAAGGGTGCAGCACAGAAATAGCTAGGGTCCCAATTCTGATCCTTGTGGGACCGCCGATTCTAGTGACACTTCAAGGGATTTAAACTAGGTTCACATTGATGAGTTGCGTTTATGATGGTAGATAATGGTTATGCCACACCCAAGTGAAAGAGCAAGTGATGCTACAGTATGGTTAATATAAGTTAAGCTTATAATGTATATGTGGCATTTGTGGCGTACAATGCGTATTGGTTATGGCAGTCAATCGGATCGCTTTTGCCCTAGGGCCGATGAATATCTTCCATTCCATCGTTAATAACGTATTGGTTGCAACACAATAGCATACTTGACATTATTTGACGATCAACATCGGAACAAAATAAACAGTGAGCATCATCATTTAACTGCTAGTAAATCTTGCTTTAGAGCGATATATTAAAATATAAGGCACGAACTGGATTTTAGTTTACGTGTATCGCCCAGGCAAAAACATTTTATTCTGCTGCGGTGAACAAATGCTAAGTTTAACAAACGACTGGTTTATTCGGCGTTGGTAATATATGTCCGACTTTGTAAATGAATTGTGCAACCTTATTCACCTACACTAAAGCTGCAGTGCCATAGTCAGGGATTTATATGGGACTTGATGTTGAAGCTACAGAGGTAGAAGTGTGAAGACAATGCCGTGTTGTTGGCAACAGTACACAGCCAGCAACTTGCCAAATCAGAAACTGGATGACGACGGTGTGATTAGCCTAGAATGTTCTCCGGACAGGACAAGACGGTACAAGCTGGTCACGTGAATTAGGACAAGACGGTACCAGCTGATCACGTGAATTAGAACAAGACGGTACCAGCTGGCCACGTGAAGAAGAACAAGACGGCACCAGCTGGTCACGTGAATTAGAACAAGACGGCACCAGCTGGTCACGTGAATTAGTACAAGACGGCACCAGCTGGTCACGTGAATTAGAACAAGACGGCACCAGCTGGTCACGTTAATTAGAACAAGACGGCACCAGCTGGTCACGTGAATTAGTACAAGACGGCAGCAGCTAGTCACGTTTAGCAGCATATATCCATAGTGGTCACGTCAAGCAGGATATGTCCACATCACCTGTTTGGCAGGACCAGGCTGCCGATACAAACATTCATTAACGATATACCAAAAGTGCTGATAAGAATGCCAGCAACAGTACGATATAATTTGAATGCGTCGGTCAGTACATCACACTCACTGACTATTTAAACGACGCCTAGATCAATTAGACATAAATAGCTTACTTATAGCCATACTTGCACATTACAGTGTGTAATGGAGAAAACATTGTTATATAAACACGTGATGGTTTCGTACATCATTGCCTTGATTCTGTGTATACAACATCTTTTCCATACCCATATATTGTATTTCACGTTAGTTGCTTTGCTAGGTATCTATGGTGTTTGTTGCTGGAGTGGCTTATATTTGTTACCAAGCAAGACACATATATACTCAATAAAAGCTGCAACGAAGGACAAAGCAAACGCCTGTCTTCTTGAGGCTCCATATAACTAGCAGATGATAAGAGCGTTCGACCGAAGTTCGTATTCTTTATTTTGGCCATTGCTCGAGGACATATTGGTCCTCCTTATAGTATAATGGTCAATATGATGATAGCTCACCCACGGTGTGAGACAGGTTTCTAGGTCCAACGATTTGAACACAGATGTAATTCACCTTAAACAGCTTTGTTTAACCATTTAGACGTCTTGACTGAATAAACAATGCAATGGAATCGACAACAGCATCGCAATTTGTCTGGACCAGTGCATCAAGTGTTCAATGCATGCTAATATTCGCAAATCGAATTTAGATCAATTAAATTTCTGCCAAGGTCGTGTTTATTTGTCAGAGGGTATGCACTCTGCTATTATCTTACTGGGCCATCCTTAACAATTAGTACAAGTTCAGTCTGAACCTCTTACTATTAACCTGCCGCAGGGAGCAATACAGACTACTGGTGGACCAAATGTGTCACGTTTTAGCTCGGACAACGTCACAATTGCGATGTAATGAGGGCCAATATACGTAAGAATAGCTTGATAATGTACGATTCTGGGTATGACCCGCAAGATCAATAGAACAGTTCTAGCTGCTGGTCGACAAAACATACAGGCAAGCATGATGCACATACAAACCTGATGCAATATTCTGGCATTATACTGGTAACTGAAAAATCCCGTTGTATTCCAAACCGACGTTCTTGCAAAAAAAGCATTATCCTCCCTACGGGTTTTGTTATGATCCTAATTTAAATACAATTCTACAATTAATGTTCTCCTTTAAAACATAAAGACCAGTCGCGGAGTGGTATCGTATTTGTCCGTGTTACATCAACACACTTCTTACTATTTCTTCATCATTCAAACATCGTCACATGAAGGTTACTAACCTCTATTTGTAACAAGGCATCAGGATAACGGACAAACGTATGAGTTGCTTTTGGAAAACGATGTTTAAAAATAAGGGCGCTGCTACATCCAGATGAACTGGAAGTTGAGCAGACCCAAGAGATGCTGCGGATTATTTGGCCTGACGGATCGTATCGGGGGTCCGTGGGATATTGGAACCCGCAGCGGTGTATTGCCTCCGATATGCTGTGCAGATAAAATCACCAGCGCGATGATCCCATTTGTTCCCGTATGATTCATTACCCATGACAATAGCTGGAGTGGCAATCAAACAAGACATAAAAGGGCAACAGTCAACAATGTGACTCACTAGTTATCTCACTGGGGTCGGTGGGTAAATTACTTATTTATGGATATGGTGTTCATATCGTTCAGCTTTATTGCCTATTCGACATTATTTATTGCGCTCACTTAATCACAAGACCTAGCATCTATATGTACTACATTAGAATACCAGATAACATGTATATCGTCGTGTAGCGCTCAGACACTCACGAGGACCAAACTTACCACACGCATACCACACAGACCCTGCAAATAACGTCACGTGATATGGAATCTCCATACGACATCGCCGATTGAAGTGATCACGCCAGACCTCAGGAATGGGTTTCATATGCGGCACGTGGTGTATTTCATTGTGCCCGCCATTAATTGGCACCAAATCCATCGCGAGTTCGCTCATTCCTTCCTTATCCACCCCAAACTTTATAACATTTAGTGTCGGCCCAATGGGTTGTGTTAGGCCTATCTGATGCTAAGTGGCATCCTGTGGTAAAATGTTTCATTCACTGGAAATGCAATATCTACCACCAAACATACGAATTGCGACCAATAAGGTTAAAAATGCAGGGGAGTGTACGGTTTTTGTTATGTCAGTCGCTAATGTTATGCAAATTCCAAAAATCTAAATGCAGGTTACTACGCACATAGAACCAAGGTTTATGGATGAACTAGCGTCGACAATTGAGTCGTCGTGGATTAGCTACGCGATCAGGCGGTATATGCAGCCGAGAAAGGCTGTCTCTTGGTGTGATGACTCTACCTATCAGTTTGATAGGCATTTCGACTCCTTGCCGTCTGTTTCATACCAAATGTGAAATAGTTCCTGACATAAATATGATCATTATTGCAAAACGATATACGTCCACGAGAGAGGCTGTAGCTACTAAATACTTAAAAGATTAGTTGCTATGCAGCGGGATTTATTTTGTCTGTGCAATATTGTTAAAATAGGACCTGTCGATCGTATAGCCACGGATCTGCTAATACACTTGCGTCAACTTGATAATTTGACATGAAGCATGTGATGGCAATGAACCACACGTTCAAGCAGAAAATGGCGAGTGGAAAAGGTATAAATTTAAAGACGTTTTATGATTTCCTTTGATAGAGGCAATTAACTCCAAGCAATAATAACTCCAAGCAATAATTTCCCGTTTGTTTTGCGTTGGTCTCTGGCGACATGCCTCTATGACGTTGCCTCATATACACATTCGCCTTCAGATGACAGCTTTATGGACTTCCCTAATGCGCGTTGACCTATTGTAAGAACTGCGGGATACTTTGAATTAACACATGTTAGTACAGATGTACATGGCTAGCATTGGCATCATGAATCCGAATGAGGCCAGAAAATTCACCACGGAACACAAAACATAGCCATAGACTTTCATAGAGTAAATGATCTACATATTAGTCGCATCAAAGCTAATTATTGTATGAAAATGGCGATCATTGGCTCCAGTGCTACTGAGGAAGTCATCTGCCGCTTTGGTTTGTTCTGATACGCTGTTTTGTATTAAACAATTACTACTGACATAAATGACGCCCGTATTATTGATGTAAAACTACCGACGTAAATGACACCAGTATTATTGATGTAAGACTACCGACTTAAATGACGCTGGTACTATTGATGTAAGACTACCGACGTAAATGACGCTTGTGTTATTGATGTAAAACTACCGACGTAAAGGACGTAGACATTAGCATAATGCTCCAATATCATTTAGTCTTATGCCGCACAAAATGTCTCGACGCAATTCCGAAGGTTTTGTGAGGTGTTGTACGTAACGTGTCTCTAGTACAGGCGACATATAATAACCCAAGAAATAGTCCAAGCGAAGAGGAAGATCGCCATTTATAGTGGCAACAACATCCACACGGGATTTCCAGTTATACTATGTTGACCGTTAATTCCTATACATTACTTTGTAATGTGATTATATTGAAGGGGATCCGCTAACTCATGTACACTCTTTTGTAATGTTATTATATTGGAGGGGATCCGCTCATTCCTGTACATTATTTTGTGATGTGATTATATTGGAGAGGATCCGCTCGCTCCAAGACATTACTTTGTAATGTGATTATATTTGAGGGGATCCGCTCATTCCTGTCCATTGCTTTGTAATGTGATTATATTGGAAGGGATCCGCTCCCTCCTGTCCATTACTTTGTAATGTGATTATATTTGAGGGGATCCGCTCATTCCTGTACATTACTTTGTAATGTGATTATATTGGAGGGGATCCGCTCATTCCTGTCCATTACTTTGTAATGTGATCATATTGGAGGGGATCCACTCGCTCCTATACCTTACTTTGTAATGTGATTATATTGGAGGGGATCCGCTTGCTCCTGTCCATTACTTTGTAATGTGATTATATCTGAGAGGATTCGCTCATTCCAGTTATCAGCTCATAATGCTGGAAGCATATTAATTCTAATTTGAAGCAGCTGGTTCATCGGCTAATATGAACAGTGTTACCTTTGTACAGTGTAGCAGTCCTACCAATTAGGGTAGCTCCCTTTGAACAGGGCAGCCTTTGGTAACGTACCCTAATGAATCGTCTGGGATTACACTGATCTAACATCATTACTGATGCAGACCCTGTGATACATAAATGATGAGGAACAGGCGAAAGTTTGCCAATCAGACCATTTGGATTACAGCGACTCGGTTATTCCAGCACAAAATTGCCATATAAAACGCCGTTGTAAATAGCTGCATTGTGGCTGGTTAACAATTGTCTTAATGGACATGAGCAATAACCGACACGGTGGCCTGAATATATTGTCTTGTGAGTAAAGACATTGTTATGCAACCATTATCTCAATATATCAACATGGCAAACCTAAAGCACGTTATGCGTTTAGCCACAGGTGGCAAGAGACCTCCCGCGAGACCAATGCTTCATTCATTCATGCGCGGTTATATTTCGTCAAGTAAATGATTGGACCATTAAGTTTAACGGGTGGGAACTGCTGATGCATATAACCTAATCATCTGACAAGTGCTCGTTCTTATAGAAGCAGTATCGCAAAAATTAATGTCGCTACCCATGAAATGTCAGCACTTGTTATTTCGTATTGTGAAACTGACAAGGGCAACTGGATTTGTTAAAGATCGCATACAGAACCTGATCTATTTGAACCGCCAGCCTATTGCCGTCTGTACATTTTACAACAGGCTAATGCTCACTGCGACCAGTGTAACGAACAAAATGCTGAAGGATTTACATACTTTTGTGGATTCTATGAAATGTGTTAGCAAAGCGGTACCCCGTTGCCCGCGGGATATACGAGCAGCTGTGCAGTGTTTTGCACTTTCCGAGTACATCCCAGGACGTGGTGTGATCAATCACTTGCTGTATTGAAGGAGACTGTGCGATTCTCAATATAAGGATCCACAAGGATCTAATCCGTCTTTATCGTGGATTCATTACGTAAACAGCTCTGTACACTTCATTCACATGCACCTATAGATCAGAGCTTATTTTATATTCACACTGAATCAGGAAGAAAAGATGTGAAAGGAGAACATTGAAAAGGTTCAAACTCGAATTGTTTTAACAGCTCTCTGATTTAAGTTAGTTGCAGCCAAGAAGTTCTATTAAGTGAGAGCAGTATTGTGAAGTTTGATGCTGTAAGAAAGCGACTAGTGCTTACTACGTGAATTTACTGTGCGATACGGCATGTACGTCATATTAAAGCATCTATGTCTTAGAGACTGGATTATGTCTTAGCGCACATCGACCAAAGTGAATCATAGTTATTTCTTACAGTGCGAACGAAGCTTATGCTCTGATACGTAATCATGGATAATCTATGTCATGGTGAAGGATCATCAAATATGTAGGTAAATGAAAAATCGGAGTAATGACTCTTGACACAGTGTTCGGGTTAGATTAGCCGATAAGTAGTGTACCATTTTAACGCTAACGGCATCTGGTGCGGCTGATTACCTCGAACATGATTTGCATAACTTGCGTTAGTGATACGGCAATAATACCAAGGAGAGGCCATATTACTGAATAAGCCACACGAAGTTCACAGCGAGTGGGCTTTGAAGCCAGTCTAAAGTACATACAATGCAGTGACAATATTTACAGTGATCACCCACAACTTATATTCCGTCCTCGCGAAACAGGGAAGTAACGGACAAACAAAGGTGCTTAGTTTTCACAAGAGATCAATCAATATGGAATAGAAATCACTGAGGCTTTGTCTGAACGTAATGCCTGAAGGTAGCTGATGGATCGAACACCTTTGCCATATATGTAAATTCATACAGAATGTATTTGACAGTGCTACAGACAAAAGGGATGTCGATTATATACTTTAGGCGTTGCTTGCTACGTCTTGGCATGCATTTGTTGTGGTGCTGCTCCGCCATTTGTAGTAAGTTGATTTCGGCATGGAAGAGCGAACTTCGTCTGTGCTGCCATTCGATATGTGTGATCAGGACAAGCATGTATATAGTATATAATTAGATGAAAACGTGTCTATTTGTGTGTGTATTCATTAGGCAAAGAGCGTGTAAGTATAATACATCTAGTCGAAACAAAAAGATATTTGTCGTCTATGTATCGGTCTCTAAACATGTACGATTGGTCATTCTCTCGCCAGTCGAAAACAAGTGGACATTTTTGTAGATAGAAAACTGAAAAAACTATAGCATTGACTTCCTATATTTACGAATCTAAGAAATGACCGTAAGAAAAAGCACTTGGCGTTTTTCCATACTGATTTACATGGGTAATGCAATTAATTAGCAAGTCTGAATAGTACTGGCATAACGACCCATAGACAGCCTAGTGGACGTCATTCTTCGAATTGGTCTGTCAGTATAATGTATGCTGGAGTGAAATTAGTCCTTAATTACTTTCTGGCGTGACAAGTTACTTGGCACATAGGTTCTGCTTTGTAAGTCATTAACTGCGGACACTACCAGGTTCCATAGTTTATATTTATATTGCAATTATGAAGAGTGTTCCTTGTTAGGGGTGTACGACTATAGAAGTATCTATTGCTCATGCAACTCTTCTGAAATAATCACCTCAGCTGAGAACACTAGTCATCCCCACCTTTGACAGCGATGAGCCTTGACACTTACTGACCAATTTCAAGAAAAGCAGCAACAAGGAATAATTCTGTAGAAGGCGCAATATTCAAACTGCAAAGATAATTATTTGCTCGCAGTGGAAGTCTCTTTCTGTCGTTATTACATCCTAGATAACACCAGATGATCCACTGTAGGGTCCCTCATAGGCTTTGCAACTGTATGTATATGACAGTCCGGTTCCGGTCTGGTCTGACTGCAAACATTTTTGTCAGATGGATGCTATGAAGAAACTCCAATCCGTCCTCTGAGCCCGGTTCAACCTGTCCGGATTTTCTGTCTATGAACTCAACCAAATATAGCCATGTATGGATTTGCCTAACTTAGCTTATGGCTTGTGCCCAATGACTATTGAGGGTTAACCCCGCTCTTACATAGCGGGATATTCTGCAAGTCGCTCTACAATAGATATGCGAGATATACAATAAAGGCGGGATAAGTAATTGTACTAACCAAACCGTATTCTGCATTTTCATGTTATATGACCTATACATGAGATAGGATATAAAATAAAATAACCGTGAAATAAATGTACATATCGGTAAATCTCTCTCTCTCACTCACTCTCTCTCTCTCTCTCTCTCTCTCTCTCTTCTTTCTCGCTCGCTCGCTCTCTCTCTCTCTCTCTCTCTCTCTCTCTCTCTCTCTTCTCGCTCTCGCTCTCTCTCTCTCTCTCTCTCTCTCTCTCTCTCTATATATATATATATATATATATATGTATATATATATATATATATTTATATATATATATATACGCACCTCATGTTTTTCAAAAGTATAACATTTCATAAGCGCAGAGAATGACGTTGCATCAAATATGCACCAAGCGCCATATTTTCTCAGCATTGTCGAAGCACATTTGATGGCGTTATATATGATTCATGGGT
Organism: Urechis unicinctus; assembly: GCA_034190875.2. Lineage (NCBI taxonomy): Eukaryota > Metazoa > Annelida > Polychaeta > Xenopneusta > Urechidae > Urechis > Urechis unicinctus. Next base: position 77,136,169 of record CM067350.1, on the reverse strand, counting down.
AGGAGAGAAATACTGTATATTTAATGAATTATGGATTTCTAATGTTCTCCATTCAATTTTTCGCATGGCTTCATTGGAGATAAAGCAGCACAAACTTGCCCACTGGCCGCCGGTTTACATCGACACTGATTGAATACGGACCGTCATGGTAAGGGTGCGGGACATTATTTCAGAATGGGCTCTTTATATCCGACTCATTTGTCTTTTATTATCTAATTACCACCGCGGTTGGCTCAAGCATCAATTATTCACATGGTGTGTTGATGGTGAAGAAAGACTTCGTTCCGGGTGCAGTTTTATCGGTAGGTAGCATGCTTTCCCAGTTTGCATTTGCTGCAACGCACTTGTCCAGCGCCCAGGAAGTAATTACTGCATAGACCCACGTAGGTGGCAAGTGGCGAACACTACCTAGGTTTTATATAATAAACCAGCCGTGGTTGTTTATTTGCATATGGGTAGGCTTTTATTGCAACCGTTTGCATATAGACGAGCATTATCATTGCTGAACTGGATTGGCATACATTGTCATTGTTCCTGAGGAATTCCAAAGATTTTATATATTCCAAATCGAATAATGGTTATGAGCATGGTAAAAGCCCAGTACCTGAATATCTAATGGGTTCATAAGCACGTGTATGTGCAGTCTAACGCAACCTACGCTGCTTAGTTACATTGTACAAATGGCTCGTATTTACGTATGAATCGGCGCTTTAACTTGTCGGTATGACCTGGTAATGGTCATCATCATCATCATAATCATCATCATCATCATCATCGTCATCATCATCATCATCATCATCATCATTATCATCTTGATCATGACAATTGGGTGGTTACACAAAAGTGCGAAATATGCGGTTATGATTACACTCCAAATAGGCATATGCACACTCTAAATACACGTGTGTCATTCTGTGAATATTAACACAGCATCTACTTTTCATCTATCATCATATGATGCTGTAATGTTGGAAACCACTGGGGCTCCACTGGGAATGATATGTGGGCACAGGATATCAAGGCAGATCTGTTGAGGTACGGTGATTCCGGCATGTAGTCTAATTTCCTCTTTCAGGTTTTGACCATATAAAAAGCTTTACTTTTACTGTTTGGCGTTTAATATTTCTGACCTCACCTGTAGGTATTGCTTAGAGAGAAAACTAGTATACAGATAAACCGATGTTTTTCTTGTAATCCTTGGGCGTTTATTTCGGTATGAAGACTCTAGGTCGGTCTGCATAACATTTTCGACGGAATGGCTCCTAACTGTCTGACATTTGCTTTGCAGAACACCGCCACCGCAAGACAATTTCTTCGATAAACAACATTTACATTTCCGATCATTGTTCACAGATTCGTCAACAAATAACTAATCAGCTTTAAAGAAAAGAAAAAGAATGTCATCCCGTTATTGCCATCTCATATATGCTGTTAAGTTATTTACCCCTTTTGTGAAGCGGGTCGGATTGTTTATCAACAAACTGGGTAGAAACAAGTGTATAATACTGATTACATCCTAATGGTTACATTGATGGCAAATGGGAAGCACATCAAGTTAGGAAATATTCTGCAAATTACACTAGCAACCCTTTCTGCTCTGTCGAGCTGGAAGATAATGGTAACAGAAACGAAAAAGATTGTCTCTATCACAATGTACTCACATCGCACTCTCCACTAAAATAACCCAAGTGAATAATTAATGATTGCGTCCATTTGCATTGAGGTTAAATTGGGGAGAACAAATGAATGGGACATATACATGGCTTGTCAACATAATGTATTCCTCTTTATAGCACGAAGTGATTGGCTAATCAGTCACGATTTATCCAAGTTCAGTTTGCTGCATCTGTTAAACACAGCTTGTATTGCGTCCACTTTGATGTCACGGCATGTGTGGCTTTAAAGATAACTAATTCTCTATAATGTTACCAATTTGACTGTTATTAATGATATTCCCTTACTACTCTCTTTGATTAGTATTGCTAGTTCGTCCGTCTCTTCCAAGATGAACCAGTTACTCTATAGGGTGATGACCAAATACACAAGGAGCCACATCGAAGAAATCCTGTCCTGTTGTTGCCATTGCGTAATGACCTGCTCGGTACTTTTGATTATAAACAGAAGCCAGCACATATTGTAGAACAATTATTACAATTACCATCGAACAATTCTTAAATTTCCTATATGATATTCGGTTTATAATCCCTGTATTACACTGACAAGCTATGCCACTTGACTGCATGGCACTTGGCAGTACAATCATTGCCTATTTTACGTGACAAGAGCCAAGGTGCGTCCACATCCTTATAAGCCTGTTGTAATATCCACAATTTACGGCAGTTTGGTGACTCGACGGATGTGTCTTTCCTCACGTCTGATGGTAAAACATTTGCGTTGCTATCTCTTTCGCCCCATGTGATAAGCGTGTGTGTGAAGCGTTTCTCGGTCATTCTGTAGCCTCAGCAGTCACACATTCCTCACATCTCTTCTGTAATGCAACCACACACATTCCCTACCTCTCGTCTGTAATGCAACCACACACATTCCCTACCTCTCGGCTGTAATGCAACCACACACATTCCCTACCTCTTGTCTGTAATGCAACTACACACATTCCCTACCTCTCGTCTGAAATTCAACCATACACATTCCATACCTCTCGTCTGTCATGCAACCACACACATTCCATACCTCTCGTCTGTAATGCAACCACACACATTCCCTACCTCTCGTCTATGATGCAACCACAGACATTCCCTACCTCTTGTCTGTAATGCAACCACCCACATTCCCTACCTCTCGTCTGTCATGCAACCACACACATTCCATACCTCTCGTCTGTAATGCAGCAACACATATTCCCTAACTTTTGAAAAGTACTTATAACACTTTTTATGACAGCTAAATACGAGTCTCCAAGAAGCAGTTAAATTATAGACCTTGGAAAACAGAGCGTTAATTGTGCATTTATATATGTGTATGGCAAACACTGCGCGATAACTGATGTTCGGACTGATATTGATCGGCAATGCTCCTTGTTGCAGGCACCCGTCGGATGAGCCATACGAAATATTCCATGTTTTACACTTAACAGATGTATATATCCGGCATGGGTCAGCAAATGTAGTGTGATGTTTCTGTCAATTTGTATCCTAAATCGCCTGTCAAACGTGTCACAAGTGAGTGATACCAAAGGATAATTCTCTTATAAGCTTTAGATGTGACCTTCTGCTCATCTATGGTACTTTGTTTGCTTGTGAAGAAATTGATCATATGTGTCTCCTCACAACCTGAATTGGTTGCGTTGTGTCATGATAACGATACGAATGTCATTATTTCCTTTTATCCTCGCGATATCCTGCAGCTATGCCGTTAGAATGCAGTGCATGTTCATGCTGCGAGGAATTCCTATATCATGATTAACAATCGGCAAAGCTTGCGTTTTACTTTCACTGAGCAATGTAGATGTCTGATACTCTAACATCGAGTTCGATATATATATTGTTGCTCATTTAAGCAGAGGACATATTCATCATGGAGCAGATGATTCATAACGGCTCATTGGATATGATTTGGTTTGACTTCTAGCATGGAGTCAACTAAGCTCACACAGGGGAAGCCGGCGTTCTTACCCATTTGTCTCTTGTACAGTTGTCCTAACGCGGTCTGCAGTTTCCGAGCTACGTTGCGGCCGCAGTAGTCATATCCTTGCGTAAAGTTGTCGGTAACGCGCTGTTTCCCCGTTTAGCACTTTCTGGTCATTGAACAGTGAAGTATATATACACGAAGCCGTCAAATTACATTATATATTTTCAATGGAGCGTATCTAGATAGGAATACCGACAGTGCTATCATCTGTGCGAACATACAGTGACGTTGGTGTGTACAAGCGCTTGTCAGGTACCTCGGGATGGTATTTATTGGTTAGGGAATAAATATCTGCATATGCATAGAATAAATTGCAATGTATTACATATGTATTGCTATAATCGGCATCGGCATGCTGCGCCGACAGCATCACCATTGCCATCTTCCCATTTGTCATCGTATGAATCAATACCCCTGACAATAACTCGACTGACTATAGTACCAGGCATCTGTATGACTCACTGGATATCGGACTAGGGTCGGTGCGTGGATTTAAAATTTATCGACAGCTTGGTCTTCTCGATTCACCTGTTATGCTATAGGCTTCAAGTAAATCCTACCATCTAGCTTTTATGTTTACCCCATCAACCTACCATTGCAAATGTTCTTCATTGTGTAAATACTCAACATATCTATTATGCATTTATGGTGCATGATTGCAACGAACATATACAGATGAACAACTGAAACACACACCTTAGTCATGTTACGCCATCCTATGTACAGCTAGCTTACGACGTCATTATGCATTACACACTTTGCCTGTGATTGCAAATGACATGTCACGCGATATGCTGTCTGTATCTCCCTACTGCTAGAGATTAGTTGCCTGGCATGAGAGAAACGTGGAGAGATTTGCTGTTTATATTTAATTCCAGAATTCCTGTGAATACAATACGAAAGGTTAGATCAGAATATTTAATATCTGCTAGTTAGTTCTATTAACATTATCATGAGTGGGTTTCTGGGTAAACTCTAAAACTGTGACATCGCCGATATCAGTGATCACACCAGACAGGGATTTAAGCCACGCTGATTTCGTTGAATTGTGTGCTACGGATCATTGCTATTGCAGATGGTCTCTCCGTTGTTCTCGCCGACAGAAACTGCTGTTAGTTTGAGCACGGCATTGTATGTCACGTGTTTTGCTTGCATGCATCTGGATGGGATGTTTAGTTATGTGTCTTTGCAGTAAACGTTATTGGACATGGTCCTTCGGATAGTGTTGGTTGCATAGGTACATATGTAACATATTGATCGAGTGTTAATGGTTCCAAAGATACCCCTTATGAGCTTCCAGATGGCATCATGATCAGGCAGTATCGAAACGAGAAGGCTTTCAATGACGTATAATGAATCTCGATGCTCACTTGATTTGGGGCTGGTTTAAAGATGGGAATAATCCTTCTTCTCCTTACAGACATTACGACTGATCGATGTGTGTTTCGATCCCAGCTTTTAAAGTACGATAAATGTTATGGGATCAATATTTACAAAACTTTACGAAGATGGCCACTCCAATGCTTTACTTCTAATGCATTCGGATTAAAACATTACTAAAAACCTTCGTCCTTAAAATGCATATCGACTTGGTATTATATAGAGTTCAGTGAATTTGCTGGTAAAACGGTTCCGTGGGGTCGCAACCCGATTAGAAAAGCTACAACTTCCTTATCTCGTCCTAGCCGTACGATTTGACAATGTGTACGGATGTTGAACAACACGAAATAACGCCCCGGACATAGGATGGTGTTGCTGAGAATAATTCCTCCGTATGAAACATCATTTGTGTTGTGAGTATACATGCCATGCGCTTTGTGTTGCATTTATATTCATTCTGATTATTGCTAAAGAGAATGTGTTCCCTGTATATAACGCTCGGCTGCTACACACCGTGTTGTGTTTTTGATAGTTGTGTATTCGTTCTGATGTACCGTTCGTCGGCCATTTACTTTGCTACAAAGCGTATTATTCATGTAAAAGCTTTGTTCAAAGGAGCATCGTAATAAGGGGACACATTTAGAATAGTTCGGGTTGGTCCGTTGAATAATGAAGTTACCGATGTTGTTCCACTGAGCGTGACGCAGCACATAACTAGCTTTACTGCTTCTCTGGACGTAACGCAACAAGACAACGAGCTTCACTGCTCCTCTGCACGTGACGCAACAAGACAACGAGCTTCACTGCTCCGCTGGACGTGACGCAACAAGACAACGAGCTTCACTCTCCCTCTGGGCTAACATTGGTCTTGTGATCTAAGGACTAGCTTCTACTGTGCTTTTCATATGTCTCTTGCACTTAAACGACTTACCACAACAGATATGTTGCTTCCTCACAGTAACAATTCAGATTGCGGCATTATAGATTACACAGACGTGGATCTATTGTACTGTAGCTAAGGTTGAACAGCTATGACGTTGGCAGCGTACTTTGTGACGCAGCTTAACTTTGTGACGTATATTGGCGACCTAGTCTAAAGAGCATATTCAGCAATTGGATGGAGCAAGAGCAGAGAAGCTGACATGGCCATTATATATATTTACTGACTACAACCACTGGCTCCTCTACGACGCCTTATTTCAACACAGCTTGTTCTTTCTCTAACGTTTCTAATGTACCTGCCGCACACGAATGATATATTGATAGTTTGTCATTGTACTGTGTGTTGGTAATGTTTAATTCATAGCCAAATCTGACCGTTCTGCAGAGCCGCCGTTCATGCTAGTTCAGTCAAGCCACAAAACTAATGATGGAGCCCAGAGCATGAACGAAATAAGGTGACACCTGTCCTGACGCATTCGGCAAATATCCCTAGTCTTATCTACGTGTCGTGATTGGCAATGAATATGTGGCTGTGAATCGGGTGCTACAGGAAAATGTGACCTATCATAACATTCTTTTAGATACAGTCTGGTTCACAAGGTCGTGCCATTTCCGTCTAATTTTATTGCAACAAACGCATGAGCGTAAATTGCCATGATTTCAATCGCACTCCATTAATTCCATAGAGATGGTAAATTGCTTCAATTGACTGAACATCTCGGCCGTTCTATCTATTGTCTTATGAGCGAAATCACAGTAATGTATACATCATCTCTAAATATCTACCAACTCCATGGTGTTGCCTGTGTTACTTTACAAAATGGTGCTACCTGATAATCGTAAAGTTTCGATCATTTTATAGTATGATATTGACTGACCTAAAAGACAGGTACCAGAGAGGAAGATTGTCTAAGAAAGCACGCGACAAGATTTTAAAATCCATAATGAAATTCCTCCACTGTATTCGTGTTCTTTATCAAATTATGGGTGTGATTCTGATATAACCCGTTTGTTGAGCAAAATAACTTTAGATCTGTGATTGGCAGTTGATATCCTGTTAATCACGCAAACAGGGGCACATTTAAAAACATATGTAACTGTCTTGTCATAAGGCTCGCGCAACGTCAAATTCCTCTCTTAAGCGCAATAAACGTAATGCAACCATTCGTCGTGTACAACCATTCGTCTTGTACAACTATTCGTCGTGTACACCCTTTCGTCAATATTTCCCGAATATAATTATTCCATTTGTTATGTACAGCACATATAAGTATGCGAGAGTGTGTACATGCATATCAGATAATCATAAACCGAAGACAGCCAATGAAATTATTGATTAGGAGGCTGCATACCATTCTTATAACCCCTAAGGTTAATATAAACCATCTTCATGATGCATCATTTATGAAATTAGCACATAGATACAAAAATATAATGATAATCAATGTCACTTACGTCCTCAGAGGACTACCCAGACCGGTTCAAAGTATAAATGCTTAAATTCGTACAGGAGTTAGACTATGCAATAAATAATTATAATATTGTCAGAAAACCATTGCAGATTTGAACCTTATTTGTTAGTGTCAGGGTACGCTTGGCGTTCTTGCTGGTTTTGTTGCAAAATTGGCTTTTGAATTTCCTGTCTTGAAAAACAATGATCTCGCTATTCAAGTTGATTATTTTTGACACGCGGTTAATGCTCCAAGTCTGATGTATGCTGGCTTGAAGTAGGCTGTTGCAGTTTGCGTCAAGCCCACATTCGTCTCAACGCGGCGACTAATAAATGAGCTTTATTGTTCTTTATTGACACTATCTTTCATCTTTCTGGTCCGCAAGTCAACCATTGAATTGCTCATTCAACCAACCTCTACCTTGTGCAGGCAATCATCATTGATATTAAAGTCTCAGCTCTTAGTTCTGTTCACAAATATGCAATGTATGTCACTTAATGTTCATTTCACATTTCCATTTGACACGCGTCCCGCTTTATAAACCTTTGGTTGATTAGGTGCTGTAATGCACGAGAGAACCACGTGGTGTGATTTAGAGTTATGTTAATTCGAGTTATGTTGTTTTTGTACGCGATCCGACTGTCGATTAAGTTTTATACTGCAAACACTGTAAGCACACACTGTCTTAAGTCGAGCACAAACCATTTAAAGCACAATCCCCAACATAACAAACCTTCTATGACACAAGGTGAACCCTTTATGACACCAGAGGGACTCTCTGTGACACTCGGTGAACATTATATGGCAACCGGTGAGCATCATAAAGAATAAAACACTATACTGCATAAAAAATTCCATACAGTATAAGATATACAATAAAATTTCAAACTTCCAACCTCTAAAAGCTCACGCAAAAAGAGGAACTCTATAATCATTGTATTTGTGTATATAGATAAAGCCATATATTATCAATAATCCATGTATCCTCTCTGGCAGGGAAATGGTGTACCAGTCATGTCGGTAAAATCAAAGCATGAAACAAAACACCCTTCTTTCCCTTTGAATAATGTGTTACAGCGACGGCGATGAGTGAGAATGAACGTTATGTTTGGACATTGCCTTCATCAGTTTGCTCACCGCACACCGTCATCGCCATTCAGCAGTTGCAGCTGTATCATTATACTGAAGCTGACAATGCTTAGTGTGCTCGTGGCATTATCAGTTGATGAAGGTAATATGCTATCTGTTGTCATAATGTACTGGGTGACTTGGATTGGATGGACGGTGCCCTCATCGGACAGCATATTATTGTCTGGTGATGAATGCCACAGCAAGCCGTCTTTCTATATACATATATATTTACACGTCCACCTCAGATCATGCTTCTAAGATATGCTAAATACGAATTGCAATACTTGGGACAGATACAACCCAAATGCCGGCGACACAACGTTCGCGAATATTCTAATGAAACACTGTGGTAAGGGTAGAATGGATGGCGCTTTGCTAAACTCCTGCTCCTGCATGTCACAGATTGGGCCGCATCAATGGATGGAACCAATGACCTCATTTTGTGCATGCTGATTAATTGATTTACCCATAAGCATAGGTTAGGTAGTTATTAGTTACATACCTTAGTGCTGTAATTCGACGGTTTGGATCATTTACGCTAAGCTGTAGCAGTTACCATGGTGTTGTGATGTACCACTCGCATCAGCAATGGCAGTCCATCGGATGATGTTGGTCTAAGGGGCAGTAGAACTTCCTTCACATCCTAAATAAAATATCGTTAGCGCTGTTAATACATACATTGACAGTATATGCACATATGCAAAATATCACTGCAAATCGGCATTTATGAAATATTTAGACACAAACTTGATTTGTCCTTACGTATAATATCCAGATAACAATGGTCACTCTGCAATTGTGAGAAAACTGTAGGTTAAGCTAACCACTGGTATATTCTGGGTCGGCAAAGTATTATCTGCTTCGTCAGCAAACTGATGATCAAACTCATATTGTGATAGCCACGTTATTGTGGACTATCAAGGACTTGCAGTTAAGTGTGATGTAAAAGTTCATTCCTTTTCCACTATATAGAACAGCTAGTTTTCTCTTCACGATGTAAGTTGTTTCCAGCCGATGAAATTAGCTTGACGCTAATCGGCAATTGTATTCAATAGGCATGTTATTTAATCTACTTCAATTTTACAAGTGAGACCCATTGTCTCATTTGGTCCGGCGAAGCCCTATTTTATTTCCAAAGTGATCTTCTTTAAGATGTTAGCTGGCACATCTATGGGCCGAATACGAGCTTACAATTGTGTGGACATCACGCTCCATATGTTTAGAAGATGAAAAGAGCATTCGATTGTCTGGGTTAGTTTACGCGACTTTAGCCATCGCTGGAGCTCATTGTAGTCCCACTAACACCTTATTGACTATACCACTGTAAAATCTGTGGCTGAATATGGATCATTGTCTGTGTTAGACAGACTTCCCTTATCAGCTAGATATAATGCGTCTTAAGGTCGACCTCGAGCAGTTTACTTTATCATCAATAGAACGCCTAAAGTGTCCATCACACCGATGAAAGCCAGGTCCTTAGTGAATGCCACCTATTTCTGTGGAATCGATGACGTCATCACAAGCGTCCTGTACTATATATATATATATATATATATATATATATATATATATATATATATATATGACTATATATACATATATATATGTATATATATATATTGTATATATATATAAATATATATCTCTATATATATATATATATATATATATATATATATATATATATATATATATATATATATATATATATATATATATATATCTATATATATATATATATATATATATATATATATATATATATATATATACATATACATATATATGTGTATTTATTTACACATATATGGCTCGTTGTTTTGGTGATCGCCGGTTTTCAATCTGCGGGTTGACGTCTTGATGTGACCTAATTTCCTACAAATTATCAGCCAAGCGAAATGTACTATGATTGGCTCTGAGTGCGCTGCTATTGATCTTTAATGTTATATAGCATTTTAATATTTTTCCTCCAAAGTGCCGTTTTCTATACTATATGTTTTCACGAGGTGTAACCCTTGGCATGTACCTAACTCACTTGACAAATTAAGCTTAATTTGCTCTCTGGGTTACTAAAGTTAAATTAAAAAAAACTATATAAGTTCTTTTTAACCACCTGTCACACTTGCACGGTCGAAGCACGGCACTAACGGTACGACGCTAGCATGACTCGATAGGTTGTGGCTCGTACCAGCTCATATGATATAGCATGACTCGATTAGGTTGATATAGATATCTATATAATATATGGCTATATATATATCTAGCTATATCTATCTCTCTCTATATATCTCTATATCTATCTATATCTATATATATATATATATATATATATCTATATATATATCTATCTCTATATATATATACATAAGCTGAGCGAAGAAGCACATCGACTTGGGGTCGCTGTTTGCAATTTGTAGTGGCGAGGTGCTCACTGGCGTCATACAACAAGTTACTATTTATACGAAAAACTTGCTTGCTGGATTAGAAATCCGACCAGAGAGTGTTTATTATTTAGTCTAGAAACGTGCAACACATCACATAGCAGCTTACCCCATTCCTCATCCTAAAACGTGCGTTGCTGTTATTGGCAATATCGACCCCAAGTTAAGCCCAGGAAATCATGTTAGTGCTAGCTTCTAATGCAATTATGGCGGCACAATATTCACAGCACTACTCTCCAACCTCCGGTATTTTTCGTGCAGTGTTTGTGTCTCATATTACTGCTGCTTTACTCACATTTTGAGCGGAATATCATCTAAACGACAGCATCAATAAGTGCGGTTGATTATCATAACGGTAATTAGGATATCTTACATTAATGATTAGGTGGTAATGCCTGGATAATTTCATTGTCACATTTCTGAATATAACCACACCTGGATCACATAATGTAGGCTACGAATCAGGCTCACTGTACGTTCAATGCTGTCAGTAAGTGGGGGGGTGGAGGGACAAAATGTTGCCTATATGTCGCAAGAGATCAATAAAAACGGTATAAGAATCCACGGCGGTTTAATACCTCAAGGAAGCTGCTACATGTCACTGACTGTGTGTCGGACGGAAAAGGCGTTGTTTGGTACATTTTGGCATGCATGTTTTTGTTGTGCTGCTCCGCCACATTAAGTAAGTCGATTTTGTCACGGAAGTGAAAAACTTGGTCCGTGCTGCTTTATGATAAGTGTAGTATGGACAGACACGTATATGGTACACCATTGGTCGAAAAGGTGCTGTGTGTGTGTTTAGTGATTAGGTAGACAGTCTGTAAGTACAATACAGCTGGTCGAACAAAAGAAAGATATCTGCCATCATTGTATTGGTCTGTGAAAATGTACCATCGGTCATGCTTACGTCAGTCTACAATAATTTGACATCGTTATGGATATGCAGTGAGAATATTGCCATTACAGACATTGCGTTCCGGCGTTCTACCTACCTGCTGGACTGTCTTAGGTTGTCTGTACATCATATTCCCTTGCCTGAATAATTGCCCCAGCATGTCTGCTTTTGCGTTACATTTCGCCTTAATGGCTGCCTCGGCTTGTCTATTTGGGCGGTCTATTCAGTTCTTCATACACTAGTCATACAGTCGTAAACATGACCATCCAACAAACACGTACATCAGAATTACCGTAATATATTCAGTGCATTACCCTACATGATTGCAATCACTTTAACACTTTTGACCTTTCGTACGTAAATCTTTGTAGCCTTCAGCGCAATATCCTTCCTGAGACGTATTGGTGATAGCATGTGATGACATAAAGAGTTAACTAACCCAGATATCCCAAGCGGGCGTTATACCAGATGGCCGTCTTTGTCAGCTTTGGCCTGATTTCAGACCGAAAAACATGACTTAAATGGTAAAGCAGTCGATACAATTACTTGGTTGAGTGCATTCTGGCAATGTTTATGATCATTACTGAACGTAACCAGACATGAATCCTCCTAGCGTAAGGTCCCCGTTAGCTGGTGGTTGATGCCCAATTTATCCTTTCTATATCCTCGTTCCATTATTATGTGGACCATAGTGATGGCCGCCTGTAGATCGTACTACAACTGTCAATATCTGATTCGGTGTCACAGCATGTACGTTTGAACACGTCTCTTCGTCCCAAAGCAGCATTAGGACCACAGCACGCGAGCGGTGGTTAATGAGGGTTGCTACATGTGAATATGTTCGAATGAATAAGGTTTTAGGCTTTGGAGCACAATTGTGCTTCCATCACCTCTGAAACCGCCGGAGGTACCAAACTGGTTATTGCGTACAACGTTGTTTTAAGTTTTCGTCTATGGACTGAACAAAGTGGCCATCGTTTTTAATGTTTTTTCAAATAATTCTAAACGTGCTATTGATAAGTAGATTGCAGGATTGTTCTCTATTTTAGTTGACCAATATTCGTACAAGAGTATGCTTAAAAATGACCTTGACCGTACCCGTAGGTCATTGCAAAAATATCATCGTGTTTGACAATAACGCGACAACGACAAGATCTTTTATGATCATTTAGACGTCAAAATTTACGTTTATAAATTCCATAATCGACCTTGAAGCAATTCTAGCAGTCACTGACCAAATAGCTATTTTCTGACTGGCCAAAACTCGATAACGACAAAAGCTTTTATGACCATTTTGACACCAAAAAAGATGATACGAATTCCATCATTTGCTCCATTATGGTTTTGGGTTTGGCTCTTTACAAGGTCATAGATTTAGACAAAATGGTTTTGGTGCAGCAAAATGATTTTTTGCCTCAATATCTTCATCAATATTGTTTTTTTAGTTAACATTTCTGGGTAAGCCTACATACACTGCATATTAACATGAATCTCTAAGTGATCCCAATAGCAGAAACATGTTCGGTATTGCATGGAACTAGACAGGCAGTTAATGCTTCAGAGGTATGGAATCCGCTAAGGCAGTAAGCGCATAGCTCCGATATGCCTCAACGCAATGCTCCAGTGGATAAGATATGACATTTATCGTTCCTCATTGACCCACTGTCCCGCCTTGCTGGTCGACAAGTCAACCGTCAAAATGCGCATTCAACCAACCTTTCGTAGCAATTGGCATCAATGCATTAGATGGAAAATACTCACAATAATTCACCTGTCGTGTGTAGAGGCCAATAATCGGTATTCCAAAAGCAGCTATGTTTTCTGTGAGCTAATATGCAATGTGAACAATTCATTTTGGTCGACGCGCGCCCCGCTTTATATGCGCCTTGTTGACTGGGGGCTTAGATACATGCTACATTAACACGATGTTGTCAAATGATTACATTAGTTATACCAAAGATTTTACGTGAGAGATCAATCGATTGGAATTTTCATTACTCACCACTGTCTGCAGCAACAGCAATGCTTTTCCTGAATGGAGACCTGAATTCCCTAATCATAACCCCTCAGAACCCAAAGCCCTTCATGCCAGCCTGAACTTCTCCTGTGGGAATGATAAACAATTGTATTCTAGGACATTTGCCAGCCAGCAGTATTCAGCACAAATCATTGTTAAATAGGCGATAAATTATAAAATCTTTATATGCAATAAAGTTGCAGAGCGAACATAGTTGATATATTGATAATACATTAGAGCAAGCATAACAAACTGCAAATCAATAATATATAATAAACTTTGTTTTTTGTATTTATGCACATAAAACATTCATCCACAGTCATCGCTTAACATATCATCTCAGAACGAGAAATGGACTACCCAGTCTTGCTTTCATCGTGAAAGTCGGCACTGTGTATGGTCGTTGTGAGGAAGTCAATTGAATGGTAACTGGATGATTATTTCTGAATGTGGGGGTACGGATTCCGTATCCCGCAAGTCCGAATATAAATTGCAAAACTATGGTATGGAGTAACTTTGGTGATGTCCAGAGGCTACGGCTGAGATGGAATTGCAAACTTCTACTTGCCATAAGGAGTTGGCCTTCCAACTTGGTCCGTACGACGCCCAAATACTGAATGTGTTTTACTTGGGGACGGAGGTATTTATACAATTGTGTGGCGTCGTCAGCAAGCGTGGATGTACAATTACCTTTAGCTTTAATTGAAGATCAAACGGTCTGATGTTAATTGTTATGGGAATTGACGGGTTTGGAATGTTTATTTCAAAGGGCTCTACTTGCTACACCGGGATTAGTTAATTTGGATAGTGACAGTTTACTTCAGATATCACGGTTAGGTATTTAAGGGGGGGAGGGGTTATGACTCCACACTGGTTGATGACGCTTACTACGGTTAATACATAAATCTAATTGACAAGGTCGGTCACATTGCCTCTAAAGTTAAAACATCGAAGTGATATGCCACACTCAAGTGCAAGACCATTACTTCCATTCTACCGTTAATAATGTATAGCATACTTGACATTATTTGACCATCAACATCGGAACAAAATGACAAGTGAGCATTATCATTTATTTGCTAGTAAGTCTCGCTTCAGAGGGATATTTATTGAAATAACGCATGAACTTTATTCTAGTTTACGTATATCGCCCAGGCAAGAACATTTTATTCGGATGCGGTAATCAAATGCTACGTTTAGCAAACGACTAGTTTATTCGGCATTGGTAATACATGTCCGACTTTGTCAATGAATCGTGCAACCTAATTCACCTACACTAAAGCTACAGTGCCATAGTTAAGGATTGGATAGTTGATGTTGAAGCTTACAGCGGTGGAAATGTGAAGACAATGCCGTGTTGGTCACGTGAATTAGAACAAGACGGCACCAGCTGGTCACGTGAATTAGGACAAGACGGCAGCAGCTAGTCACGTTTAGCAGCATATATCCATAGTGGTCACGTCAAGCAGGTTATGTCCACATCACCTGTTTGGCAGAACCAGACTGCCGATACAAACATTCATTAACGATATACCAAAAGTGCCGATAAGAATGCCAGCAACAATACGATATAATTTGAATGCGTCGATCAGTACATCACAACAACTGACAATTTAAACGACGCCTAGATCAAATAGACATAAATAGCTTACTTGCACATTGTCACCAGCGATATATTCAAATGGGTGTAACCAGGAATAATGCTCATATAGGCGTTATGTCACATCGGGGCCATGTGTTACTGGTCATGCACAAAGATAATGTGCAGATAAGCTGAATGTCCATGTCTATGTCCAACGATTGGAACACAGATGTAATGCACCTTAAACAGCTTTGTTTAAACATTTAGACGTCTTGAGTGCATCAAGTATTTAATGCATGCTGATGTTCGCAAACGGAATTTAGATAAATTAAATTTCTGCCAAGGTCGTGCTTATTTGTCAGAGGGTTCGCGCTCTGGTATTATCTAACTGGGCCATCCTTTACCAATTAGTACAAGTTCAGTCTGAACCTCCAACTATTAACCTGCCGCAGGGAGCAATACAGACTACTGGTGGACCAAATGTGTCACGTTTTAGCGCGGACAACGTCACCATTGCGATGCAATGAAGGCCAATATACTTAAGAACAGCTTTATGATGTACGATTTTTGGTACGATCCTGTGATCAATCGAATAATGCTACCTGCTGGTCGACCAAGCATACAGGCACACATGATGCACATGCAAACGAGATGCAATATGCTGGCGTTAAACTGGAAACTGAAAAATTCTGTTGCATTCCAAACCGACATTCATGCATTATCCTCCCTACAGGTTTTGCTACAATCCTAATTTAAGTACAATTCTACAATTAATGTTCTCCTTTTAAACAAACAGACCAGTCCCAGAGTGGTATCGTATATGCCCTTGTTACATCAACACACTTCTTACTACGTTATTCAAACATCGTCACATTAAGGTTACTAACCTCTAATTGTAACAAGGCATCAGGATAACGGACAAACGTATGAGTTGCTTTTGGAAAACGATGTTTAAAAATAAGGGCCCTGCTACATTCCGATGAACTGCAAGATGAGCAGACCCAAGAGATGCGGCCGATTGTTTAGCCTGAGGGATCGTGTTGGAGATCCGTGGGATATTGGAACCCGCAGCGGTGTATTGCCTCCGATATGCTGTGCAGATAAAGTCACCAGCGCGATGATCCCATTTGTTCCCGTATGATTCATTACCCATGACAATAGCTGGAGTGGCAATCAAACAAGACATGAAAGGGCAACAGTCAACAACGTGACTCACTAGTTATCTCACTGGGGTCGGTGGGTAAATTACTTATTTATGGATATGGTGTTCATATCGTTCAGCTTTATTTCCTATTCGACATTATTTATTGTGCTCATTTAATCACAAAACCTATCATTTATATGTTCTACATAGGAATACCATGAATATCGTCGTGCAGCGCTCAGCCATGGTTAAAATAAACACTCACGAGGACCAAACTTACCACACGCATACCACACAGACCCTGCAAATAACGTCACGTGATATGTAATCTGCATCCGACATCGCCGATTGAAGTGATCACGCCAGACATCAGGAATGGGTTTCAAATGCGGTTCGTGGTATATTTCATTGTGCCCGCCAATAAATTGGCACAAATCCATCGCGAGTTCGCTCATCTCTTCCATGCCCCTGTCACCGACAGTTATCATTGTCATATTGAACACGTCATTGTATGTGTTGTTCTTTGTTTGTATCCATATCGACGGGATATTTAGTTCTGTGTAGGTCATGATATCAATCAAGGGTCTCTAATTTATAAATTGGATTCTAGAAGTCAACCTGGTCTGCAAAGGTTTGTCAGGACAATGAATATGGCAAGAATCCTAATTATCAGTGTCTTATTATCACTTGTATAGTTGGAAGGATGCGCACATTCTCATGCGCCGAAGTCCACAAGCTTTATAACATTTAGTTTCGGCCTGATGGGTTGTGTTTGGCCTATCTGATGCTAAATGGCATACGGTGGAAAATGTTCCATTCACTGGAAATGCAATATCTACCGCCAAACATACGAATTGCGACCAATAAGGCTAAATAAGCTGGGGAGTGTACAGTTTTTGTTATGTCAGTCGATAAAGTTTTAATGATTACGACGCACATACTTTATGTATGAACTTGCGTCGACAATTGAGTCGTCGTGGATTAGCCTCACGATCAGGCGGTATATGCAGCCGAGAAAGGCTGCCTCTTGGTGTGGTGACACTATCAGTTTGTTATGCATTTCAACACCTTGCCCTCTGTTTAAAACCAAATGTGAAATAGTTACTGACATAAATATGATAAATATCGCAAAATTCAAAATTTGACATGTAGAATCTGTTGGCGATGTACCACAGATTCAAGCAGTGGAAAAGATTTAAAGACGTTTTATGATTTCTTTCGATAGAGATAATTAACTCCAAGCAATACTTTCCCTTTTGTTTTGCGTTAGTCTCTCACACAAAGACGTCATGCCATTATGACTTTGCCTCATCTTCACATTTGCCTTTCAGATGGCAGTTTTATTGAACACCAAAATGCGTTGACCTATTGTAAGAACTGCGGGATACTTTGAATTAACACGTGTTAGTACAGATGTACTGGGTAAGCATTGGTATCATGGAGCCGAATGATGGCAGCAAATACACCACGGAGCGCTAAACAAAACAAAGCCATAGATTTTCACAGAGTAAATGGTCTGCATGTTATTCGTATCGAAGCTAATTCATGTACGAAAATGCCGATCATTCACTCCATTTCTGAGGACACCGTCTGGCGTTTTGTTTATTCTGATACGCTGTTTTTCATAAAACAATATGACTGCTGACGTAAATGACGCTAGTGTCATTGATGTAAGACTACCGACGTAAATGATATGTGCATTTTGTCGCACGAGTGCGTGCATCAATGTGTGGGAGAAGAATGTATTTTAGAATATATTTGCCTGACATGTAAAAAATAATTTAACATTGTTTGGTTGTTGACAGGTTTCATAATGAGTTCGTATCATTCTTTCAAATCGCAATGTCACACCTATTCGATTAAACCACGATATTAATGATGGAGTCTCGAGCAAGACTTGGATTGAGGCTTGGGTCCAGCTCATTCGGTACATTCGGCAAATGTCCCTAGATATTCAAAATATCGCCAGAAGTTATGTCGCGACCCATGAAATATCGTATTGTGAAACTGAAAGGGGCAACTGGATTTGTTAAAGATCGCATACAGAACATGATCTATTTCAACCGCCAGCCTATTGCCGTCTGTACATTTTACAACAGGCTAATGCGCACTGCGACCAGTGTAACGAACAAAATGCTGAAGGATTTATATACTTTTGTGCATTCCATGAAACGTGTAGTTGATCAGTTGCAGGGAGAACGCCATACTCTTGTATCATCAAGTACTGCGTTAACAACGCAATACCCCGTAGGCCGCGGAATATACGAGCAGCTGTGTAGCGTTTTGCACTTTCCGAGTACATGCCAGGACGTGGTGTGATCAATTACCTGCAGTATTGAGGGAGACTGCGCGATAATCAATATTAGAATCCTTAAGGATCTAATCTGTCTTTATCGTGGATTCATTACGTAAACAACTCTGTACAATTCATTCACATGCACCTATATCGATGATCAGAGTTTTTTTCATATTCACACTGAAGGATTCGTTTAAAGCCGATACACGCTTTGAGAAGTAAAGATGTGAATGGAGAACATTGAAAAGGTTCTAACTCGACTTGTTTTAACAGTTCTCTGCATTTATGTTAGTTGCGGCCAAAAAGTTTTATTTAGCGAATGCAGTATTGCGAAGTTTGATGCCGTTATATAACGCTTAATACGTGAATTGAATGTGCGATACGGCATGTACGTCATATCAAAAGCACCAATGTCTAAGAGTCTGGATTATGTTTAAGCGGACATCGAACAAAGTGAATCATAGTCATTACTCACAGTGTGAACTAAACTTATGCTCTGATACGTAATCATGGATAATTTATGTCGTGGTGAAGGGTTATTAAATATGTAGGTATATGACAAATCGGATTTGTCATTGTCTCTATCTCTTTTTCCTTAAGCTTTACACTATTTTCGGGTAAAATTAGCGGATTAGTATTGTACCATTTTAATGCTGACGACATCCAGTGCGGCTGATTACCTGGAACATAAATTGGATAACTTGCGTTAGTGATTCTGCAATAATACCTAGGAGAGCATATTATGGCCATATTATGAATAAGCCACACGAGGTTCAAATTGACGGGCTTTGAAGCCAGTGTGAAGAACATGCAATGCAGTCACAATATTTACAGTGATAATCCTCAGCTATATTCCGTCCTGCCGAAACAGGGGAGTAGCGGACAAACAAAGGTGCTTAGTTTTCACAAGAGATCAATCAATATGGAATAGAAATCACTGAGGTTTTGTCTGACCGTAATGCCTGCAGGTAGCTGATGGATCGACAACCTTTGCGTATATGTAAATTCATTCAGAATGCATTTGACTGTGCTACAGACTACAGGGATGTCGATTATATACTTGATGCGTTGCTTGCTGCATTGTGGCATGCATTTGTTTCTGTGCTGCTCCGCCATATATAGTAAGTTGATTTCGGTGCGCACTTTGTATGTGCTGCCATTTGATATGTGTGATCAGGACAAGCATGTATATAGTACAGAATTAGTGTCTATTTGTATGTGTATCCATTAGGCAAACAGCGTGTAAGTACAATTCATCAAAAAGATGTTTGCCATCTTTGTATCGGTCTCTAAATAAGTACGATTGGTCATTCTTTCGTCAGTCAAGAACAAATGGACATTTTTGTAGATAGAAAACTGAAATAAACTATAGCATTGACTTTCTATATTTACGAATCTAAGAAATGACCGTAGGAAAATTCGCTTAGAGTTTTGCCGTACTGATTAACATGTGTAATACATTTAATTAGAAAGTCTGAATAGTACCGGCATAACGACCCATAGGCAGCCTAGTGGACTTCTTCGAATTAATCTGTCAGTATAATGTATGCTGGAGTGAAATAAGTTGTGCAAACTAGTCCTTAATTAGTTTCTGGCGTGCCAAGTTGCTTGGCACACATCGGTAATTGCAATCCATCATCAAGTATGTGGTTCTTCGTTGTAAGCCATTAACTGCGGACACTACCACGTTCAATAGTTTATATTTAGATTGCAATTGTAAAGAGTGTTCCTCGTTAGGGGCATATTTCCCTGAAATGTGTTGAGACCTTTGAACATGGGGCTTAAAACGCATAATGTAACATTTCGGTCATGTTATTTATTCGGTCAAACAGAAGCAATATGTAAGTTTCAATGATTAACTGTGAGTTGAGTCGCAGTTTAGGTATATATATGATTATAATCCCTATTGTAAAGGCTCAATATAGTGTGAAAAATCCACTTGAAACACAGCGACAGTACCGTTGCTGTCAGTTCCGTGTAATAATGATCGCCGAAACCAACAGGTTCAAGAGTCGTAGGAAAGAACCTTAGAAGAAGTAACTGTCGATTCTTGCATTTCTATATTAGCTATTGGCAATTGGCACTATGCAAAAGAGTCGATTTACCACATTATTAAGCTCTACGTGACGTCAAGTGCTTACTGCTCTTAAATCATCTGGCACTTTGGTCACGCTCGAGCCATTAATGTATAATCTTTACGAAATAATCACCTAAGCTGAGGACACTAGACATCCCCACCTTTGACAGCAATGAGCCTTGACACTTATGGCCTATTGCAACAATTTCAGCAACCAGGAATAATTCTGTAGAAGGCGAAGTATTCAAACTGCAATGATAATTATTTTCTTACCGTGGAAGTGTCTTTCTGTGGTTATTACATCCTAGATAGCACCAAATGATCCACTGTGGGGTCCCTCGTTGGCTTCGCAACTGTATGTATATGACAGTGCGGTTCCGGTCTGGTCTGATTGCAAACAATTTTGCCAGAAGGATACGTGGTATGAAGAAACTCTGATCCGTCCTCTTAGCTCAACCAAATATAGCCATGCATGGATTTGCCCAACGTAGCTTATGTCAGGTGCCTTATTTATCCTTTCTATAACCTTTATTATGTCCCTTTGCAATATTGTGGCGCTCCGTAGATCATCATAATGACTGTTGTGGTTTAACTCCGCTTTTACATTGCCGGATAAGTCGCTCTACAACAGATATGCGAGATGTACAATAAAGGCGGGATAAGTTATTGTACAAACCAAACCGTATTCTGCATTTTATGAAAAAAGGCTAGGTACTATATACCGAGCATATAAGTATTTTCTCAAGAACGTGTTTATTGCAATACAACTTGACATACAACTTCGTCGTTCGATCCGGACGCCTAGAAGCTTCATTCACTGTTGCTTTACCGAAATGCTCAATGCTTAAATGTGTACGAAGTACTTGTGCATCGCTTTCTGTGTCGGTGGTATGCAAATAGGATGCTACAGCGTCTAGGGTTAAACAGGAAAATAAATGCTATGAATTTGTGTAGTGACCGCATGTGATAGTTTATTTGAATTTGCAAGATTTATTGAAACGATTCTTGCTCATTATTGGCATAAATATCAGAAGTCAGCCGTGAGTTTCACGAGTTACCATGCTGCTGTTTCGGTTTAGCAAGAAGAGAAAATATAATCACAGCACATCAGAAGCGACAGTGATCAGCATTCAGCGCTGAGTTATCGCATACATTTCGCTACAAGTCAAACGTGCATCTGCGTGGCATGACGGTGAATGGCAAGCGGCCCTTAATGCATCCACCCCTAGTTTACCCAAAATATGTGTTTCAATGTCAGCTTCAACATATGTCCAAGCAGCACATGTCGACTTCTATGTAAATGGGCCGACATTATTAATTGCTCATATTTGTATCCTCAATTACTGACAGACATGAACGATTTCAACGAAGATATTTAAGCACTTAGGATGCCTATTCTAATAGGGGCGTCGGACCTATGTATAAGCACAAATAAGTACATAGAGGTAAGCACTAGTTTAGGAATTGTTGTATCATCTATGTGACATTCTTTAAAGGTTCGC
Organism: Urechis unicinctus; assembly: GCA_034190875.2. Taxonomy (NCBI): domain Eukaryota; kingdom Metazoa; phylum Annelida; class Polychaeta; order Xenopneusta; family Urechidae; genus Urechis; species Urechis unicinctus. The sequence goes on along the minus strand of CM067350.1, from coordinate 77,113,663 downwards.
AAGCCTACAAATGTGTAGAGCTGATAGAAAGAAAAATATATAGAGCGCACAAAACGAGCAGTGAGGGATGTTCTGAGGAGGAGATCTTACTTGATTTAGCCCATCCATAGTACATCAGCGGATCATATTATAATTACTGTTATTCAACATATTTGTATCATTATGAACATCTGACGAGCCATGCAAAAAAAGTTTTGTTTCAGGACCTTGGGATCATAAATACAAGATAGCTATCGCATTACGCATTACCGGCATAATTATATATCCGTCAGCTAACAAACGCCTGATCTGTCTGATGTGTCGAGTAAGTACTGACAGAAAAGCATGACACACACATATATATATAAATATATATGCATATATATATATATATATATATATATATATATATATATATATATATATATATATATATATATATATATATATATATATATATATATATATATAGTAAGTACTGACAGAAAAGCATGACACATATATATATTTATATATATATATATATATATATATATATATATATATATATATATATATATATATATATATATATATATATATATATATATATATATATATATATATATATATATATATATATATATATATATATATATATATATATGGTTCCGTATTTCTTTTTATCACGTATTTCTTTTTTCCTCTCTGGCATGCAGCTCGCATCGCTGATCACACTTATCGTTAACTAGACTAGCAATGAAACCTCTGACACCCGTACGAATGAAGTTTATGGTTCCTCATTTACCCCCGGTTCTACCTTTCTAGTCAATAAGATAACCATCGAATTGCTTAATCAACCAGCCTTTGAAACCAATTGGCATTCATTCATTATATGGCAGCACTCACAGTAACTCAAGTGCTGTATGCGGAGGCCAATCATCGGTATTGAAATTGCAGCTGTTTGTTCCGTGCGAGAATCATTCTTCATACCCAGATGTACGATACTCTAATGTCAAATTTGCTCGTGGTGTTTGTGTCGTACAGTGCGGTGCAACAAACCCGAAAGTATGAACGAATAAGTTGGTGTCAGTAGGCAGATTTCGTGTACGATTTCTACAGTGCCTTAAATAACAATATTTGCTCAATATATTTGTATGAAGGTTTCCAAACCCTGCTTAGAACTCCAAAGACTAGCTCCTACTGTGCTTTGCATATGTTTCTTGCACTTAAACGACTTACCACAACTGATATGTTTCATCCTCACAGCAACAATTCTGAATGTGGCATTATCGATTACCAAAGACGTGCGTGGATCTATGGTACTGAAGCTAAGGTTGAACATATATGGCGTTGGCAGCGTGCTTTGTGATGCAGCTTTACTTTGTGACGAATACTGCCGACCTAGTCTAAAGAGCATATTCAGCAATTGGATGGAGCAAGAGCACAGAAGCTGACATGGCCATTATTTTTATTTACTGACTACAACCAGTGGCTCCTCTACGACGCCTTATTTCAACACAGCTTGTTCTTTCTCTAACGTTTCCAATGTACATACCACACACGAATAATACACTAATACACTGTCATTGTACTGTGCGTTGGTAATGTTTACTTCATGCCCCAACCGACCCTGCAACAAGCAAATATTCCCCTACATTTGTATATCAAACCTACAGCAGAAAAATATACATTTACTTTGGCAATATATAAGCTTCATAATTGATTATCTGCATACCAGGATTGTAACTCTTTTCATGCTTCTAATGTCCTGTTATTACATGAGTACAGCAATGCTCAGGAGACCGTGAGACACATGAGGGACAGGGTGAGGTGTTATTGAGCACACCCTAGGGCTTGACGTGATCAATCAGCTGCTGCATGAATGGGACAGCGAGCTGATCAATAGGAGGATACACTGGGATCTAATCCGTCACCATCAGGTATTAATCATGTCAATCTCGTCACTGCGATGAAACCTTTCAGTACAAATGAGTCGCCTACATCTTTATCTATAAACCGAGCGTATAAAATTGGAAGGTTTAGTTGAAGCCGATTCGTGATCCAGACAGAAACTATGTGATAAGAGGACCTCGAAATTATACACAATCAATTTGTTTAAACGGTTGTATATTTTGAACTATATTGCTGCCATGACATGATATAATAATTCACAATGCCGTTCATTGGTGGACCAGATGGAGAAGCAAAAAGATCCGCCAATTCAACCCAAGAATACAACGGAATGTGCAATCCAAAACTGTCTGACAGATATCAAGCTGCCCACCGCCTGACTTATTGGCAACCGAGAAGTTATTTGCATTAGCAACATTCTTGAAATGATATCTTGAATGTCTTCGATACTCTACCTCTGTGATGGGGACCGATACTGTCTCTACTGTAAGCGAGGACCAATAGTTGTATTTCTGCGAGGCGTAATGGTGACCTTTAAGTTCAACAAAGACACGAGAGTTATTTCCCATATGAGTAAATGTACCACATTGTATGCTCGTGATATAATACCACCAATGTCTGGGAGACTGGATCATTGTATGCAGCACAAAATGTTGATCTTAGGTAATATACCTAATGCGCTCCTACATAATCAATGATACTCTGTGTAGTGGGTTAAAAATTAGTAAATATGTTGGTAATAGCTTATGGCGATTGTAATACGGTGCAAATACTGCTGATTTGCGATGTGTGGCGTGTTGTATCACTAAAGCTAAACGAATGGTGAATGCGATGCAATGTTGTCTAGACATATCGCCAAAGAGCATAACAGAACCTGGGTAAATGAATCCTACAAAATATATAGGCATACATTTAGGTGTTGTGCTATTCTACAAATGTTTCTACATGCAACGCAGCACCAATACAGTTGCTGCCAGTTTCGTGCGATTATAGCTGTCAAAAGCAATAGGTTTATGTGAGGAAATATGAGTCTACCACGTAGCTCAGAAAAAGAACCAGTCGATGATTTTGCCTCTATATAAGCATGTACACAAAGAGGCATTGTGCTAATCATCATCTTATTGGGTACTTCCTGACGTTAAGTACATGCTGCTATTCTGTGGTTTCCATATAGTTATGCTATCTATACTCGCTTCACCCATATAAGCTTTGAGAGATAGCCATATTACTACACAAAGCCTATATTTGATTCAATTAATGGGACCTCAATATTATTATACAATGCGGATATCGGATATGCATTTTCCTAATCTTATATAATTGGGAAAGAAACAGTTGGTATTGTCGCGCCACAATTTTCCGATGAAGTCAGAGGGTAATAGACGGTAAGCAAGGATCATCATCACCTAAGAGTAGATAGATTTGTACTGCTCTAGATTTCAACAAAAATGCATGAATGCATTTACAGACAAACCGTGTCACTCTTCGCTATCTCTATATTTGGAACTGAAAATGATGTTCCTTTTCTTTAGGACATAAACACTACATTCAAGCACAGTGACGTTCCAAACAGCTATTGCAAGGTCATCAAAATTAGCTATATGCTGAGGGGTAGTAATTAGCCGTCACATTGATGTCCTAATTTAAGGAAAAAGAAATAATTACATTGAACTAGAACAAATCAACCTTTGTGTCCTTTTGGCCATCAACATAATCTCTGTTCCAGGACTTGGTTTTAACATCCTGATAACTAACAACGAATAACTCATCCAGTGGGCTCACAACATAATGTATGTGGCAGTCTGCTTCAAGTCTGCCTTAATAACAAACCCTAATACCAGAAGGATATGGGTTATTACTGAACTCAGTCATTGTATCCTCTTAGCCTTCGTTGATACAATGCATATGGTTTCAACCAAATATAGTCACGTATGGATTTATCAAGCGTAAGGTCAACTAAGCCTATGGGTGAGCCCGAGTGATCCTTTTAATAACCACTTTTCATTAATACAGTCATGATGCGGTCACGATGCTCGTTATTGTGGTGTATGCACATAACCACCATGCAGCGTATATATGAGCCTTATATTAGAGATGTGAGTTACTTATTGCGTAATCGAAGCCGTATTCTGTGCTCACGGGTTTATCCCAAAGACGTAATAGCCATGCCAGGAGAGCTCACTCCAACTAGCTATGCGGTGAGTATGTTATTGAATGCATATCCTTCCCATCATCAACAACAGCACATGGGACTGTTGATCCCACGTCTTAGGGGTGTGCGCCTTGCGGCGTGATGCTATGGGATATTCAGATTGGCCTGGGCAACCGCGCTAGATCGAATCATTCCATGTGATGTTAAGGTGGACGCCAAGACAAGCAGCTTGTTGCAAACATGTGGCGTGTTCACAAATGTTGCCAGCAATAAGCTCTTTGCCTATACTCCAACAAAACGATGAACTTGGAATAAACTAGAGCCACTGTTGATGTAATGCTATTGTACAAAGAACGGCTAGGGACTATACAATGTGACAATTGGCATTTAGGAAGATACCGTCTTCCCCAAGACAGCCGTGCTTTATGGTCGTTTGTCCTTGTATCAAATGTGAGCTGATCAGAAACCGCAACAACTGAAGGAATGGAACCATTTGTGATATGTTGATGCCTAGAGGAGAATGGATGATGCGTGAATTGTTTCTTTCTGTAAGAATTACGCGTGATAGACATAGGATGCTACAACGCCATGGTTTTAATATGGAACGGTCTTCCATGAATTGGTTCAACGACGTTTACGGAATGTTATACATATAATTTGAGCTCTTTATTTCAACAATGCTAGTCATCATGAGTTCTTATGCAACACTGCATATGTAACGATTTGAGTCAGTTTCTCCCGAATCAGGAATAAGACCACGGTGCATGAGAGTTCTTCGATTGGAAGATAGATTAAGTCGATTTAGCTTTAGATGAAGTGTAACAAAGCCACTACTTTCTTATTATATCCCATTTATTACAATAAAAGATTAATAACTGCTTCATATAGCCATTAAAGACAGACATGGTAGTGATATAGTGGCCGCAGGGACGAAGTGTCGCGGAATAAAATACAAGGCATATAACACCGATTCGGTTATGAGTATCATGTTTCAAGCTGTAAAACTGGCACAGTAGTAAATGGCATGGATATAAAGGTTTACATTACCATCCTATCGCGGGTCATTGTGGGGCTCGCTCTTAGGTGTAATATTAAAGGAGAACACCATGTTGTGGCGAGAAGCAGGGCATAAAGTATGGAAAATGGAGCCATGTGAGCCCATTGGCCTTCCACTGTCATTACCACATTGCCATATCATAACATGCAATTATCTGCAGCGTGTGTTTTAAGCATCAAATCATCAATAATTAATAAAGGCGCGTTGAGAACAGCTTTACCTGTGGGCAGTATTTTCTGGTATTATCGCTCAACTGCGCCCGTTTTTAGCTATGGATGTATTGTAACGCCTACTTTGGTCTAAAATTCATGTCCCATCATAATTAAAAAAAACAACAGACGGGGGCACATGTCGGATATCATTTAAAAGTATAGTAGGGAAACGGGTTTTTTGTGTGTAAAAAAAACCGCTTGACGATCTATGATGATATGCTTCTAAAAACCCGAGATCGGGTATGCCCAGCGGAAACGTCGATGAAAGTGGATGTTTTTTGCTTGGAGAATACTTGTTGTTGGTTTCTTGTAATCAGTCTCATTCCTCTGACGTCACTGGAGGTATCACATTACGGCGACATCAAGTTATCTACTGTGTCGACATTTTGGTTTTAACTGACTAACTGAGCTAAGCGGAAATTTTGATGCCACCGAAATGCACTGAAGCTGCACCTTGCTGTCTTGTTCATGAGTAACATACTGAATTTAACGTCTACATATTGTCGGAATATTATTTTCTATTTCATGAGACGTCCACCCACGAAATTCCACCTGGTTTGTCTTTCAATTTAGATGTATTCATAGTATCACGCCCTAGGGTAAGGCTTAGATATTTTTTTTTCTATATTGCGTATTCCTTTTTACTTCTGGTTCACCAACACGACTTATGAGTGCACAGGTGAACGAAGAACTCCGATTGGTTTATTCTCAGTATAACCGGAAACAAACTGAAAACGAGGTAGAAGGGATTTCTTTGAGTCGAAGTGAGTTTTAGGAGTCTGTTCCTTGGATCTTATATACCAAAGAATTGGCTTTACCGCCACCATATAAAGAAAGGAATACTAAACCATCCCAAAGCTACCTCCACCTCCATCACATCCCAGTGGTATGCATCATACTAGCCATCAGAAACATACAGTAGCTGGCGTGAGGGCGAAGGCAATGGTAGGCAGAGGCAGCATGGTCGGTCGGTTGGAAGAGAGAGTTGAGCTGCTACGCACACGATACTCAAACCACCAGGACCGGACAAAAAGGAATGCCATAACTCCTTGCCAACCCAAAATAATAGACCTACATATAGTAACAGTCACGTTTAATACTGCCTACCAATCTCGTCATAACACAACTTTCCTAACCGGCAAAAAAGTATTTAAACATAAATGAATGTGACTGCATCTCATTAAGCAGCTTATTATAATAACCAGTCAAAAAAACTTTAGCAAATCATTATCACTTCAGAATACGATCGTCACACATACGGTCTTTACTCTAGAAACACACCTGTTTTTTATTTCACGACGTCAGGGACTATTATGATAGATTCTATCATAACAGAGCAATCAATTCATATGGCAATGGATATCCATGTCGTGTTGCAGCTATTGACAATAAATCATTCACATATCAAAGACATGATCATGACAATGCTTAAAGAGATATAAAGGGACAGTTGTTCTTCAGAGCCAAAATTGGTTCCACTTGGCAATTAGCTTTACGTTCATTAGATGCTTAAATCTAGGTAACTCCAATTAGTGCCATAACTCTACAGTTGTAGGAGCTCCCAACTCTATGGTATTGCCTGTGTTACTTCTCAAATCGGTGCTACCTGATAATCGTTTTGATCATTTTATAGTATGATATTTAACTGAATTAAAGATTGTCCGAGCAAGACACGTGACAAGATTGTAAAATCCTAAAGGGAAATTCCTGCACTGTATTTGTGTTCTGTATTAAATTATGGGTGTAATTCTGTTTTACCCCGTTTGTTGAACAAAATAAGTCGATATCCTGTTAATCACACAAACAATGGCTCATTTAACAACCTCTGTAACAGTCTTGTCATAAGGCCGGCACAACGTCACAAATTCCTATCTTCTTTGCAATAAACGTAGTACAACCATTCGTCGTGTACAATCATTCGTCGATATTTCCCGAATATAATCATTCCATTTGTTATGTACAGCACACAAGAGTATGCGAGAGTGGGTGCATGCATATAATATAGTCACAAACCGAAGACAGCCAATGAGATTAGAACATAGCTACAACAATATAATGACCGTTAACGTCATTTAGTACAGAAGTTAAAATATGTAATAAATAATTATAAAATTGTTAGAAAACCATCGAAGGTTTTAAACATATTTGCTAGTGTCAGGATACGCTTGTGCGTTCTTGCTGGTTTTGTTGCAAAATTGACTTTGAATTTCCTGTCTTGAAAGCCAATGATCTCGCTATTCAAGTCGATTATATTTGACACGCGGTTAATGCTCCAAGTCTGATGTATGCTGGCTTGAAGCAGTCTGTTGCAGTTTGCGTCAAGCCCACGTTCGTCTCAACGCGGCGACTAATAAATGAGCTTTATTGTTCTTCATTGACTCTATCTTTCACCTTTCTGGTCCGCAAGTCAACCATTGAATTGCTCATTTAACCAACATCTACCTTGTGCAGGCATCCATCATCGATATTAAAATCGCAGCTCTTTATTCTGTTCGAAAATATGCAATGTCGGTCAGTTATTGTGCATTTCACATTTCTATTGGACACGCGTCCCTCTTTATGAACTTGTAGTTGATTAGGTGCGGTGATGCACGAGAGAACAACGTGGTGTGATTTAGTAATAATTCGAGTTATGTTACTTTTTTACGTGACCAGACTGTCAACACTGTAAATGTTAGCCCACACTTTCTTAAATCGAGCGGAAACCATTCCAAGCGCAATCCCCAACATAACAAACCTTCTTTGACACAAAGTGCACCCTCTATGACACAAGATAGACTCTCTATGACACTCCGTGTACATAGTATAGCAACCGGTGAGCCTCATAAACAATAAAACACTATACTGCATTCATAACAAAGTACATACAGTATATGACAACCTCTAACCTCTGAAAGCTCACGCAAAAAGAGGAACTCTAAATTCATAGAATTTGTGTGTATAGATAAAGCCATTTGTAATCAATAATCCATGTATCCTCTCTGGCAGGGAAATGGTGTACCAGTCATGACATTAAAATCGGAGCATGAAACAAACACCCTTCTTTCGCTTTGAATAATGTGTTACAGCGACGGCGCTGATTGGAATGAACGCGATGTTTTGACATTTCCTTCATCAGGTGGCTCACCGCATTCAGCAGTTGCAGCTGTATCATAATACTGAAGATGAAAATGCTCAGTGTGCTCGTGGCATTATCAGTTGATGAAGGTAATATGCTATCTGCTGTCATAAGCTAGCGTACTGCGTGACTTGGTTTGGATGGACGGTGCCGTCATCGGACAGCATATTATTGTCTGATGATGAATGCAACAGCAAGCCGTCTTATACATATATAATTACACGTCCACCTCAGATCATGCTTCTAAGATATGCTAAATACGAATTGCAATACTTGAGACAGATACATCCAAAATGCCGGAGAGACAACGCTCTCGAATATTCTATCGAAACACCGTGGTAAGGATAGAACGGATGGCGCTATGCTAAACTAGACTCCTGCGTGTCACAGATTGGCCGCATTAATGGATGGAACCAACGACCTCATTTTGTTCCTGCTGATTAATGCTCTTACCCATAAGTATAGGTTAGGTAATTAGTAGTTAGATACCGTAGTGCTGTAATTCGATGGTTTGGATCATTTACGCTAAGCTGTAGCAGTTACCATGGCGTTGTGATGTACCACTCACATCAGCAACGGCAGTCCATCGGATGACGTTGGTCCAAGAGACGGTAATAGAACTTCCATCCCATCATAAATACAATACCGTTAGCGGTGTAATTGGATACATTGACAACATATTCACATTTGCTAAATATCACCGCAAATCGGCATTGATGATATATTTAGACACAAGCTTGATTTAAGATTACGTATAATATCCAGATAACAATGGTCACTCTGCAATGGTGAGCAAACTGTAGGTTAAGCTAACCACTGGTATATTCTGAGTTCGTATTATCTTGTTTGTCAGGCATCTTGTGATTAAACTCATATAGTGCTAGTCAAAATGTAAGTTGTTACCAGCCGATGAGTGGGCTCACTCAAGCGCTGTCGAAGATATAATGCAAGTCACATCATTTGGAGCAGGCAAGCAGTTATGAGAATACGACCAACTTGAACTTTCATCGGCATCTTGCAAAGAATATTGCTGAATTTAATTCAACAAAGAAAATGTTCTCCCCAAAACTTGCTTACGATTAAGTAACGATTTGGGTGTTAATTAAATTGATCTTTGTGAATTAATGTAGATATTGATAAACCGTGATGTCTTGCCTTCTCTTCGTTTATACTGTCCACCAACGTGCTGGAGGCCAAACATATGGCAAATTTTACTTAATCAAAGCTATGACCTTTGCTTTTTGGAGAGGTATTTGTGACCTGCTACATACAGATTCAGACACTGTAAAGCAAATCATATAATAGATCATATTAATTTGATAACTGTACTTAAATAACTTCAGGTAGGATTTTGTAATGCTTTTCTAAATATGTATTGCTCTTAAGAAGCAATTACGCTTAGTTTTACAGATTCCATTATCGATGAAGAATCCGTGCACAAAGTGGCATTAACTCCATCAGGTGCAGTATTGACTGAAAGACTTGTTTGTTGGGGGTTGAGAAATATCGGCGGCTTAATCAGTGCACCGGGCTCGTTTCTTTGGTGGTCGCCGGTTTTCAACACTGCGGGTTGACGTCTTGATGTGACCTAATTTCTTACAAATTATCAGCCAACCGAATATGATAGGCTTTGAGTGCGTTGCTATTGATCCTTAATGTTCTGTAATGGAACTGCCAACCGAGGAAGACATATGCTAACCGTCGTAAGTAACAAAACATTCAACTCGCAATATCTAGGTTCCCGTTTTTTATCTTTAAGCGAGACCAATTACTGTGCGTATCCATGCTTGCAGAGTAATGAATACACCAAAGGAGAAGAACTTCGAAACGAATGATTTGCTGTATTTTTTGTATAATATGTTGCAGGTAGATGTTATTTCGGAGCTACTTTGTGCCAATTTCTCAACTATATTTACCGATCATGCCTGAGTCATATTCAGTCACAGACCGTGATAAGAGTACAGGACCATCATGCATATCATATTTAGACTGTGTTTAGAGACGAGGACATGACATGTTTATCATTTATAGACTGTGATAAGAGTAGAGGACATGACATGTATGTCGTTTATGGATTATGATAAGAGTAGAGGACATGACATATATAGCATTTTAATATTTTGTAACTCCAAAGTGCCGTTTTCTATACTATATGCTTCCACGAGGAGTAACCCCTAGGGTGTACCTACCTCACTTGACAAATTAAGCTTAATTTGCTATCTGGGTTCTAAAAGTTAACTTAAGAAACAGACTCTAAAAGTTCGTTTGAACCACCTGTCAAACTTGCATGGTCGAAGCACGCCACTAACGGTACGAACGCTAGCATGATTCGATTAGGATGGGGCTAGGCCCAGCTCTTATGATACATTCAGCAAATGTCCCCAATTCAAGTTTTAGCTGTCTTAAAGTTATGTCTTATGATCCACAATTCATACTAGGCGTTGAATTAGATACTACGGGCTTATGGCTACCGAGGAATCGCCAAGGTACAGTGCTGTACTAACATCCCACTATAGATACAGTCAATAAATAATGTGACTTATATAAAGAACTAACAAATATTAAATAATGTGACTAACATATTGGCATAATGGATAATAGACAAGGTGACTATCATAATTTTCTTGAGACAGTTGTGAATACTTTGGGGTCCACCAGATTTTGTAAATCCATGGATACTTCAATTGCAACAAACATTAACTTACACGTACCCCATTAATGGCCCTAGCAGATTGAAAATGGATATACACCATTTCGCCTTACATAGCGAATAATGCAATAATAATAATCTTGAAATTGATTAAGCCGACAATGTAAATATTTTCTATTCAAGAGGTCAATTCCTCAATGACGAAGTCAACACCGGTTGAATTTGATTTATTATTGTGGAATCAGATTCTACATATCGACATCAATGCGAGTAGTGCTTGTTGTTCTTTACTGCATTCACATTTGTAGCGATATCCTTTAGAGCGTAGAGTTCCTGCAAATGCTTATGGCCCATTACGGTACATTCTTATGAACAGAGCAGAGTACCTCAATGACTCGCCTGGGGTTACACTGCTCTGTTATTAGGATGTTAATGTAGGCATTCTGATACTTATATGTTGGCTTTACCGAAAAAGAGATGCAGTCTGTTAATAAGGCAAGCCTGATGACATTTACGTATAAAGCGCCACGATTTATTAAACGAAGCAACGCGATAGTTTCTTGTATATTCAAGCTGTTCGAATTACACGGAAAAGGGGGATTAATAAAAGATCAAGCCAAAGAGTGATGGGTAAAATGTTTTTAAAATGAAAATGATGGGATGACATGTTTAATGTCCGGCTACATATTTGCATACGAAAAGGAGCACCTGCAATGGTATCATCCGAGGTTAGATAGAATGTATCGTGGCGGGTTGTGATACATATAGTGACGTTAAAACACTCTAATATCGCTAGCTGGTAGATGTGTTGATATTCTTCGCCCAGTTTACGTACACATAACCCTACATATATTGCACATGGATTCATTCTCTATTTAATTTGGTGTTTGTAAATGAGTTAATTATGTTACCATAATGCATACATTTCGTAATATCTACATGACGCCCTGGAAGCGTAATCGCCATGCTCTTTCCTTTTAAACCACGGGTTGATTCTATTGGGTCATTATGCTTTTTTAATTTAGCCTTTATTGTGTGTGACCAAATGCTTCTTTCCTCCTCTATGCACATTCATATCTATTGCCACATAAATAATCGAACAATTAAGTGTAAGTGGTGGGTATTGCTTATTCTAAAAAAACACATACACTTTCGTACAGCGTCAGTGCGTCAAAAAATACCCATATACACCAATGCCATAACGTAATCACAGATTAACCTGCATAGATGAGCAATTAATTCATATATATATATATACATATATATATATATAATACATATATATATATATATATATATATATATATATGTATTTATATATATATATATACACATATACACATATACATATATATGTATATATATATATATATATATATGTATATATATATATATATATGCATATATATGTACACATATAGATATATATATATATATATATATATATATATATATATATATATATATATATATATATATATATATATATATATATATATATATATCTATATTTATCTATAAATATTTATCTATAAACAGCTATTTTTCAACTTGTTTTCTTTGAAGCAAATATATGTTTACTTTTTGGACATGGACATTTCTACGGGCTCTAGAAAAAGTCCTTAAAAACAGCAAATTACCTCAACCGGTACTAAATGTGGGGCATAAACTGAAAGAGCTTGGAATAAATAGGCAGCCAAAGACTAAGAGGGGCTGCAGAGGGGGACAACACCTGCGGAGAAAAATACGAGTGAGAGTTTCTCCACAAAGAGCCGCGGCATGGGTCAACCAAAGCAATATTCAAGTTAAGGACAAACGTGGTTGCAGGCTGGACACATAATCAATGAAAGCGGCATCTCTAGGCCGAATACGAGCTTACAAATGTGTGTGCATGAGGCTCCATATGCTTAGAAGATGAGAAGAGCATTCGATTGTCTGGGTTAGTATACGAGACTTTAGCCATCGCTGGAGCTCATTGTAGTCCCACTTACACCGTATTGACCATACCACTGTAGAATATGTGGCTGATTATGGACCATTGTCTGTGTTAGACAGAATTTCCTTATCAGCCAGATATAATGCGTCTTAAGGTCGACTTCTAGCGGTTCGCTTTATCATCTATAGAACGCCTAAAGTGTCCATCACAGATATGAAAGCCAGTATCTACTGTGACGGTCCTGAGTGAATGCCACCTATTTCTGTGGAATGACGTCGTCACAAGCGTCCTCTACTATATATATATATATATATATATATATATATATATATATATAGATATATAGATATATATATATATATAGATATATATATATATATATATATATATTTCTATATATATATATATATATATATATATATTCATATATATATATATATATATATATATATATATATATATAATATAGAGATATATATATATATATATATATATATATATATATATATATATATATATATATATATTATATATATATATATATATATCTATATATATATATATATATATATATATATAGGTGAGGTATTCATAACTGTGGTAGATGCTTAGCATCGCCTCTTGTTCAACATCAATATTGGACGAGCTACCAAACAATATATAGAGCCACCAAAACATTCATGGGTCTATGGTAAACGAAAAAGGTGAGATGGAATAACCTTGCGCTCACCTTTTCTACACCACTACAGATGTAAGGCTACCATTAAGAAGGTGACTGTCTCAAGAATGTTTTTATCAAAATACCAATCGACATGCTGTGCTTCCGTTCGAAACCGCATCAAATGTGGCTCAGTCTAGAAGCCCAGCGCCTGCATGAATGGTTGCAATGGTAAACTATTTGATGCCGTTTGCTTGTGAACCTTGTACAAATTCTTCAACGATGATAATGTCATGCAACCACGTCCATGTGTTAATAGGACAGGGAATATCAGTCATAGATTCAGCGACGTTAACTCATGAGATTTACGTTAATTTGCATGAAACACTAACTCGGTTATTGGCCCAGAGATTTTAACTCATCGCGAGTTTACGGGGTGTACTACAACTGTCAATATGTGATTCGGTATCACAGCACGTACGTTTTAACACGTCTCTTCTTCCCGAAACAGCATTAGGACCACAGCACGCGAGCGGTGGTTAATGAGGGATGCTACATGTGAATATGTTCGAATAAATAAGGTTTTAGACTTTGGAGCAAATTTGTGTTTCTATCACCTCTGTAACCGCCGGAGGTACCAAACTGGTGATTGCGTACAACGTTGCCCCAAGTCTTCGTCTATGGACGGAATAAATGTTCGCATAGTGGCCATCGTTTTTTACGTTTTTTAACAAGTAATTCTAAACGTTACATTGATAGCTAGATTGCAGGATTGTTCGCTAATTTAGTTGACCATTATTCATACAAGAGTATGCTTCAAGATTACCTAACCTGTAGGTCATTGAAAAAATATCATCGTGTTTGATTCACAATAACGCGACAACGTCAGGAGCTTTTATGACCATTAAGACGTCAAAATTGACGTTTAAAAGGTCCATACTCGACCTTGAAGAAATTGTCAAGGTCACAAGGTCTAGCAATCACTGACCAAATAGCTATTGTCTGACTGGCCAAAACTCGATAACGACAAAAGGTTTTATGACCGTTTTGACACTCAAAACATGATACGAATTCTATTATTTGCTTCCTTATGGTTTTGGTTCTTTGCAAGGTCATAGATTTTGACAAAAATTGTCTTTGGTGCAGCAAAATGATTTTTTACATCAATAACTTTATCAATATTGGTTTGATTTTAACAGTTTTTTTAGTTAACATTTCCGGGTAAGCCTGCACACACTGCATATCAACATTGATAGCTATATGATCCCAATAGCAGAAACATGTTCGGTCTAGCCTGCAATAAGCTATGCTATTCAACTGAATATTAGAATTGACAGGCAGCTAATGCTTCAAGTGTTATAATCACAGGCATGGAATCCGCTAAGGCAGTAAGCGCATAGCTCAGATATGCCTCAACGCAATGCTCCAGTGGATAAGAAATGACATTTATCGTTCCGCATTGACCCACTGTCCCGCCTTTCCGGTCGGCAAGTCAACCGTCAAAATGCGCATTCAACCAACCTTTCGTACGGATTGGCATCAATACATTATATGGACAATTGTCATAATTATTCACCTGACGTGTGCAATGGCCAATAATCGGTATTCCAAAAGCAGCTATGTTTTCTGTGAGCAATGCATATCGGTCGACGCATGGCCCGCTTTATGAGCGCGTTGTTGATTGAACAGACTGCCGATACAAACATTTATTAACGATATTAATGCCAGCAACAGTACGATATAATTTGAATGTGTCGCTCAGTACATCACACCCACTGACAATTTAAAGGAAGCATAGATCAATCTGACATAAATAGCCTACTTATAGCTGTGCATGCATCACGTGAGATCTTGGGTTTCGGCTTATATTACATCACCCAGCCTGAGGGAAAAGGAATGAGATGTCACCAGCGATGTTTTCAAATGGGTGTAACCAGGAATAATGTTCATATAGGCGTTACGCCACATCGGGGCCATGTGTAACTGGTCATGCACAAAGATAATGTGCAGATAAGTCGAATGTTATCATTACCAGCACACCGGGATTTTGGAATTGCTTATCATTTTTATACAGTGGGCAACGGAGAAAGCTTTGTTACTTTTACACGTGATGGTTTCGTACATCAGCCATGACAACTAGCAGCGTATGCATTGGTACATTTAAAATGGACTGAAGGACTGTGAAATGTGATTATTACGAAAGGTGACAAAGTTTTGGTTGTTTGAGTTGGCGAAAAGTTGTTACATGCCGTGCGATCAGCAAAGACTTAACTGTTTTAGTTTTTACAAATGAGGTCCGCCATCTCAATTTGCCGGGCACAGCCCCTACCTCTACACAGTGGCATGCATCTTATACAACATCTTGTCCATACCTATATATAGATGGCAAGAGCGTTCGACCGACGTTCGTATTCTTTATTTTGGCCATAGCCCGAGGACATATTGGTCCTCCTTATAGTATAATGGTCAATATGATGATAGCTCACCCACGGTGTGAGACCGGTTTCTATGCCCAACAATTTGAACACAGATATAATGCACCTTAAACAGCTTTTGTTTAAACATTTAGACGTCTTGAGTTAATAAATAATGCTATGGAATCGACAACAGCATCGCGATTTGTCTGGACTAGTGCATCAAGCATTTAATGCATGCTAATGCTCACAAACTGAATTTAGATAAATTACATTTCTGCCAAGGTTGTGTTTATTTGTCAGAGGGTTCGCGCTCTGGTATTTTCTTACTGGGCCATCCTTAACAATTAGCACAAGTTCATTCTGAACCTCAAACTATCAACCTGCCACAGGAAGCAATACAGACTACTGGTGGACCAAATGTGTCACGTTTTAGTGCGGACAATGTCACCATTGCGATGAAATGAGGGCCAATATACGTAAGAATAGCTTGATGATGTACGATTCTGGGTACGATCCCGTGATCAATAGAATTATTCTAGCTGCTGGTCGACAATACATACAGACACACATGATGCACATGCAAACGTGATGCAATATTCTGGCGTTAAACTGGTAACTGAAAACTCCTGTTGCATTCCAAACCGACATTCTTGCAACGAAGCATTATCCTCCCTACGGGTTATGATGCAATTTTAATTTAAATACAATTCTACAATTTATGTTTTCCTTTAAAACAAAAAGACCAATCGCAGATTGGTATCGTATTTGCCCGTGTTACATCAACACACTACTTACTATTTCTTAGTCATTCAAACATCGTCACATGAAGGTTACTAACCTCTAATTGCAATAAGGCATCAGAATAGCGGACAAACGTATGAGTTGCTTTGGAAAACGATGTTTAGAAATAAGGGCGCTGCTACATTCTGATGAACTGGAAGATTAGCAGACCCAAGAGATGCTGCGGATTGTTTCGCCTGACTGATCGTGAGTCCCTGTCACCGACAGTTATCATTGTCATGTTGAACACATCATTGTATGTGTTGTTCTTTGTCTGCATCCAAATGACGTTATGTTTAGTTCTATGTATTCTATGTAGGACATACAATCAATCAAGGATCTCAAATTTATAATTTGGGTTCTACCAGTCAACCTGGTCTGTAAAGGTTTTTCAGAACAGTGTATTTGGCAAGAATCCTATTTATACGTATTCAAATATCCCGTGTATAGTTGCAGGTATGCGCGCATTCTCATGCGCCAAAGTACACAAACTTTATAACATTTAGTATCGGCCCAATGGTTTGTGTTTCGCCTATCTGATGCTAAGCGGCATCCTGTGGTAAAAGGTTACATTCACTGGAAATGAAATATTGTTAAAAATAGGACCTGCCGCTCGTTTATCCACGAATCTGCTACAACAATTCAGAATTTGACACTATATAATACTTGTGCAACTTTATAACTAGACATGTAGCATATGTTGGCTATGTACCACCCGTTCAAGCAGAAAATGGCGAGTGGAAACGATATAAATTCAATGACGTTTTATAAATTCCTTTTATAGAGGTAATTAACTCTCTCACGCAAAGACGTCATGAGTATTTGACGTTACTTTCTTCCCATTCCTCTATCAGATGGCAGCTTTATTAACTTTACTAATGTGCATTGATCTATTGTAAGAACTGCAGGATACTTATAATTAACACATGTTAGTACCGATGTACATGGCTAGCTTTGGCATCATGGATCCGAATGAGGCCAGAAAATTCACCACGGAACACAAAACATAGCCATAGACTTTCATAGAGTAAATGATATGCATATTATTCGTATCATTGGCTCCAGTGCTACTGAGGAAGTCATCTGCCGCTTTGGTTTATTCTGATACGCTGTTTTGCATCAAACAATTACTACTGACGTAAATGACAACAGTATTATAAATGTGAGACTACCGACGTAAATGGCACCGTAATATGATATATTGTAGGGGATCCGCTCACTCCTGTACATTACTTTGTAATGTGATTATATTTGAGGGGATCCGCTCATTCCTGTCCATTACTTTGTAATGTGATTATATTTGAGAGGATCCGCTCACTCCTATACATTACTTTGTAATGTGATTATATTGGAGGGGATCCGCTCGCTCCTGTACATTACTTTGTAATGTGATTACATTGGAGGGGATCCGCTCACTCCTGTACATTACTTTGTAATGTGATTATATTGAGAGGATCCGCTCATCCCAGTTATCAGCTCATAATGCTGGAAGCATATTAATTGTAATTTGAAGCAGCTGGTTCATCGGCTAGTGTGAACAGTGATACCTCTGTACAGTGTAGCAGTCCTACCAATTGTCATTATGACAATTAGGATACCTCCCTTTGAACAGGGCAGCCTTTGGTAAGTGACCCTAATGAATCGTCTGGGAGTACACTGATCTAACATCATTACTGATGCAGACCCTATGATACATAAATGCTGAGGAACAGGCGAAAGTTTGCCAATCAGACCATTCAGATAAGAGCGTCTCGGTTATGCAGGCACAATATTGTCATATTAAACGCCGATGTAAATGGCTGCATTGTGGCTGGTAAACAATTGTCTTAACGGACATGAACAATAAGCCACATGGTGACCTGAATATATTGCCTCGTAGGTAAAACCATTTTAATGCCAAGATTTTTCCAATATATTAACATGGCAAAAATGAAGGATATTTGCGGTGCTATTTCCTTCACGTTATGCGTTTAGCCACAGGTGGCAAGAGACCTCCCGCGAGACCAATGCTTCATTCATTCATGCGCAGTTATATAAATGATTGGACCATTAAGTTTAACGGGTGGGAACTGCTGATGCCTATAACCTAATCATCTGACAAGTGCTCGTTCGTATAGAAGCAGTTTCGCCAAAATTAATGACACCATCCATGAAACATCAACACGTATTACTTCGTATTGTGAAACTGACAGGGACAACTGGATCTGTTAAAGATCGCATAGAATACATGATTTATTTCAGCCACCAGCCTATTGTCGTCCGTACACTGTAGAGCCGTCTAACGCGTACCGCGACCAGTATAGCGAACGCAATGCGGAATGATTTACATGCATTTTGGAAGCCTTATATCACCAAGTACTGCGTTAGCAAAGCGGAGCCCCGAGTCCCAGGACGTGGTGTGATCAATCACCTGCAGTATTGAAGGAGGCTCTGCGATAATCAATATTAGAATCCTTAAGGATCTTATCCGTCGTTATCGTGGATTCATTAAGTAAACAGCTCTGTACAATTGATTTACATGCACCTATAGATCAGAGCTACCTTCAAATTCACACTGAAGGATTCGTTTGAAGCCGGTACACGCTTCGTGAATCAGGAAGTTAATATGTGAAAGGAGAACATTGAAAAGGTTGTAACGCGACTTGTTTTTACCTTTATCTGTATTTAAGTTAGTTGCGGCCAAGAAGTTCTATTTTAGCGAGAGCAGTATTTTAAAGTTTGATGTCGTATAAGAACGACAGCTGCTTAATACGCGAATTGGCTGTGCGATACGGCATGTACGTCATTTCAAAGCATCTATGTCTATGAGACTGGATTATGTTTTGGTGCACATCGACCAAAGTGAATCATAGTCATTACTAACAGTGCGAACTAAGCTTATGCTCTGATACATAATCATGGATAATCTATGCCGTGGTGAAGGGTTATCAAATATGTAGGTATACGACAAATCGGAGTAATGCCTCTATCTTGTCATTGCCTCTGTCTCCATTTACATAAGCTTTACACAGTGTTCGGGTTAGATTAGCCGATAAGTAGTGTACCATTTTAACGCTAACGGCATCTAGTGCGGCTGATTACCTCCAACATGATTTGGGTAACTTGCGTTAGTGATTCTGCAATAATACCTAGGAGAGCATATTATGGCCATATTACTGATTAAGCAACACGAGGTTCACATTGAGCGGGTTGTGAAGCCAGTCTGAAAAACATGCAATGCAGTCACAATATTTACAGCGATCACCCGTAGTTTAGATTCCGTCGTGGCTAAACAGGGGGGTAACGGACAAACAAAGGTGCTTAGTTTTCACTAGAGATCAATCAATATGGAATAGACATCATTGAGGTTTTGCTTGAACGTTATGTCTGAAGGTAGCTGATGGATCGAACACTTTTTCCGTATATATAAATTCATACAGAATGTATTTGACTATGCTACAGACAAAAGGGATGTCGATTATATAATTGAGGCGTTGCTTGCTACGTTTTGGCATGCATTTGTTGTGGTGCTGCTCCGCCATTTTTAGTAAGTTGATTTCGGCATGGAAGAGCGAACTTCGTCTGTGCTGCCATTCGATATGTGTGATCAGGACAAGCATGTATATAGTACAAAATTAGACGAAAACGTGTCTATTTGTGTGTGTATTCATTATGCAAACAGCGTGTAACATTGCAAAAACTACAGCATTATCTTCATATATTCATGAATAAAAGAAATCACTGTAAGCGTTTTGCCGTGCTGATTTACATGTGTAATACGATTAATTAGCAAGTCTGAATAGTACCGGCATAACGACCCATAGGCAGCCTAGTGGACATCATTCTTCGAATTAATCAGTATAATGTATGAGGGAGTGAAATAAGTTGTGCAAACTTGTCCTTAATTACTTTCTGGCGTGACAAGTTGCTTGGCACACATCGGTAATTGCAATCCATCATCAAGTATGTGGTTCTTCGTTGCAAGCCATTAACTGCAGGCACTACCAGATTCTATGGTTTATATTTAGATTGCAATTGTAAAGAGTGTTCCTCGTTAGGGGCGTACGACTATAGAATTATATATTGCTCATGCAACTCTGCTGCGTCATCTTTAGTAGCATAGTTGCCTGAAATGTGTTGAGATCTTCGTACATGGGGCTTTTAACGCATATAGAGTAACATTTCGGTCATGGTACTTATTCGGCAAAACAGAAGCAACAAATGACAAGTTTTAGCAGCAGTCGTGATGAGGCATCGATGTGTTTTATGATTAACTGCGAGTTGAGTCGCAGTTAAAGTATATACGTGATTATAATCCCTTTTGTAAAGGCTCAATGCAGTGTGAATAAACCACTGGTAACACAGCTACAGTATCGTTTCTGTCAGTTCCGTGTGATAATTGCCGCCAAAAACAAATATGAGTCGTAGGAAAGATACTAAGAAAAAGTAACTGTCGATTCTTGCACTTCTATATTAGCTATTGGCACTATGCAAAAGAGTCTATTTACCACATTATTAAG
This sequence comes from Urechis unicinctus, assembly GCA_034190875.2. Lineage (NCBI taxonomy): Eukaryota > Metazoa > Annelida > Polychaeta > Xenopneusta > Urechidae > Urechis > Urechis unicinctus. Next base: position 77,092,312 of record CM067350.1, on the reverse strand, counting down.
CTCTACGTGACGTCAAGTGCTTACTACTCTTGTATCATCTGGCACTTTGGTCACGCTCGAGCCATTAATGTATAATCTTTACGAAATAATCACCTAAGCAGAGGACACTAGACATCCAGCAATGAGCCTTGACCAGTTTCAACAATTGCAGCAACAAGGAATAATTCCGTGCTGATTTACATGTGTAATACGATTAATTAGCAAGTCTGAATAGTACCGGCATAACGACCCATAGGCAGCCTAGTGGACATCATTCTTCGAATTAATCTGTCAGTATAATGTATGAGGGAGTGAAATAAGTTGTGCAAACTTGTCCTTAATTACTTTCTGGCGTGACAAGTTGCTTGGCACACATCGGTAATTGCAACCCATCATCAAGTATGTGGTTCTTCGTTGCAAGCCATTAACTGCAGGCACTACCAGATTCTTTGGTTTATATTTAGATTGCAATTGTAAAGAGTGTTCCTCGTTAGGGGCGTACGACTATAGAATTATATATTGCTCATGCAACTCTGCTGCGTCATCTTTAGTAGCATAGTTGCCTGAAATGTGTTGAGATCTTCGTACATGGGGCTTTTAACGCATATAGAGTAACATTTCGGTCATGGTACTTATTCGGCAAAACAGAAGCAACAAATGACAAGTTTTAGCAGCAGTCGTGATGAGGCATCGATGTGTTTTATGATTAACTGCGAGTTGAGTCGCAGTTAAAGTACATACGTGATTATAATCCCTTTTGTAAAGGCTCAATGCAGTGTGAATAAACCACTGGTAACACAGCTACAGTATCGTTTCTGTCAGTTCCGTGTGATAATTGCCGCCAAAAACAAATATGAGTCGTAGGAAAGATACTAAGAAAAAGTAACTGTCGATTCTTGCACTTCTATATTAGCTATTGGCACTATGCAAAAGAGTCTATTTACCACATTATTAAGCTCTACGTGACGTCAAGTGCTTACTACTCTTGTATCATCTGGCACTTTGGTCACGCTCGAGCCATTAATGTATAATCTTTACGAAATAATCACCTAAGCAGAGGACACTAGACATCCAGCAATGAGCCTTGACCAGTTTCAACAATTGCAGCAACAAGGAATAATTCCGTGCTGATTTACATGTGTAATACGATTAATTAGCAAGTCTGAATAGTACCGGCATAACGACCCATAGGTAGCCTAGTGGACATCATTCTTCGAATTAATCTGTCAGTATAATGTATGAGGGAGTGAAATAAGTTGTGCAAACTTGTCCTTAATTACTTTCTGGCGTGACAAGTTGCTTGGCACACATCGGTAATTGCAATCCATCATCAAGTATGTGGTTCTTCGTTGCAAGCCATTAACTGCAGGCACTACCAGATTCTTTGGTTTATATTTAGATTGCAATTGTAAAGAGTGTTCCTCGTTAGGGGCGTACGACTATAGAATTATATATTGCTCATGCAACTCTGCTGCGTCATCTTTAGTAGCATAGTTGCCTGAAATGTGTTGAGATCTTCGTACATGGGGCTTTTAACGCATATAGAGTAACATTTCGGTCATGGTACTTATTCGGCAAAACAGAAGCAACAAATGACAAGTTTTAGCAGCAGTCGTGATGAGGCATCGATGTGTTTTATGATTAACTGCGAGTTGAGTCGCAGTTAAAGTATATACGTGGTTATAATCCCTTTTGTAAAGGCTCAATGCAGTGTGAATAAACCACTGGTAACACAGCTACAGTATCGTTTCTGTCAGTTCCGTGTGATAATTGCCGCCAAAAACAAATATGAGTCGTAGGAAAGATACTAAGAAAAAGTAACTGTCGATTCTTGCACTTCTATATTAGCTATTGGCACTATGCAAAAGAGTCTATTTACCACATTATTAAGCTCTACGTGACGTCAAGTGCTTACTACTCTTGTATCATCTGGCACTTTGGTCACGCTCGAGCCATTAATGTATAATCTTTACGAAATAATCACCTAAGCAGAGGACACTAGACATCCAGCAATGAGCCTTGACCAGTTTCAACAATTGCAGCAACAAGGAATAATTCCGTAAAAGACGAAATATTCAAACTGGAAAGATAATTATTTGCTTACAGTGGAAGTATCTTTCTGTGGTTATTACACCCTAGATAACATCAGATGATCCACTGTAGGGTCTCTCGTAGGCTTCTGAACCGTATGTATATGGCAGCCCAGTTCCGGTCTGGTCTGACTGCAAATCTTTTTGCCAGAAGGATACGTGTTATGAAGCAACTCCGAACCGTCCTCTGAGCTGGGTTCAACCTGTCCGGATTCTCTGTCTATGAACTCAACCAAATATAGCCACGTATGGATTTTCCCAACGTAGCTTATGGCTGGTGACCAATTTATCCTTTCTATAACCTTTTTCATTATTATGTCCCTTTGCAATATTGTGGCAGTCCATAGATAATCCAAATTACTGTGGCTGTTTAACTCCGCTTTTACATTGCCGGATATGCTGCAAGTCGCTCTACAACAGATATGCGAGATGTACAATTAGGCGGGATAAGTTATTGTACAAACCAAACCGTATTCGGCAATTTATGAATGGGATGAAAATTTTCCTATTCAAAGACACTACTGACGTTATATTAATTTATTCCAAATAGCTAGGTACTATATGTCGGGCAAATAAGTATTTCCTCAAGAACGCGATTATTGCCATACAAGTTGACATACAACTTCGTCGTTCGTCTATTAGCGGGATGATCACGAAGCCTAGAAGCTTCATTCATTGTTGCTTTACCGAAATGCTTAATACCTAAATGTGTATGAAGTACTTGTGTATTGCTTTCTGTGTCCACGGTATGCGAATAAGATGCTACAGCGTCTTGGTTTAAATAGGAAAATAAATGCTATGAATTTGTGCAGTGACTGAACGTGATAGCTAATTTGAATTTGCAAGTTTTATTGAGATAATTCTTGCTCATTATTAGCATAGATATCAGAAGTCAGCCGCGAGTTATCACGAGTTACCATGCTGCACTAGATATAACACAAGCTGTTTTGGTCTTGCAAGAAGAGGAAACATAATCACTGCAAATCCAAAGCGACAGTTATCAGGATTCTGCTCTGAGTTATCGCCAACATTTCGCTACACGTCAAACGTGCATCTGCGTGGCATGATGGTAAATGGCAAGCGGCCTTTAATTCATCCACCCCTAGTTTATCCAGAATATATGCTTCAATGTCTGCTTCAAAATATATTCAAGCAGCAGCTGCACATGCTGATTTCTATGTAAATGGGCCGACATTTATAATTGCTTATATTTGTGACCTCAATTACTGATAGACATGAACGATTTCAACGAAGATTTTAAAGCACTTAGAATGCCTATTCTAATAGGAACGTCGAACATATGTATAGGTACAAATAAGTACATAGAGGTAAGCACTAGTAATGGAATTTTTGTACTATCAATGTGACACTCTTTACAGGTTTGCAAACCTGCAAATGTGTAGAGCTGATAGATAGAAAGAGATATGGGGTTGCAAAAACGAGCAAAACTGGATGTTTTAAGGAGGAGTTCTTAGAATATTTTGCCCCTTCATAAAACTTCAGCGGATCTTATTATAATTACTGCTATTCAAACATATTTGTATCAATATCAACATAGTTCGAAGAAAGATTTGTTCCAGGACCTTGAGTTCATTAACATAAGATAGGACATTATGGCATACCATGATATAACCGTGGGATGTATGAGATAGATATATAGAGAGATATATATATATAGATATATATATATATATAGATATATATATATATATATATATATATATATATATATATATATATATATATAGATATATATATATATCTCTATATATAAATAGATATATATATATTTACATGAATATATATATCTATATATATATCTCGATCTATATATATATATACATATATGTATACATTTATATATATATATAAATATTTATATATATATATATATATATGCATACATATATATATTTTATATATATATATATATATATATATATATATATATATATATATATATATATATATATATATATATGTATATATATATTTATAGATATATATTGGTTGTCTCCACCTCACTTGCTGGTGTCAGATGAAGCTTTTTGTTCCGTTTCTTATCTATCACAATATAAATATCCTCTCTTGCATGCAGCTAGCATTGCTGTTCACATTTGTTATTTACTGGACAAGCAGTCTGACGTCTGTGCGAATTAGCTTTGTGGTTTCTCATTTACCTCCGGTTGCGCCTTCCTAGCCAATAAGATAACCATCGAATTGCTTAGTCATTCAGTCTTTGAAACCAATTAGCATTCACTCTTTATATGGCAGCACTCCCAGTAACTCAAGTGCTGTGTGCGGAGGCCAATCATTCATATTCAAATTGCAGATTTTTTTCCCTTACGATCAGCATTTCTGTCACTACCGCTTTATATAACAAGTCCATTCATGCTTATCTACACCTGCCCCACATTATCGGCGTTTTGTTAACTAAGTGCTTCAATGCACGTAAGAATAATGCTGTTTAATATCGGTTATGTCATAATTGCACTTGAGAAGCTAATTGATTGGGAATTTCAATGCTAAAAAACTGTCAACAACATTCATTTCCTAAGTTGAGTCTTAAGTCCTCCCTGACCACTCCCTCACCTCCACATAGTACGCAACACCTTCTATGCCCTGCAGAATTCCTACGCTAATGATAAGCGTTCAACAAATAAATATGGAATGGCTTCTGTCGACCAGTGCATCATTATTCATTACTATCATTGGTGACTGTGTCCATCAGCGACTGTTAGTGAGAGCTTAAAAACAAGGCCGAGCACAATAAACGACAAATCACCGTGCTGTACCCGCCACAATGTAATTAACTGGAGCAAGCGTTATTAATTCAAATTTGAAACATCGGAACGTCCGTTCGTTTTTGTAAGCAGATACATCAATCCATAATTTTCTTTGTACCCACGCTTGTCGACCCAACATGATGCGAAACGTTTTCGTGGCGATTTCCATAACGAGGTAATATAGCGATATTAGTATGTGAGATTGATTGTGATGCTTGTAATGTGGATTGAAGGTGTTATCCCCCGCTTGGCATAAACGCTTGGCCGCCTACGTTAGGTTTCACACCGCCAGCCGCTGGCAATTAATACATCGTCGAGTCGCCAAGTTGCGACTCAATTGTATCTTTGACCAAGAACCTGGAATTGCCTTCACTCTACTTATTGCACATTTAAGCAATGCTGTTCTTTATACAATGTTCAGGATGCCGAACAGACATCCCAAAGACTCATCATCACCTTGATAATCAGCGTATTCAATGTACTATTGGCATTATCAGTACATGCCAGAGACACGTTGCTTTCATAATATTGCTCACCGCGTGCCTTGAGATAGGTCAATAGCGCAGCTGCCGGAAAACAAATTATTGTCTAAAAATGAATGCATTGTCTATCATGACAGCGTTCTCCGAAACGAAACACTTCTTGGGAATAATTAATTAATTCATTCTGCCAAGGGCACCACGGAATTGGCACTGATTGGTGTTTGTAGACATTGAAGTCACATATCCTATGAGGATTCAGCGATTGGTGATCTGATTGACTTTTGACCATGTCAGCATCAATCAAATAACATATAGGTTAAACTGTTGACTCTCAATGTTACAATTCTCTCTATGTGGTCTTTATCAGCGTTGCATATTTCAATTCACACTCTGAAGAGGAATGGATGTTCAACTGCTTTCTCATATGACAAACATTGCACCAGCAATATGATGTGGCAGGTAGCCGTGCCGCCCATTGAGATTGATGGGCTCCAGCTTTTGCAGCGCGTTGCATAGCGTTTGACCAGCGGGAGTCAAAATGATCACCATCAGATCATAAATGATGCAAAGCACTTCTGCATTGTATGATGTAAATCTTTAAAAATGCAAGGCAGTTTGTAACAATATATGTTTAACCGCCGGGTTAGAGCAATGGTGCATGACGATTTCATCTTTCTTTCTACACATTAACAAAATTTTGAATCTTCACAATTGATATAATTTCATTACATTTCCGGTTAACAAGCGGAATTAGGGAATAGCAACAGCCGAGCGACTCGTGGTAACTACTTCAATGACATTACGACCAAGCAGGGTGGCGTGTGGATAATGGCGTTGGAGAATATGACCGTGTATACATATGAGGGTGTTGTTAATGTTTTACCGCGGCAATTTAAGATAAGCATGTTCTGCCGTTAGCATATATGTTTACTTTTATCATGGTCAAAAAGCTGATGCCACTGGAAATATATGCGATGTTCTAAAGCTGGACTACATTTGAAGTTTGAGTAAAATTTGAATGGATTTATAAGAGTCGATATTATGATATTTGCGTTAGTTTTCACTTTACGTTCGACGTGTTTCGTGTTTAACAGCTATGCATGATTCTCATTTGATCGGTAGTAGCAAGATCTATGTTTTTCATCAGACTTGCTGTATTTTATTGTTATATTTCTAATCGAAGAGTAGAGTGGTTTTCAAAATAATTTCCGTATATAGAGTTATGTTCACATGAATAAGATTAATATCGAGATTTTTAGCCAACGATTTTTTTTGATTAACAGTTATCATATCTCTCAACTCCTACGGCACAAATATAAAGGATTTCTTCGTTGTAATCAAGAACCAGACATATTTACAGATTAAGCATTACCTGTTGAAAAATCATGCTTTTTCAAAAGGGTAACATTACATACGCGCAGAGAATGACGTTGCAACAAATATGCACCAGGCGCCATTTTTTCGTGGCGCATTCGAAGCACATTTGATTACGTTACATATGATTCATGGCAGGATAGAAATACTATCCGTTGCTACGGATGTATATTTAATTAATTATGGATTTTTAATGTTCTACATTCATTCTTCGCATGTCTTCATTGGGGACAAATCAGCACAAAATGGCCCACTGGCCGCTGGTTTACATCGACACTGATTGAATACGGACCGTCATGGTAAGGGTGCGGGACATCTATTAAGGATGGGCTCTTTATATCCGACTCATTTCTCTTTCATTATCTAATTACAGCCGCGGTCGGCACAAGCATCAATTATTCACATGGTGTGTTGATGGTGCAGTTTTATCGTAAGGTAGTATGCTTTCCCCCTTTCCATTTGCTGCAACGCACTTGTCCAGCACCCAAGAAGTCAGTACTGCATAGACCCTCGTAAGTGGCTAGTGGCGAACACTACCTGGGGTTTGTATGATAACCAGCGCTGGTTGTTCATTTACATAGGGGTAGGCTTTTATTGCAACCGTTTGCATACATACGATCATTATCATTGCTGAACTGGACATTCATACATTATCATTGCTCCTGAGCAATTCCAAAGATTTGATATATTACAAATCAAATAATGGTTATGAGCATGGTTAAAACCAAGTACCTGCATATCCAATGGACCGCCTAGAGTGTAATTCGCAATGAATAATTGGCCATAATCAAGCAGAGACCCTGGTCAATGCTATTAGAAAGAATCAATCAGGGTTTATTATTATAGCTAGCCACTGCCGTCATGAATGTTAGAAGTCTATGTCCTGGGAAGAGGTTGTCCAGTGTAAATTCCACAGAAGTGACATCACCAATTCACAGGCATATCGAATGGGTTGTAGCTCAAGTGACAAGTTTTCTATTTCACTGTATGTTTCGGGACCGCCATTGGTTGGTACCCAAGATATGTTCCGGCCGTTGATCCATTACGTATCGCCGTCGCCAGCAGTTGTTGCTATTAGTTTGAGCATAATAACGAATGTCATGTGTTTTATCTGCATTCATCGGGGTGCGATGTTTAGTTCTACCCTGGCTATAAAGTTGGTCACGTGTAACAAACTAATAATGCATGTTGTTGCAGTCAGCGTGGTCGGTTTTGATCTTTCATGGTCAGTATTGATATGCCATATTCAACACTTCTCAGTTGATTAGGGAGCGGTATTAAGGTCGTGAAAATTCTTCGGCCCCTCACAAGTATTTCATCCTGAGTAATGAGTGAGTTGATTGCCTGTTATGAATTATTTGGGACATACTGGCACATTATGATTTTACTGAACAACATAACACAAGATCAAATGTTGCTTGTTGCAAGTTAATGTAGCAACGACATATTCGTGTAACACTCTGTGAATATAAACACAGCATCAATTTTTCATCTATCATAATATGATATTATACCACTGGGGCTCCACTGGAAATGCTATGTTTAGCACAGGATATCAATGCAATCTGTTGAGGTACGGTGATTCCGGCATGTTTAGACCATATAAACAGCTTAACCTTTACCATTGAGTCGTATTTCTGCCCTCACCAGTAGTTATTACAAAGAGAGAAAACTAGCATACAGATAAACCGATGTTCTTCTTGTAATCCGTGGTGTATGTTCCGGTATGAGCTCGGACTGCCTAGCATCCGGCTTATTGGTATTCGAGACAAAGTAATGCATAACATGGTCAACGGCCTTGTTTTTAACTGTTTACCTTAATAATTGAACTTGAAAGCTTGAATGTTGTCCATAACATACCTAAACGACACTGACGCAAACCCCACTCTAAGCGGTGGTCAATCTTTATCAGCAAAATGCCACAATGACACAAGAGCTTCTTCATATAAGAGGAAATGTGCAGCACTATATGTCCGTGGTGTCACTGTATCATGGCCGGAGTGACATATCATTCAGCGCTACACATGACAAAAAAATTTGTTATAGTGTTTATGTCAAGAATTACGCGCATCCAAATAGTGATGATTGTTGGTATGCGGCTCATCGCCTATACCAAGCGCGTTTTCATTGCTCGTCCTCAATAGCCATCATCAAGTGACATCAAAATATAAACATTGATGCACTCTGTAACGTGTATGCTCAGATAGAGCGTAACTTACTACTTAAGGTAATAGGAATATGAGTGAACAATATTTGCAATGTTAAGAATGTTAGCAAGTGACATGTCTCCAAATATTCAATTATTACAGATTGTATGCAAGTATTCAAATAGATATTTTAAACAACTGTACATTCATTTACTGCCTGTCGTTAATGGTATTTATATTGTCTATATGCACCCAACTCCCTATAAACGGTATTTTCCCCTTTTTGCCAGCCATACATCTTGACTGCATGGCATTAGAAAGCACAATCATTGCCTATTTTACGTGACAAGAGCCGTGGTGCGTCCACATTCTTATAAGCCTGTTGTAATATCCACAATTTACGGCATTTTGGTGACTCGACGAATGTGTCTTTGCTCAAGTCTGATCGTAAAACATTTGCGTTACTGCCTCTGTCGCCCGATGGGAAAAAGCGGATATGTGAAGCGATTCTCGGTCATTCTGTAGTTTCAGCAATTATGCGTTTTTCAAATCCTGAACCGGGCGAAAAGACTAAACACATTATGTCATTACAATCCACATCCGGGGAATTTGAATTCCAAAATAATATGTTAATTGCGTACTACCGCCGTCTGATCGGATGGATCATTGATAATTACAAACTTACTTTAATTTTGAAAAGTTCTGTACCGTTAATCTTTAATTTGTAAACAAGACTTCACATGATATGGTTATATTCTCATTATCTGCACGGAGGCTACTGACCTGTTTAAACTCTGATGTTAAATAAAGGGTAAAGAATACGCATTGGTGCACTGTTCTAGTAAAGAATCCGCCTCGACTGTATTCGATGATGCACATTGTTTTGTTGTTGAACATTGTTTATCAAAGGCAAGATTGCGAATCATCTGTTGTTTGTAATGTATGGGAACAATAGTACCAAACATGAGTTCGGGAATTGTGCGATTCGGGAGGGGTAGGAGAATCATTTAAGTTGTGCGAATACATTGTTTTGTCTAGTCAAGGTTCCAGGATACATATTAGAATGGGCCCCGTGTATTCTATTCACTTGTCATTCAAGTATTATTCACATATTGCTTGGATGGTGAAGAACAGGGTCCGTATTTCAAGTGAGGCAGAATGTTATTCTTGTCACATTCCCTACCTCTCGTCTGTAATGCAACCACACACATTCCCTACCTCTCGTCTGTAATGCAACCACACACATTCCCTACCTCTCGTCTGTAATGCAATCACACACATTCCCTACCTCTCGTCTGTAATGCAACCACACACATTCCCTACCTCTCGTCTGGAATGCAACCACACACATTCCCTACCTCTCGTCTGTAATGCAACCACACACATTCCCTACCTCTCGTCTGTAATGCAACCACACACATTCCCTACCTCTCGTCTGTAACACAACCACACACATTCCCTACCTCTCGTCTGTAACGCAACCACACACATTCCCTACCTCTCGTCTGTAATGCAACCACACATTCCCTACCCCTCGTCTGTAATGCAACCACACACATTCCCTACCTCTCGTCTGTAATGCAACCACACACATTCCCTACCTCTCGTCTGTAATGCAACCACACACATTCCCTACCTCTTGTCTTTAATGCAACCACGCACATTTCCTATCGCTCGTCTGTAATGCAACCAAAAATATATTTTTTGACAGCAAGATTACCACAATTACCAAAATAAAGGCTCCAACAAGCAGTTAAATTATAGACCATAGAAAACATAGCGTTAGTTTTGCATTTATATATGTGTATGGTTCAGTCAACACGAAGGCAAACACGATGATTGATGTTCGGACTGATATTGCTCCTTGCTGTAGTCACCCGTCGGATGAGCCGTACGAAATATGCCATGTTTTACACTTATTAGATGTATATATCCGGCATGGGCGAGTTAAAGTGGTGTAATTTGTGTGTCAATTTGTGTTCCAAATCGCCTGTCGAACGTGTCCCAAGTGAGTGATAGGAAGGCCTATACTTCAACCTATAGAATAAAAATTTACTTTATCCCAAAGGATAATTCTCTTATAAGCTTTTCATGTGAACTTCTGCTCATCTTGGATACTTTGTTTGCTTGTGAAGAAATTGATAATATGTTGTGCCTCGAAACCTGAATTGTTTGCGTTGTGTAATGATAATGATATAAATGACATTAGCTCCTTTTATCCTCACGATATGCTTTTGCCACCTATGCTCCTTGAATACAGTGCATTTTCATGCTACTAGGAATACGTGTATTATGATTTAACCATTGGCAAATCAACAAGCTTACTTTTTGCTTTAACTGAGCAATGTAGACGTCTGAGACTTTAACATCGATTTCGATATATACTGTTGTTCATTTCAGCAGAGGACACATTGATCATGTAGCAGAGGACTCATAACGGCTCATTGGATATGATTTGTTTTGACTCTTAGTCAACTAAGCTCACACAGGGAAAGCCGGCCAATGAACGGCCTTCTCACTGGTTTGTCGCTTGCACAGTTGTCCTAGCACAGGCTACCGTTTCCTAGCTTTGTTGTTGCCGCAGTAGTCATATCCTAGCGCATTGTTGTCCGTGCGCAGTTTCCCCGTTTAGCACTTTCTGGTCACTGAATGATAGATTATATCCTCACGAGCTGTCAAATCACATATTTTCAATGGAGCGTATCTAGATAGGAATACCGACAGTGCTATCATCTGGGCGATTTTACAGTGACGTTGGTGAGTACAAGCGTTAGTCAGGTACCTGGGAAAAGTATTAATTGGTAAGGAAATAAACATCTATGACTCTGTATCAGACATGCTATGCCATATGCATCGAATAAATGCTAATGTATTACGAATGTATGGCTATAATCGACATCGGCATGCATCTTTCACAGTGCGTCTCAATAGACTCTCGGATAACATATATATATTTCAGTTTGTTGGCTTTCATTGATGGTGACAGTTATAGTGGGATGGTTGACCTGCTTAATGAGAATGGCACACTTCACATGAGTAGGGTTACAGAGACGAGCTTAGCGAGGACTCTTTATGAGAAATATAGTGCCAATGACTACTGGCCACTTATATGGAATTTAATTTTGTCGCTGCAAAGGAACGCCTGTTATTATTGGTTATGTCTAGCAATATCAGCTCTTTGCGTTGTGAATTTTGCAAAGACTTAAATGGATGATTAAACCTCCTCCTTTACCTGGATGTATTGGGGTGCAATAAGCCCCAAAGCATGAACGAATAGGTTTGGTGACAAGTTCTAATGCAATGAGTGACGTCACACGTATGTGTGCGCATTAGACTGAAGAGGGTCAGCAGGCAGACTTCGTGTACGATTTCTACAGTGCCTTAAATAACCACATTTGCTCAGTATATTTGTACGAAGGTTTCCCAACCCTGAGTTAACTAAGGATCCCGACAAGAAGAAGAACAAAATGCTCCCCGACGGTAGATGCACGTAGGGTTATAGACTAATATCGATTTTGTAGATTGTGTGACACCGCGCCAGTTGTTCACGCGTCATTGTAGACTACCACAATATATTGCTTCTCATATGCTGCGCCGACACCATCATCAGCGCGATCTTCCCATTTTGCTATCGTATGGATCAATACCCTTGACATTAACTCGACTGACGATAATACCAGGCATCTGGATGACTCACTAGTTATCGCGCTAGAGTCGGCAGGTGTATTTTAAACTTTATCGACATGGTGGTCTTCTCGATTCACCTTTTATGTTATTGGCCTAACGTAAATCATACCATCTACCTTTATTGTTTACTCCATCAATTGACCATTGGAAATGTTCATCATTGTCTAAGTACTCCAACAAGCCTAGTATGCAGTTATAATGCATGATTGCAACGAACATATACACAGTGAAACACAAGAATTAGTCACGTTATGGCTTCCCATGTACAGCAAGTTAGTGACGTCTTTATGAATTACACAATGTGCCTCTAAATGTGAATGATATGTCACTTGATATGCTTTCTGTATCTTCCTACTGCTAGGGATTAGCGGCCAGGCAAACGAAACAATTTGACAGAATTGTTGTTTACATTTAATTCAAGAATTCCTGTGAATACAGTACGAAAGATGTGATCGGAATTTTTGATATCTGCTAGTTATTTCCATTCACATTATCACGCGTAGTTTGCTGTGTAAATTCTAAAACTGTGACATCGCCGATATCAGTGATCGCACCAGCCATCCAGGATGTTGTTTTTAAGCCCACTGTTTTCATTTAATTGTGTGTTACGTACCACTGGTATTGAAGCTTGTCTTTCCGTTGTTCTGACGCGCCGACAGTAACTGCTGTTAGTTTGAGCACGGCATTGTATGTCACTTGTTTTGCTTGCATCCATCTAAATGGGATGTTTAGTTATGTTTGATTTACAGTCAACGTTGTCGAAAATGTTCCTTCCGGACAGTGTAAGTAGCATGGGTACATATGAAACATATTACCCGAGTGTTACTGGTTCCACAGTTACTCCTTATGAGCATCCAGATCGGACGACGTAAACGAGAAGGCTTTCAACGGCGTATCCATGCTCAGTTAATATCGGGCTGGTTTAAAGATCGGAATAAGACCTCTTCTCCTTACAGACATTCCGACAGATCGATGTGTGTTTCGATCCTATCTGTTTAAAGTGCTATAACTTTTATAGGATCAATATTTACAAACCTTTAGGACGATTAGAAAAGCTATTACTTCCTTTTCCTGCCCTTGTCGTAGGTTTTGAAAATGTGTAGGAATGTCCCCGGATGTTGAACAACACGACATTACGCCCCGGACAGAGGTGTTGAGAATAATTCATCCCTAGAGTTCAGTGAATTTGCTGGTAAAACGGTTCCGTGGGGTCGCAACGCGATTAGAAAAGCTACAACTTCCTTATCTCGTCCTAGCCGTACGATTTGAAAATGTGTACGGATGTTGAACAACACGAAATAAGCCCCGGACAGAGGATGGCGCTGCTGAGAATAATTCATCCGTATGAAACTAATATCAGCTGTATTGTGAGTATATATGCCATGCGCTTTGTGTTGCATTTATATTCAATCTGATTATTACTAAAGCGAATTTATTTCCTGTATATAGCGCTCGGCTGCTACACACCGTGTTGTGTTTTTGATAATTCCTGTGCATTCGTTCTGATGTACCGTTCGTCGGTCATTTTCTTTGCTACAAAGCGTATTATTAATGTAGAAGCTTTGTTCAAAGGAGCATCGTATTACGCGGGCACATTTAGAATAGTTCGGGTTGGTCCGTTGCAGATTGAGTAATGAATTTACCGATGTTGTTCCACTGGACGTGACGAAACATGAAACGAGCTTCATTGCTTCTCTGGACGTGCCGCAACAAGACAACGATCCTCACTGCTCCTCTGCACGTGACGTAACAAGACAACTTGTTCACTGTTCCTCTGCACATGACGTACACATAACGAGCTTCACTGCTCCTCTGCACGTGACGTACACATAACGTGCTTCACTGCCCCTCTGGACGTGACACAACAAGACAATGAGCTACACTGTCCCTCTGGACCCACATAGGTCTTGTGATTGGAGAGAGAACCAACACATTCGTGGAGTGTAATTGAAGCAAAACGCATAGCGGTGTTGATCTGTTTATCACACACATGGTTAATTATTGTTGTACAGCCTAATGGTGATTTAACAATTAGCAAAATGAATGTCCTTTCACAATTGCAGCAATAAAAACTATATCGACTATAGCCAGATAGTGTAATAGAGTCTTGCTTAGAATCGGCCGAAGCAATCGTCAGCAACTTACTGTTCAGACTTGCTGCACTCGTTGGCAGTGTATTGGAGAAGCATGAACCACATGCGGCGACGCTTGACCTGACGCATTCCTATCTAAAGGTCATCTGAACACGTGACGTGAATATGTGGCTGTGAATCGGGTGCTACAGGAATATGTGACCTATCATAATCTCTGTTCCGGGATTTGGTTTTAACATTCTGATAACTAACAATATTTAATACATTCAGTACAAAACAATGTATAAGGCTGTCTGCTTCAAGCCGACACTAATTACAAAACCTTGTGCCAGAGGGAGTCTTTACTGAACTCAGCCATTGTACCCCATTAGTCTTCCCCCAATGCATATGATTTCAACCAAATATAGTCACATGAGGATTTATCAAGCGAAAGGTCTACTAAGCCTATGGATGAGCCCGAGTGATCCTTTCAATAATTACTTTCCATTAATACAGTCATGTGGTCATGATGCTTCATTATTGTGGCTTATGCAAATAACCACCATTCGGTGAGATGTGGGTTACTTATTGCGTAATCGAAGCCGTATTCTGTGCTCGCGGGTTTACGCCAAAGACCTTATAGCGATGCTAAGAGAGCTCACTCCCACTAGCTGTGCGGTGAGTATGTGACTGAATGAATAGCCTTCCCATAATCAACGACAGCTCATGGGACTGTGATCCATCGTCGCAGGGGTATGGGCCTTGCGGCTTGATGCTATGGGATATTTAGAATGACCTGGGCAACCGCGCTAGTTCAGAACATTTTATGGGGTTTTTAGGTGGACGCCAAGACAAGCTGCTCGCTGCACACATGCAGCGTGTCACAAATGCTGCCAGGCAATAACCTCTTTGCCTATACTCCAACAAAAAGATAAAACTTGGAATAAGTCATTGTTCATGTAATGCTACTGTACAAAGAAAGGCTAGGTACTATATTTTGTGACAATTGGCGTGTGGCAAGATACCGTCTATCTTTCGTCCTCGTATTAATTGTGACTTGATCTGAAACCCCAGCAACTACAAGGAATAGAATCGTTTGTGATATGTTTGATGCCCAGCGGAGAACGAAATTGCTTCTGTAAGAATTATGCGGGGATATGTATAGAATGCTACAATGTTATGGTTTCATAAGAAACGGTGTTCCATGAATTGGTTCATTGACGTTCACGAGTTCTAATACAAAACTGCATATGTAACGATTTGAATCAGCTTCTCCAGAATCAGAAATAAGACCACGGCACATGAGGATAGATTGAACCGAATTAGCTTCAGATGAAGTGTAATAAAGCCACTACGTCTTTATTATATCCCATTTATTACAATAAAACATTTATAACTGCTCTCTATAGCCATTAAAGACAGACATGGTAGTGATATAGTGGCCGCAGGGATGAAGTGTCACGGAATGATAATTTTATATACAAGGCATATATCACCGATGCGGTTATGAGTATCATATTTCAAGCTGTAAAACTGGCACAATAGTAAATGGCATGGATACAAAGAGTAACATAACCATCCTATCGCGGGTCATTGTAGGGCTCTTATGAGTAATATAAAAGAAGAACATCATGTTGTGGCGAGAAACAGGGCATAAAGTATGGAAAATGAGGATATTTCGTTACACAAGCAAAGCCATGTGAGCTCGCAGGGCTTCCATTGTCATTACCGCATTGCCATATAATAAGCAGCAATTATCTGCAGCGTGTGTAGTACCATATGAAATTCGCTTTTGAGCCATATTAATTCGTGTTACATCGGAAATATATCCACCTCATGTTGCAGCTATTGACAAAAAATCATTCGCATATCAAAGAGATGATCATGACAAGGCTTAAAGAAATATAAAGGGACAGTTGTTCTTTAAAGCCAAAATTGGTACCACTTGGCAACTAGCTTTACGGTCATTATATGCTGAAATCGAGGTAACTCCAATTAGTGCCATAACTCATACGTAGTGCAGTTGTAAAAGTTGCTAACTCAAAGGTGTTGTCTATGTTACTTCACAAATCGGTTGTAACTGATAATCGTAAAGTTTTGATCATTTTATCGTATGATATTGACTGAATTAAAAGACAGATATTGCAGGGGCAGATTGTCTGAGAAAGACGCGTGACAAGATTGTTAAATCCATAGTGAAATTCCTGCACTGTATTTGTGTTCTATATTAAATTATTGGTGTGATTCTGTTTGAACTCATTTGTTGAACAAAGCTTAAGATCTGTGATTGGCAGACGATACACTGTTAATCACACAAACAGTGGCACATTTAACAACCTCTCTAACAGTCTTGTCATATGGCCGGCACAACGTCATACATTCCTCTCGTCTTTGCAATAACCGTAGTGCAGTCATTCGTCTTGCACAACCATTCGTCGATATTTCCCGAAATAATCATTCCATTAGCTATGTACAGCACACAAGAGTAAGCAAGAGTGTGTGCATGCAAATAAGATAGTCACAAACCGAAGACATCCAAGGAAATTATTGAATAGGAGGCTGCATACCATTCTTATAACACCTATGGTTAATATAAACAATCTTCATTTTTATGAGATTAGAACTTAGATCAACAATATAATGATAATCACCGTCACTTACGTCCTCGGAGGACTATCTAGACCGGTTCAAAGTATAAATGCTTAAATTCGTACAGAAGTTAAAATATGCAATATATAATTATAATATTGTCAGAAAACCATTGAAGGTTTTGACCTTATTTGCTAGTGTCAGGAGAAGCCTGTCGTTCTTGCTAGTTGTTTTGCAAAATTGGCTTTGGAATTTCCTGTCTTGAGAGCCAATAATCTAGCTATTTAAGTTGACTATATATTTGACGGATGCATGCTGGCTTGAAGTAGGCTGTTGCAGTTAGCGTCTAGCCCACGTTCGTCTCAGCGCGGCGACCAATAAATGAGCGTTATTGTTCTTGATTGACTCGGGTCTGCAAGTTAACCATTGAATTGCTCATTCAACCAACCTCTGCCTTGTGCAGGCGTCCATCATCGATATTAAAATCTCAGCTCTTTGTTCTGTTCGAAAATAAGCAATGTCTGTCACGTATTGTGCATTTCACATTTCTATTGGACACGCGTCCCGCTTTATGAACCTTTGGTTGATTGGGCGCTGTAATGAACGATAGAACAACGCGGTGTGATTTAGTAATAATTCGAGTTATGTTACTTTTGTACGCGACCAGACTGTCGATCAAATTATAAACTGTCAACACTGTATATGTCAGCACACATTTTCATAAGTCGAGCACAAACCATTTTAAGCGCAATCCGCAACATAACAAACCTTCTATGATACAAGGTGAATCCTTTCTGACACCAGATAAACACCTCTGACACTCGGTGAACATTCTATGGTAATCAGTGAGCATCAAAAACAATAAAACACTTTACTGCATTCGTAACAAAGTCCATACAGTATAAGATATACTTTAGAAATTAAAACATCCATTCTCTCGAAGCTCACGCAAAAAGAGGAACTCTATAATCATTGCATTTGTGTATCTAGATAAAACCATATATAATCAATAATCCATGTATCCTCTCTGGCAGGGAAATGGTGTACCAGTCATGTCGTTACAATCGAAGCATGAAACAAACACCCTTCTTTCGCTTTGAATAACGTGTTACAGCGACGGCGATGAGTGAGAATGAACGTGATGTTTGGAAATTTACTTCATCAGAATGCTCACGGCACACCGTCATGGCCATTTATCGTCGAAGCACGCACTAACGGTACGACGCTAGCATGACTCGATTAGGTTGTGGCTTGGTCCAGCTCGTATGATACATTCAGCAAATGTTCCTGGTCCAAGTTTTAGGTGGCTTAAAGTCTTATGATCCACAATTTATACTAGGCATTGAATTAGATACTACGGACTTATGGCTACCGAGGAACCACCAAGGTACAGCGCTGTACTAACATCCCACCATAGATATAGACAATAAATAATGCGACCAATATAATGACTTAACAAATATTAAATAATGTCACTTACATAATGGCATAATATAATAAGAGATATCGGGACTAACGTTATGGCATAACTGATAATAGACAATGGGTCTAACATGATGACATAAGAAATAATATATATTGTGAATAACATAATAGCATGGTAAATATTAGATAATGTGTGAAACATAATGCCATAATAGATAATAGATAATGTGACTAACATAATATCATAATAAGTTATAGATAATGTAACTAACATAATGACATAGTAAATAATAGATAATGTGACTAACATAATATCATAATAAGTTATAGATAATGTAACTAACATAATGACATAGTAAATAATAGATAATGTGACTAACATAATATCATAATAAGTTATAGATAATGTAACTAACATAATGACATAGTAAATAATAGATAATGTGACTAACATAATATCATAATAAGTTATAGATAATGTAACTAACATAATGACATAGTAAATAATAGATAATGTGACTGACATAATGACATAACAAATGATATATAATGTAACTAACATAATGACATAGTAAATAATAGATAATGTGACTGACATAATGACATAACAAATGATAGATAATGTTACTTACATTATGTTATTATTTATCATACACAATGTGACTATCATAATTTTTATGCGACAGTTGTGTATACCCTGGGGTCCACCAGATTTTATAACAAACATTTACTTAAACGTACCCCAGTAATTTCGTTAACTGATTGAAAATGGACATACACCGTCTTACCTAGAGAATAATAATCTTGAAATGGATTAAGCCGACAATTACTATTCAAGAGGTCAATTCCTCAATGGCATAATCAACACCGTTTGAGTTTGATTTATTATTATGGAATCAGAATCTACATATCGACATCAATGCCAGTAGTGCTTGTTGCTCTCTACTTCATTCTCCTTTGTAATGGTTTCTTTTAGAGCGTAGTGTTCCTGCAAATGTTTATGGCTCATTACGGTTCATTCTTATGAACAGGGCTGAGTACCTAAATGACTCGTCTGGGGTTAAACTGCTCAGATATCAGGAATAATGCATGCATTCTGATACTAATATGTTGGCTTTACCGAGAGAGTCTGTTATTAAGGCAAGCCCGATGCCATTGTCGTATAAATCGCCACGGTTTATTAAACGAAGCAACGCGATAGTTACTTGTATAAAAGCTGTTCGGATTCCGCAAAACTGGCTGATCAAACTAGGATAACACGGCAAAATGGGATTAATAAAAGATCAAGCCAAAGAGGGGTGGATAAAATGGTGGCATAACATGTTTAACGTCCGGCATGCACATTTGCCTAGGCAAGGGAGTAGCTGTAATGGTATCATCCGAGGTTAGATATTAGAATGTATCGTGGTGCATTGTGATAACTTAAGCGAAGCTAAAACACTCTAATATCGTTAGCTGGTAGCTGTGTGGATATTTTTCGCGCAGTACACGTACTCATAACCCCACAAATATTGCACATGGATTCATTCTCTATTTAACTTGGTGTTAGAAAACAGTTCAATGCATAAAGTCCATCGTTGGTGCTTTGTAGAAAATATATATTTCTTCATGACAGCTTCAGTTCACTTTCATTGACGTCCTGAACTTGCGACATAATTATGTTACCATGATGCTTACATTTCTTAATATCTACAAGACGCCCTGCGAGCGTAATCGTCATGCTCTCTCCTCTTAAGCCACGGGTTGCTTCTATTTGAACAGAGCCATCATGCTCTATTCAATGTAGACTTTAATGTGTGTGACCAATGCTTCATTCTGCCTCTATGCACATTCATATATATTGCCACGTAATTAATCGAACAATTAAGCGTAAGGGGTGGGTATTGCTTATGCTAAAAAAATAGAAAAACACCTTCGTATAGCGTCAGTGCGACAAACAACACGTGAACACCAATACCATAACGTAATCACAGATTAACCTGCATATATGTCGAATTAATTCCATACACATATATATAGGTGAGGTATTCATAACTGTGGTAATTACTTGGCATCGCCGCTTGTGCAGCATCAATATTGGATGAACTACCAACCAATATATAGAGCAACCAAAGTGGTATCATGGTACAGTTAAGGGGCAAACAAACTAATGCTCACCCAGCTAATTAGCGAATAAGAACATCAACTTTGAGTCGCTGTTTGCAATTTGTAGTGGCATGGTGCTCACCGGCGTCACACAACAAGTAACTATTTGTACGAGAAACTTACTTGATTGGAAAACCGACCAGAGAGTGCTAATTATTAATTATCAGTCTAAAAATGTGCAATACATCACATAGCAACTTACCCCATTCCTCACCCTAAAACGTGCGTTGCTGTTATTGTCAAAATCGACCCCAGGTTATGCCTAGGAAATCATGTTAGGGCTAGCTTCTGATGCAATTATAGCGGCACAATATTCACAACACTGCTCTCCAACCTATTTTTTTGCAGTGTTTGTGTCTCATATTACTGCTGCTCTACGCATAGTTTGAGCGGAAAATCATCTTAACGACGGCATCAATAAGTGCGGTTGATTATCATAACGGTAGTTTAGATATCTTACATTTATGATAAGGCGGTAATGTCTGGATAATTTGATTGTCACATTTCTGGATATAGCCACACATTGATCACATAATGTAGGCTAAGAATCAAGCTTGCCGTACGTTCAATGCTGTCAGTAAGTGGGGAAAAACATGTTGCTTATATGTCACAAGAGATCAATAACAATGGTAAAGGGATCCACGGCGGTTTAATACCTCAAGGAAGCTGCTACATGTCACTGACTGTTTGTCAGACGAAAGAGGTGTTGTTTACTACATTGTGGCATGTAAGTTTTGTTGTGCTGCTCCGCCACATTTAGTAAGTGGATTTTGTCAATGAAGTGAAAAACTTGGTCTGTGCTGCTTTTTGATAAGTGTAGTGTGGACAGACACGTATATGGTACGCCATTGGGCAAAAACGTGTTGTTTGTGTGTGTAGCGATTAGGTAAAAAGTGTGTAAGTACAATACAGCTAATCAATAAAAGAAAGATATCTGCCATCAATGTATCGGTCCGTAAACATGTACCATTGGTCATGCTTACGTCAGTCTACAATAGTTTGACATCCTTGTGGATATGCCGCGAGAATGTTGCCATTACGACATTGCGTTCCGGCGTTCTACCTACCAGGTTGGCTGTCTTAGCATGTCCGTGCATCATATTCCGTGCCTGAATAATTGCCTCAAGATTTCTGCTATTGCGTTACATTTCGTTTAAATGGCCGCCTCGGCTTGTCTATTTGGGTGGTCTATTCGGTTTTTGATGAACTAGTCATACAGTCGTGAACATGACCATCCAACAAACACCCCAAAATAATAACGCAGAATATTCTGAGTATTTCCCTGTTTGATTGAAATCACTTTGACACTGTTGACCTTTCCTACGTAAATCTTTGTACCTTCTTGAGACTTATTGTTGATAACATGTGATGACTCACTGACTCAGATATCCCAGACGGGCTTTATACCAATATGCATATGTAAGTCTATATCAGCTTTGTTCTGATTGCAGACCATTGGGCTAGAAGATTATGACTTGAATAGTAAAGCAGTCGATACATCTACATGATTGAGTGCATTCTGGCTCGGTCCAATGTTTATTATCTATACTTAATGTAACCAGACATGAATCCTCCTAGCGTAAGGTCACCGTTAGCTAGTGGTTGATGCCCAAGTTAAACTTTCTATATCATCGTTCCATTATTATGTGAACCATTGTGATGGCCGCCTGTAGATCATCCTAATGACTCTTCTGGGGTTACTCCGCTATAACATTGCGGATTGTACAGAAAAAAACAGCCTGCCATATATATGTCAGTCCTATAATAGTTCAATTATTCTACCGGCTGTATTCAACGGTCTATGATAAACGAAAAAGGTGAAATTGATTAACCTTGCGCTCACCGTTTCTAAACCACTACTGATGTAATACTGCAATTGAGAGGGTGTCTGTCTCAAGAACGCCTTTATTAAAATACCAGTCGACATGCTGTTTCTCCGTTCGAACCTGCGTCAAATGTGGCTCAATCTATAATCCCAGCGCCTGCAAGAATGGTTGCAATAGTTGACTATTTTATGTCCAATGCTTTCTTATGCGAATGGTTTTAGAAGGTTTACTGTCATTCGGTACACTGACATTGCCAAAGTTTGCACGCAAAATATTTCTCGTCTAACAATGGTTTGCTATATAAGAAAGGCGTGTAATGCATAATGGCACATGTAACAACGTTATTTGGTATTTCTATTCAAAGGCTGATTCTTTTCAGCTTGATCTAATTCGTTGCTACTTTCTTATTTCTAATGCCAAGTTATTTACCAGATCGACATATGGATTCCAACTTTGACACCACAAAAGGAGTTGTTTCATTAAATTGCAACCCCAAAGCAAAGACCTCATGATATCGGCTGCTGGTCAATATGCTCAATTTTAGTTATGTTTGGCTGTTCGTATCATGCAGCGAACCGGCCAAGAAGCCTTACTCCATATCCTTGGTCGTTTTCATGCGGTCTCCCTTAACCAGCATAATCTGGTAACTCAGGTACAATTCCTTTAAATAGCTTCAACGATGATAATGTCATACAGCCACGTCCATGTGTTAATAAGACAGGGAATACCAGTCATAGATTCAGCGACGTTAACTCGTGAGATTTACGTTAATTTGGGTTGTTATTTGCGGGAAACCTAACTGGGTTATCGGCACAGAGATTTTAACCCATCGCGAGTCTGCGGGGTGTACTACATCTGTAAATATCTGATTCGGTGTCACAGCACGTACGTTTGAACACGTCTCTTCGTCCCCAAGCAGCATAAGGACCACAACACGCGAGCGGTGGTTAATGAGGGATGCTACATGTGATTTTGTTCAGGCTTTGGAGCACATTTGTGTTTTTATCACTTCTGAAACCGCCGGAGGTACCAAACTGGTGATTGCGTACAACGTTGTCCCAAGTCTTCGTCTATGGACTGCACAACTTTTCGCATAGTGGCCATCGTTTTTAATTGTTTTTCAAATAATTCTAAACGTGCTATCGATAGGTAGATTGCAGGATTGTTCTCTATTTTAGTTGACCAATATTCATACAAGAGTATGCTTCAAAATGACCTTGACCGTACCTGTAGGTCATTGAAAAAATATCATCGTGTTTGACTCACAATAACGCGACAACGACAAGAGCTTTTATGACCATTTAGACGTCAAAATTGACGTTTATAAATTCCATAATCGACCTTGAAGAAATTATCAGGTTACATAGTCTAGCAGTCACTGACCAAATAGCTATTTTCTGACTGGCCAAAACTTGATAACGACAAAAGCTTTTATGACCATTTTGATACCAAAAAAGATGATACGAATTCTATCATTTGCTCCATTATGGTTTTGGGTTTGGCTCTTTACAAGGTCATAGATTTAGACAAAATGGTTTTGGTGCAGCAAAATGATTTTTCACCTCAATATCTTCATCAACATTGGTTTGATTTGAACAGTTGTTTTAGTAAACTTTTCAGGGTAAGCCTACATACACTGCATATTTACATGGATCGCTAAGTGATCCCAATAGCAGAAACATGTTTGGTATTGCATGGAACTAGCTTAGCTGTTCAACTTAATATTAGACTTGACAAGTAGTTAATGCTTCAAGTCTTATAATCACAGGCATGAAATCCGCTAAGGCAGTAAGCGCATTGCTCCGATATGCCTCAACGCAATGCTCCAGTGGATAAGAAATGAGATTTATCGTTCATACTTGACCCATTGTCTCGCCTTTGTGGTCGACAAGTCAACCATCAAAATGCTCATTCAACCAACCTCTCGTAGCAATTGGCATCAATGCATTATAGGGACAATACTCACAATAATTATTCTGTCGTGTGTAGAGGCCAATAATCGGTATTCCAAAAGCAGCTATGTTGTTTGTGAGCTAATAAGCAATGTGAGCAATTTATTCTGGTCGACGCATGCCCCGCTTTATGGGTGCGTTGTTGACTGGGGGCTTAAATGCATGCTTCATTAACACGATTTTATCAAATGATAACATTAGTTATACCAAAGATTTTACGTGAGAGATCAATCGATTGGAATGTTCATTACTCACCACTGTCTGCAGCAACAGCAATACTTTTCCTGAATGGTGACCTGAATTCTCTAATGATAGCCACTCAGAACCCAACGCCCTTCATGCCAGCCAGAACTTCTCCTTTGGGAGTGATAAACAATTGTATTCTAGGACATTTGCCAGCCAGCAGTATTCAGCACAAATTATTGTTAAATAGACGATGAATTATAACATTTTTATATGCAATAAAGTTGCAGAGCGAACATAGGTGATATATTGAGAATAACAAACTGCAAATCAGCGTACTTTATATATAACACTGTCAATAATATAAAATAAACTCTGTTGTTTTTGTATCGATGCACATAAAACATTCATCTACATCGCTATACATATCATCTCACGACTAGAAATGGTCTTCCCAGTACAGTACAGAACCAGCAACTTGCCAAACCAGAAACTAAATGACGACGGTATGATTAGCCTAAAATGTTCACCGGACGACACCAGTTGGTTACGTTAAGCAGAATATGTCCACATCACCTGTTTTTGCAAGACCAGACTGCCAATACAGACATTCATTAATGATATAACAAACGTGCTAATTAGAATGCCAGCAACAGTACGATTTAATTTGAATGTGTCGCCCAGTACATCACACCCACTGACAATTTAAAGGAAGCATAGATCAATCTGACATAAATAGCCTACTTATAGCTGTACTTGCACATAGTGAGATCGTGGTTTTCGGCTTATATTACATCACGCAGCCTGAGGGAAAAGGAATGAGATTTCACTAGCGATATATTCAAATGAATAATGCTCATATAGGCATTATGCCACATCAGGGCCATATATTACTGGTCATGCACAAAGATTATGTGCAGATAAGTAGAATGTTATCATTACCAGCACACCGGGATTTTTGATTTGCTTATCATTGTGATACAATGTGCAACGGGAAAACATTGTTACTTTACACGCGATGGTTTCGTACATCACCAATGGCAACTGACAGCGTATGCATTGGTACATTTAAAATGTGTTCTGCGGACTGAAGGACTGTGAAATTTGATTACTACGGGAGGTGTCCTTGATTTGGTTGTATGAGTTGGCGAAAAGTTGTCATATGCTGTGCGATCAGCAAAGACTTAACTGTTTTAGTTTTTACAGAGGAGGCCCGCCATCTCAATTTGCCGGGCACAACCCCTTTCTTCCACGCAGTGGCATGCCTCATTGCCTTGATTCAGCGTATAAAACATCTTGTCCATACCAATATATAAATGTCAAGGGCGTTCGACCGACTTTCGTATTCTTTATTTTGGCCATTGCTCGAGAACATATTCGTCCTCCTTATAGTATAATGGTCAAAGTGATAATAGCTCACCCACGGTATGAGACAGGTTTCTATGTCCAACGATTTGAACACAGATGTAATGCACCTTAAGCGGTTTTGATTAACCATGTAGACGTCTTGAATGAATAAAAAATGCTATGGAATCGACAACAGCATCGCGATTTGCCTGGACCAGTGCATCAAGTATTTAATGCATGCTAATGTTCGCAAATCGAATTTAGATAAATTAAATTTCTGCCAAGGTCGTGCTTATTTGTCAGAGGGTTCGCGCTCTGGTATTATCTTACTGGGCCATCCTTAACCAATTAGTACAAGTTCATTCTGAACCTCCAACTATCAACCTGCCGCAGGGAGCAATACAGACTACTGGTGGACCAAATGTGTCACGTTTTAGTGCGGACAACGTCACCATTGCGATGAAATGAGGGCCAATATACGTAAGAACAGCTTGATTATGTGCCATTCTGGGTACGATCCGCAAGATCAATTGACGAATTCTAGCTGCTGGTCGACAAATCATACAGATACGCATGAGCAACATACAAACGTGATGCAATATGCTGGCGTTATATTGGTATCTGAAAAATCCCGTTGCATTCCAAACCGACATTCTTGCAACGAAGCATTATCCTCCCTACGGGTTTTGTTATGATCCTTATTTAAATACAATTCTACAATTAATGTTCTCCTTTAAAACATAAAGACCAGTCCCAGAGTGGTATCGTATTTGCCCGCCTTACATCAAACACTACTTACTAGTTCTTCATCATTCAAACATCGTCACATGAAGGTTACTAACCTCTTATTGTAACAAGAGATCAGGATAACGGACAAACGTATGAGTTGCTTTTGAAAAACGATGCTTAAAAATAAGGGCGCTGCTACATGCAGATTAAGTGGAAGATGAGGAGACCCAAGAGATGCTGCGGATTATTCAGCCTGACGGATCGTGTCGGAGGTCCGTGGGATATTGGAACCCTAAGCGATGTATTGCCTCCGATATGCTGTGCAGATAAAGTCACCATCGCGATGATCCCATTTGTTGCCGTATGAGTCATGACAATAGCTGGAGTGGCAATCAAATAATCGTAAGACCTAGCGTTTATATGTACTACATTAGAATGCCAGTTAACATGTATATCGTCGTGTAGCGCTCAGACATAGTTAAAATAAACACTCACGGGGCTCAAACTTACCACACGCATACCACACAGACCATGCAAATAACGTCACGTTATATAATCTGGATCCGACATAACCGATTGAAGTGATCACGCCAGACCTCAGGAATGTGTTTCAAATGCGGTTCATGGTGTATTTCATTGTGCCCACCATAAATTGGCACCAAATCCATCGGGGGTTCGCTCATCCCTTCCATGTCCCTGACACCAACAGTTATCATTGTCATGTTGAACACGTCATTGTATGTGTTGTTCTTTGTCCGCATCCAAATGACCGTTATGTTTAGTTCTATGTATTCTATGTAGGACATACAATCAATCAAGGATCTCAAATTTATAATTTGGGTTCTAGCAGTCAACCTGGTCTGTAAAGGTTTTTCAGAACAGTGTATTTGGCAAGAATCCTATTTATACGTATTCAAATATCCCGTGTATAGTTGCAGGTATACGCGCATTCCAGCTATAATAAGTTCACCGTTCACCTGTACACTCCTTTGTAATGTGATTATATTACAGATGATCTGTGCACTCCCGGTTACAGTTCATAGTGCTGGAAGCATGTGAATTCGATTTCGAAGCAGCTGGTGCATCGGCTAGTGTGGATGGTACCCCTGTACAGTGTAGTAGTCCTATCATTGGTCATTATGACCATTAGGATACCTCTCTTTGAACAGGACAGCCTCTGGTAAATTACCCTAATGACTCATCTGGGAATACACTGCTCTGACCCCATTAACTATGCAGGCCCTATGAAGTATGATACATAAATTCTGAGGAACAGGTGAAAGTTTGCCAATCAGACCATTTGGATAAGAGCGACTCGGTTATTCAAGCACAGTATTGTCATATAAACGCCATCGTTAATAGCTGCACTGTGGCTGGTTAACAATTGTCTTAATGGACATGAGCAATAAGCGGCACGGTGGCCTGAATATATTGTCTTGTGAGTAAAGACATTTTTATGCAATCATTATCTCTAAGTATCAACATGACAAACCTGAAGCATATTCGCGATGCTATGTCCTTTACGTTATGCATTAGGCCACAGGTGGCAAGAGACCTCCCGCGAGACCAATGCTTAATTCATTCATGCGCGGTAATATTTCGTGAAGTAAATGATCGGACTAATAAGTATAACTGGTGGGAACTGCTGATGCATAAAACCTAATCACCTGACAAGTGCTCGTTCGTATAGAAGCAATATCGCCAAAATTGATGTCGCCACCCATGAAATATCAACAATTAATACTTCGTATTGTGAAACTGGATCTGTTAAAGATCGCATACAGAACCTGATCTATTTGAACCGCCAGCCTATTGCCGTCTGTACATTTTACAACAGGCTAATGCGCACTGCGACCAGTGTAACGAACAAAATGCTGAAGGATTTATATACTTTTGTGCATTCCATGAAACGTCTAGTTGATCAGTTGCAGGGAGAACGCCATACTCTTATATCATCAAGTACTGCGTTAACAACGCAATACCCCGTAGGCCGCGGAATATACGAGCAGCTGTGTAGCGTTTTGCCCTTTCCGAGTACATGCCAGGACGTGGTGTGATCAATCACCTGCAGTATTGAGGGAGACTGCGCGATAATCAATATTAGAATCCTTAAGGATCTAATCCGTCTTTATCGTGGATTCATTATGTAAACAGCTCTGTACAATTAATTTACGTGCAACTACGGATCAGAGCTTACTTCATATTCACACTGAATGATTCGTTAGAAGCCGATACACGCTTCGTGAATCAGGAAGAAATGATAAAAAAAGGAGAAGATTGTTAAGGTTCAAACTCGACATGTTCTAACAGTTTTCGGTATGTACGTTTGTTGCGGCCAAGAGGTTCTATTTAGCGAGAGCAATATTGTGACGTTTGATGGCGTAAAAAAACGAAAGCTGCTTAATAGGTGAATTGACTGTGCGATATGTACGTCATTTCAAAGCATCTATGTCTATGAGACTGGATTATGTTTTGGTGCAAATCGACCAAAGTGAATCATAGTCATTACTAACAGTGCGAACTAAGCTTATGCTCTGATACGTAATCATGGATAATCTATGCCGTGATGAAGGGTTATCAAATATGTAGGTATACGACAAATCGGAGTAATGCCTCTATCTTGTCATTGCCTCTGTCTCCATTTACCTAAGCTTTACACAGTGTTCGGGTTAGATTAGCCAATAAGTAGTGTACCATTATAACGCTAACGACCTCTAGTGCGGCTGATTACTTCGAACATGAGTTGGGTAACTTGCGTGATTCTGCAATAATACCTAGGAGAGCATATTATGGCCATATTACTGATTAAGCAACACGAGGTTCACATATAGCGGGTTTTGAAGGCCACCTGAAGAACATACAATGCAGTCACAATATTTACAGCGATCACCCACAGCTTATATTCCGTCCTGGCGAAACAGGGGAGTGACGGATAAACAAAGGTGCTTAGTGTTCACAAGAGATCAATCGGACCTCGTTTGTGCTCATATTTGATATGTTTGATCAGGAAAAGCATGTATATAGTACAGAATTAGACGAGAACGTGTCTATTTGTGTGTATATTCATCAGGCAAACAGCATGTAAGAACAATGCAGCTAGTCGGGAAAAAAAGATATTTGTCATCTATGCATCGGTCTCCAAACATGTGCCATTGGTCATGCTCTCGTCAGGCAAGAACAAATGAACAGGTAAACAATGAAAATTGAACAAACTATAGCATTGTCTTTCTATATTCACGAATCGTTAGTAGCATATTTGCCTGAAATGTGCTGAGACCTTTGTACATAGGGCTTTTAACGCATATAGAGTAACATTTCGGTCATGTTACTTATTCGGTAAAACAGAAGCCACATATGACAAGTTTCAGCAGCAGTCGTGATGAGGCAACGATGCTTTTTATGATTAACTGTGAGTTGAGTCGCAGTTTGAGTATATACATGATTATAATCCTTCTTGTAAAGGCTCAATATAGTGTGAAGAATCCACTTGAAACATAGCGACATTACCGTTGCTGTCAGTTCCGCGTGATAATGGCTGCCGAAACCAACAGGTTCATGAGAACAAATAAGAATCTTAGGGAAAGAAACATTGAAAAGGCAACTGTCGATTTTTGCACTTCTATATTAGCTTTTTAATGGCACTATGCAAAAAAGTCTATTTACCACATTATTAAGCTCTGCGTGACGTCAAGTGCTTACTGCTCTTGTATTATCTGGCACTTTGGTCACGCTCGAACCATTAATGTATAATCTTTACGAAATAATCACCTAAGCTGAAAACACTAGTCATCCCCACCTTTGACAGCGATGAGCCTTGACACTTATGAAATACAAGTTGACATACAATTTGGTCGTTCGTCCATTAGCCAATCGTGGGATGATTAGGAAGCCTATCACCGTCATTCATGGTTGCTTTACAGACATGCTTAATGCCTAAATGTGTACGAAGTACTTGTGAATCGCTTTCTGTGTCGGTGGTATGCGAATAAGATGCTACAGCGTCTAGGGTTAAATAGGAAAATAAATGCTATGAATTTGTGCAGAGACCGAAAGTGATAGTTTATTTGAATTCGCAAGGTTTATTGAAACGATTCTTGCTTATTATTGGCATATATATCAGAAGTCAGCCGTGAGTTATCACGAGCCACCAAGCTGCACTACATATAACAACAGCTGTTTCGATTTTGCAAGAAGAGGAAACATAATCACAGTGATCAGCATTAAGCGTTATCACCTACATTTCGCTGCATGTCAAACCTGCATCTGCGTAACATGACGGTGAATGGCAAGGAAGCTTAATGCATCCACCCCTAGTTTACCCAAAATATGTGTTTCAATATCTGCTTCAAATTATATCCAAGCAGCGGCTCACATGCCGATTTCTATGTAAATGGGCCGACTCAATAATTGCTCATATTTGTGACCTCAATTACTGACAGACATGAACGATTGCAACGAAGATATTTAAGCACTTAAGGTCTCTATTCTAAAAGCGGCGTCGGACGTATGTATAGGTACAAATAAGTATATCAAGGTATGCACTAGTTTTGGAATTTTTGTATCATCAATGTGACATTCTTTACAGGTTCGCAAGCCTACAAATGTGTAGCGCTGATAGAAAGAAAGTGATATAGGACGCACAAAACGAGCAATGATATATGTTAAGAGGAGGAGCTCTTACATGTTTTAGCCCTTTCTTAGAGCATCAGCGGATAATATTATAATTACTGCTGTTCGAGCATATTTGTATCTATATCAACATCCGACAAGTCATGCAAAGAAAGTTTTGTTCCTGGAACTTGAGTCCATACGCACTACGCAGAGTATTAAAAATCCTTCAGCTAACAAACACTTGATATATATTTGTTGTTTCCACCCTATTTGCTGGTGTAAGATGAAGCTTTTTATTCCGTTTTTTATCTATCACAATATTTATTTTCTTTCTTTCATGCAGTTCGCATCGCTGTTCACGTTTATTATTTACTGGACAAGTAGTCTGGCGTCCATACAAATGGAAATAATTGTTCAAAAATATTTTCCAGACTCGGTCAATCAACTATTCCACCTTATGAAGCCCCAATGCTAGTGTGCTCGCTGCGGTCACGAGGCTGATATGCCACCTATTATCGTTTTTCGTTGGATTTGTTTTTTGTTAACATAATGCCTCAGCACCAACAGCAACTTGCACTGTCCACCTATACCTTCATAAGCTGTTGTCACAAACACAAGGCACAATTTTATGACCCGTTATGCACGAAAGATGTGTATGCATGCAGCCGTGCATTGTTTTTAGTCTCATCGTACAGTATGACTACGAATACACTAAGCATTGATTCCTTGAAACATTCTGGAATTATTAGTGCAAAGCAAAGATTTAACTTTTTCATATACGTCTTATTACATTCTACGGTTTCCGAGGTGTAACTACGTGCAATTCAGCTGCACTTGACCCAGCCATTAGAGCAAATAACATGATTTTATTGGCAAAGTGACAATATGCAGGCTTAAAAGGAAAAAAATAAATATAAGGCCCGCAAACAAACTCGCAAATGTGCCTTACTTGATGAACTGAGTTTAATGACATCACCGAAGGCACAATTCTAGCCTCTCTGATCCCCCAGATCGGCCAAATTGATTGATGTTGGCGTTTCCGTTGTCAATGTAACCCAATATGTAGGGTTCTGTGAGTGCGGTTGTTCTTCACGGAAACCATGATCCCGCTACACACGGCAGCGTTTATCTTTTTTACACAAACAATGATCACACACCTACCGCGATCGCGACATCAATGACATCATTAACCCGGAATCACCAGACGTAATAAGCATGAAGCACATAATAACCAATAACCAGGATTGCATTTGCCAGCATTGCACTAAACATGATCACAATAACTGCAACTGCTTGGCGGAGGAGGTACGTTACATGCGGGAGGGTAATTCAGAAGATGCTTATGTCATCCTAAATGATTGAAATTAATCTGCTCGCGAATAATGGGATTTGCAAAGGATAAGAAGATGTCGGCAGTTGACTCGGACCATTCATCGTAAGTGGTAGCCTCAATGGCGCTGCACAAATATCTAGACAAATGGCGTTCTCGACCACAACCAGCAGGATATTAGTTATAGCAGTGGCAATGCCTTGATTCTTAACGTGCTTGAATCATATGTTATCATATAGTCATTTGATTAGTCATTGCCTCCTCATGCCTCGCATCTATTAATGGATTGTATGCATGATGTACCATTGACAAAACAACCACAAAAACGAGGTTCTGTGAACAAAACTAAGCCAATTGCAAGCGGTATGCGGTACGAATATATCAACAGCTTGATAGTTTCACCATGGCATTATCGGCTAATTGTAACGTCCCATTCTGATTCCGTTTGTCTGACGCAAAGTATGTATTGTTGTAGTGGTACTATCGCTTGACAACCCGAGCATATGACGGCCTAATCGCTCACATAGTAACCCACATCGTATTGTAATGTGTATACACACACACACACACACACACACACACACACACACACACACACACACACACACACACACACACACACACACACACACACACACACACACACACACACACACACACACACACACACACACACACACATACACACACACATATATATATATATATATATATATATATACATGTTTATATATATATATGTATAAATGGGTGTATATTTATAAATATGTAAATATATATATATATATTTATATATATATGTATATATATATCTCTATATATATATATATATAATATATAGATAGGTATATGCATATATAAATATATACATATATATATACATAAATACATATAAATATGTAAATATATAATCATATATAGATATATATATATATATATATTTAAGAACATATATAGATATAGGGTATATATATATATATATGTATATTTATCTCTCTCTCTCTCTCTATATAGATATATCTATAGATAAGATCTAGATATATATATATATATAGATATATATATAGAGATATCTATATATATCTCTATCTATATATATATAGATATAGAGATAGAGATATCTATAGATATATCTATATAGATAGGATATAGAGAGAGAGATAGAGAGATCTATATATATCTAGAGAGATATCTCTAGAGATATATAGATATATATCTCTCTCTATACATATATCCTCTCTCTCTATCTATATAGATATATATATATATATATATATATCTAGATATATATATCTCCTATCTCTATAGATATATATCTATATATATCTATATTTCTAGATATCTTTAGAGATATATATAGATAGAGAGAGCGCGCGAGAAATCTACCTATCTATATATATCCATCTATATATATATGTTCTTAAATATATATATATATATATCTATATCTCTGCTTATATATTACATATTTATCTGTATTTATGTGATATATATATGTATATATTTATATATATGCCTATAGAGATATATATAGAGAGATATATATATCTCTCTCTAGATACAGATATATATATCTATATATATCTATCTATATATATATATATATATCTCTCTATATATCTCTCTATATATATATATATATATATATATATATATATATATATATATATATATATATATCTATATATATATATATATATATATATATATATATATATATATATATATATATATATATATATCGGGCGGTGTATGCTTCCCAGAAGAATGAATGAAGGTGTAGAAACTTGGCCTTTATTAATTTCTTGCGTGCGGAAATTGCAAGCTTGACAAATCGACATTGCATTAAGAAAACAAGAAATAAGCACGTGTCCTTTTGAAAAGTAGGTAGATTTTGTATTACCATTTGATACGCATTTTTATTCAGAACTGAATTCGAAATTATTTTGTTTTTATCCAACCCGTGTTGCCAGATATTTCCGTGTTGGTTCAGCTGGTTATGCAGGCTTTGTGATTGCTATGTCAAGTATCCATGCATATTGTAACATGGTGTTAATCCCGGCCGATTAATGTGGTGTTGCTATGCACGAGAACTGTGATTTTTGTTGTCTGAAACACACGCATGCCGTAGTTGTTGCACAGAAATCCGCCTGGAATAAGAGTATTACAAATAAAGTTGGTTCGGTAGTGGCGATCCTTTCGGGAGAGGCTGACTGCCC
>CM067350.1:76659839-77052339 GCA_034190875.2 Urechis unicinctus | reverse complement strand
GTAACCTACATGGCTTTATGGTGATTAAGATCACGCTTAGCAAAGATCACACTATTCATTATCACACAAACCATGATTGAGCCTGTAAAGTGTGGTAACCTACATTGCTTTATGGTGATTAAGATCACGCTTAGCAAAGATCACACTATTCATTATCACACAAACCATGATTGAGCCTGTAAAGTGTGGTAATCTATATGACATTAGGGTGATTAAGATGACACTTAGCCAAGATCACACTATCAATGATCACACAAATCAAGAATGAGCCTGTTCAGTGTGGTAACCTATATGATTTTAGGGTGATTAAGATCACACTTAGCCAAGATCACACTATCAATGATCACACAAACCATGAATAAGCTGCGATGGGGCGATGTCAATCACTGCAAATAATCTTTTCTTGCGGAGCATATCGATTATACGCATCATGGAGATAAATGAAGTTGATTTCGTCTGACAATGATTTGACAAGATAAAATCTCTAGTTAATGGCATGCATAATAACAACAGGAAAATACAACCGTTAAGATGGTTATTTGAACCACGCTGAATATGCTCTATACTCAGCAAGTATGGTGCTTACTTTTGAAAACAAATGCACTATTCCATCAACACCGTGGCTAATGCGACATACACTATTGAACCATTTGTAAAAATAGTGTTGTCACGGCAAGTGGCAATAGGTATCACTGCTAAGGTTCGTGAAGGTATGTTGAACCAAAGAATTTATCACTAAAGCGGACGTATCAAGACAGCTACAAAAGTAATGGGGGAGCTTTAAGCTTAATCACTTACTCATATAGAAAACAATTGGAAGGTATCTGCTAGAATGAGCAGTTTTGGTGGATATCACAAAATCATAGATAACATCATGAGAACATTCCTGGACATTTCCTCAGGTTGAACGTCTGGGATCAGAGTGCTATAAGAAAATGATATTTCTGTGAACCGTTGATTTTTATAAATAGCATGTCGAAGTGGACTAAAGAGGCACAACATATCGTCGAAGACATTATGCCTCTTCTTCGAAAAGGCGTTCTTATATTATATATATATATATATATATATATATATATATATATATATATATATATATATATATATATATATATATATATATATATATATATATATATATATGCATACCAGAATAAATATATATATATGCATCTATGTATATATCGATTATATGTATATATATATATATTTATATATATATATATATATATATATATATATATATATATACATACATATATAGATATACATATATATATATTTAATCCGTATATATATACATACGTATATATGCTGTATATACATACGTATATATATATATATATATATATATATATATATATATATATATATATATATATATATATACATATATATATATAGAGAGAGAGAGAGAGAGAGAGAGAGAGAGAGAGAGAGAGAGAGAGAGAGAGAGAGAGAGAGAGAGAGAGAGAGAGAGAGAGAGAGAGAGAGAGAGAAGGAGAGGGTGAGGGAGAGAGAGAGGTTTAGAGAGAGTGAGGGAGAGAGAGAAAGAGAGATAGAATGAGGGAGAGCAAGAGGGGAAAAGGGAGAGAGAGTGAGAGAGAGTGAAAATGAAGGCGAAAGAGGGAGAAAGAGAAAAGGAGAGACGACCAATGTGTTAACTATATGGAGCCTGTGCTCGAATTCTATCTCTCCGGGTCATCTATTCACTTCTATTGTCTGCACCAAACATTCATGCTTGGACTGACTCCTTCGCAAATGTGAAAATACGTCAGAGAATCGAGTTGCATTTTATAATTCTCGTAATATATCATCATGCTACTGATTAACTGGTTACGCTTTAATGGGTTAGTTAAAAGATATTTTGAAGATTTTAGCTATAATTTTATCTCCAATAGTTTTACTTTGACAATATCGTTGCCTAGAAACAGCTCCCCTTATCTTTCCCACACATTGCTGAACAATAATATCGTTAGGGTTGAATGAACTGTATTCATGATTATAATAATAGTTACTGCAGTATAACACGGGCAGGGTTACTTGAAGAGGGGAGATTTGAGCAATAACAGCGCCTGGATCAAACACGGCGACGGGAGGGAACTTATAATTCACAACTTATATTTGCGAAATATAACACCTGGTTTAGTCAGGTAATAAAGAAAAAAAGGAAATATCATAAGTTATTCAACCTTTGACGTTTTGGGAGGGGTCACTTCACGCTGTCACACACCCATAATGTAACACAGTATAAAGGAGTTGTTACACTGAAACCATCGGTACCAATGCACACAAGTGATTCATATCTTACATATGTTACCAAAATACAGCAATAGTCCCGAACAAAGAGGCTTCAATATGCAACACCGAGCTGATTATTATAGTGAAATATGATACATGCTCCTCTTATAACGATATTAAAATGTACGTTGTGTGTTTGAAGAGTGAATATATCGCTGAAAAAGTATCAATGCTCTTATTCTTTCATGTATACACAGTGCAAGTATGCCATCAGCTCCGCCGCACAGCGCCTGTCTGTCTACTCGACATCATATCCACATCGGCTTTGTGGAGATAGTTTGTTGGTGTTGGACGAAACGGCAAAGGCAATCTGTGGCCTTTGAACTTTCTCCTACAATATTGAATTCACACCACATAGAACTCAGTAGGATCCACGTTGTTTCCCGCCACTCATTTTAGTTGTCTAGCGCTCAGTATCATTTTGATTCTACGATCTCGTTGTGCAGTAATTAATGCTTCACTTTCACTGCCCGAGCAAAACGTGGCTTCCCACCATCACCAGCAATGCCGCTATTCTCAAGATTGCGTAGTAAAAGAAAATTCATTAATTAAGTTGATTCTCCGGACAAATACTCCAGGAAATATACGAATGCAGCCAGTTCAATACAATATAGAGATATCTTTGCCTAAACAACTCTTACTTGTCCTCATCATAAAACGGCGAGGTCGCGTCTAACCGCTACCTCAAGAAAAGCATTATAAGTCACCTCAGAGTCTCGATCTCACAATTCATCATTCGCAAATCTTGTTAGGCAAGCCGAATATCCGAATGGCGATAACTGATTCTGACATAATAAATAATGCACACACGCGCACCTTGATCATGACAAGACGTGTCCACCGGATAAAGGCAGACCATTGGTGTCAATTGTAAGTCACACTGTGCATTAACTGAATAAGGCCCTTCTCGTGACAGCACGTGTTCTTTATCTCATAACACTTAGGATGCGTTGTGATTACCTGAGAATAACCTAATGGAAGCCTTCAAATGATTAACGCTAAAAATTGGTGAATCGATGCACTTTTTGGTTAAATCCCATGTTTCTTCGAATCATTACTCTTCATCACACATTATATACGACGCCCTATTTATTCATCATTATTTCCATTATAACCACCTGAAAACAACAGCATTTTCCCGGGTACACCTTGCTACTATTTACCACAATGATACAAAGAATATTTGGTGTGGTTCGCATCTATTGCATGAAAACATAAGTAGAAATGGTAATTTCATCATGTCATAGCTGTGTATAGCTGATCGATCTGTATTCAAGTCTTCAAGTTATGTAAACCACTGCCTTCATAATTATGGCTTCTGTAACCGGAATTGACAAACATCGATATGATTTCATATAGGACGCATCGTGTATTCGCATGTCGACGAAGCTCTGATAAAGCTGTTGTTGCCTCTAATAAATCTGCCACGTGCCGAATAACAACACCCCCCACCCCCACGCCCCCACGACCCAACTCGCTTTTAACAGAATCCATTCAAATCGAGTCAACAACACTACGGCGTTTATCACCTCTTCAATGCAATAAACGCTCGGGATCATGCTTCATTCTAATTAAGAACCACCACAATGCATTTGTTTGCATAGCGCATTTGATGGCTGCATCTGTCGTGCGCTTATTAAGAGCCAGTTGAGTGGACCAAAGTATTAGCAACCTGGCGACGCTTCAAATTACGTCGGACGCAGGCTTAGGCATAGGGAAAATAACAACTACGATATTAAATAAATGTCAACTTGATAAATTGCGCGGGTAGGCCTATCGAAAACAGTTTGCCTCTCACAGCGTCCGCGCCGTTTACTATTCTCGATCTCTAATGACCGCGCTGTAGATGGTGATATTAGATTGTCAGCAACAGATTATGAAAGCACCTGAAATACAACGCCGTTATCAGGCGACGATACTATGAAATCAACAAAAGCGCATGGGATTGTTGATCCGACGTCTCGGGGTCGGCGTCTGTTACAGACATGGAGTCATCTGATTGGACGAGGCTTCCACGGTTCCGAATTAATCTGCGAACTTCCCCTGGTTTGAAGGGAAACTATAACACAGCAATGCACGGCGCCTAACACGTGACGTCTTCACATTTTGTCTCGAGCTGAAGACTGAATGAGCACTCTTGGCGAATCTATACACTCATTGATCTGATCTCCCAGCAGACTTTGATATAATCCTGCGGCCTTGAAAGGTCGTAACAGTAATAAAAGGGAATGTATTGAGCGCATCCTATTCCGCGACCCTACCATTCCGCGCTACAAACCTGCATCTCACTTCTGGCAATTCGATGATTTGGGCGCTTTCTGACATCAGCCAAGGAGTCATATTTAAGCCTTTTCAGACATTAGTCTCAAGAAAACATTAACTCATGGAATGTCTTATTTATTTCTGTGTTACTGTGACTTTGCTAGAGTTAAAAATAACTATAACGTACTACATATGATGTGCATACATTACTGAAACGTTAAGGTGCAGTAAGTTCCCCACCTGCAAATATCAGTGTTTTGCCGTATAACACTTAGCGTCGTAATCGTCATTTCGTCCCTGGGGAATGGTGTGTGTTAAACCTTAGAGCTACGAGAGTTGTGCATGGCCAATATGAGCGCTGTATTAGCAAATCGTACGCCGATGATATCCCTGTCTTCACATCGCCAAATCCCATCTGCTGTAGCAGACGTTTCAAACTACCAAATGTAAAGTAAGTCTGGCTCTGCTGTAGTCTAGACATTTGTTCTGCACACGAAGAATCTATCACGCTATTACGTTGTCTATGCGTTGAATAAGATGTAATGAGGGTGGAGAGGGACCTCTTTTATCTACATTGTGCAGTATCCTTACGGACCCGTACCTGACCTTCATTGCATCTGTCTGGGGATTAGCGCACTGTACAGGAAGCTGCATATGCCCCACTGTTATATGTTGCAACCTATTCACAGAAATACCCTTATCGTTTTGGCCAAGTGTTTGCTTGTTCAGGGTGGCATCATTAAGTTATATCATGTTATTCACTGTGAACACTGATAAACAATTTTTAAGACCTACTTGATCGTTACGGCTCAACGACACAATCATCATACAGAAGCAAACAGGCCTTTGTAAGACAGGTGGTGTATGCTCATTTGACATGGACAGCGAAAGCGCTCTAAGTCTTTTTTTGTCGAGTAAACGTGCAATATGAATTCTGTAACATGGGTATTACACATAGCTAGCATTCCTACCCATCACCTCGGTAACGTTGTACACTAGGCAAATGCTACATCAACATTCTAATGTAGGTTATTAATAGGTTATGAAGAGGGGAATGTTAAAATATAGTGGTCAGCAGTAATTGCGGCTTCATTTTGTGGATTACGATAAGTCATTAGATGTTACATTCGGTGGATTGAACCCCGCAAGTTATTCTCAATTTTAAGTACTCATATTCGGGTAATCAAACAGTGATCAGAGTTGAAATATAATTGCTAACGACTACAAAATGACTAAGCTTAATCAAGCTGTTTAGAAATGGATTAGACATAAATGAAAGTTTATATTAACAGTAACACAAATGTAAGAAATAAGTCTAGCAGACTTATGATGTCGTTGCATTTTGCTCTCTCTAAAGTTTCCGCTCAGTTAAGATAAAATATATTGACGATTCAATGAATCACCTAATGACATCAATATCACAGAGATTCACATAATAGTGACACATAGATTAGGTGGAAGATAATCGTCCTTAAGTCGAATCGATGACTAAGTAGTGGTAGCCTTTGCTGATAAGGAGATTGTATTCTCCCTAATACAGAGAGCGCAAGTGTTCAATTGACTTGCTTTGGGCGTCAATTTATGAACCCATAGGCAATCCATTGATAGCGTATTGTACCAGTGATTACCAGCAATTGACGGTTTCAAGCACCATAAGTTGGAACGTGTGAATTCAGATGTAAAATTTGTGAGGTTCTTTCGTCTAAAGCCGATCAAGATACCGGCACACGAGACGTGACAAGGACTACGAATGGGCAATGCAAAGTCAATGAAGCACGCAATGCCGAAGCTTTAGATGAAGCGTAATTCTGCGTGCATTATTAAAATCATACCCTGTTAGTATGGCGGTTAGCCACATGGGTCTGCTAAAAGATCCTTTATACCAAAGGGAAATACAGCACGTGGGGCAAACTGAGGTAAATTGGGAATTATTCTGTTATACAATAACACACATGGTTCACGAAAACATGAATGGGTGTTAAGCTTTGACATTCATTGCCATTATGATCGCCTATTTTATTTTAAGCAAGCGGACTCCTTACAGAGAGGAGTGTGTCGTAATAATTGGCTAGCAGTTCTATTTGTTGCTTTGTATTAGTTGTAATAAAATGCGTTTGCCATTTTTTAGTCGCATTCAATTATATTGTCACTCTAATTACTGCATTCTTACCCGTTGGTTTACTTTAAAATCAGAATATCTTTGAACATAGAGCATCAGTAATGCAGGGTTTGAAAAAAATCAATCCACTTAAGGTAATATCTAATGAATGACGGTATCCACAAACTAACCTGAAGTTATTGCTTATCTTATCAGTTTAATATTTCCCATTTCTTGAACCATGATACCCCTTTGGTGTAGTAGTCTTGAGAGATAATGACTATTTTTCTGTTCATTTAATGCACCTAAATAATGCAACGCTGGTTCTGTGGGCGATAAGAATGAACTATATCATCAAGTGTAATGAAGACCAAAAGTCGGGTAAAGCTGAGGCTGTAGTTTGGTTAAATAAAGATAAATAGATAAGTACCTACACATTTTGGCTGTTCGGGTAGTTGTTTGGTAGATTATCACTATTGGCCTCAGTGTGTTTCAAGTCAATAATTTTTAACAATAGATTTGCTAACATGACAAAATGCCACTATGAGATGCATTTTGGCGAACGAAGGTACATGAGGGTATTACGATTATAGATATTGCTAGTCATCTCATTTAACCTCTATAGCCTGTCATTACTTAACGAAAAGGGTATTTCTGTAAACCAGAGAGGCCCATGACTTATTTAAAAAGCACGTCACGAATGAGTTGTAACATATCAAAGTGGACACGACGCTCATCTCCAGCACTGAGCGCCACATGAGGGTCCGTCAGGGAGCATTACAATGTAGAAAAAGGAGGTCCCTCCTCACCCTCATTACATCCCACCCTA
This sequence comes from Urechis unicinctus, assembly GCA_034190875.2. NCBI lineage: Eukaryota > Metazoa > Annelida > Polychaeta > Xenopneusta > Urechidae > Urechis > Urechis unicinctus. Next base: position 77,044,849 of record CM067350.1, on the reverse strand, counting down.
CGCATAGACCGTGTTATGGTAAAGACTGTACCATGCAGATAGATTTTGCTTTAGCAAGAGCAAATGTTTAGACGAAAGTATAGCCAAAAGAAGGCATCAGTAGATTTGAAGGCAGGAACACAATCGTCAAACGACTTAACTGATGCGAGCCATCACATTAATGCATTAATAATAAACAACTATTATAGCTATGAAGTTTGAAAAACACAGCATAACGCCCGGGACAAAACAACGATAAAGGCAAAAACTAATTATCAACCAAATACTGACATATTCATGCTTTTTCTTGAATTGGGAACTTATAGATAATCCAATATTCACAGACGTTGGGTCGACAATCAAATTGATTGACTGGAACAATCGTGGATCTAACTGAATATTTGGGATCTGTGTGGTGTGGATTTTACGTTGTAGGAGAGAGCTCATAGGCCACAGATTGTATTTCCAGTTCTCTCCAACTACTCAACAAAGCCGACGTGGATTTGATATCGAGTGGACAAACAGGCGCCGTGCGGCGTAGATGCTGGGGCAAAATTTTCATAGATAAAAGAGTAAAGAGGCAATGATAAAAGTATTGACACCCATTCACATAGTTTCAGCGATTCACTCACTCATCAATCTCATAAATCACATTTGAACATTGTTGTGACAGTACTATGTATCATATTTCACAATGATAATCAGCTCTGTGTTAATAGTGAAGCCCCTTGGCCGGGACTATTGCTGTGTATTGGTGATATTTGTAAAATATGAATCACGTTTGTTACTCAGCTATATTAACAGTGTGTGTTTTGACACTGCTCATTCGTTCTTAGCGCCAAGGTAACATACGAATTAATGAGACTTAATAGTGATAATAGCAGTAAGTGTTTCATTCACATTCTATCATTGACTCAAAGACGAAAGAAGTTGCAAAACATTGGTTTGAAACTCAAGATAATGTTTTTCTATAAGATACCGACCTCTTATCAATAAAGCATGGTTAGAAAGCGTTTAGCAGAATGCTCAGTGAAGAGTAAACAATTGTTGGACTAAAATGGTTATGCTTACCCGGGTGGGGATATGAAAAAGAATAGGAACTTGCAATTAAATAAAATTGTAAAAATCACCAAATTTGTTTGATCTAGAACCACCGTTTCCGGTGGCGTTCAAGATATATTCACTTGCCAAGTTCAAACGTCAAATGATGGTTCTAATTGGCCTATGATTCACATGTCACATGCCAAGTGCATATGCCAAATGATGGATCTAATTTGCCTGTGATTCGGTCCTGGGGTTGTCATCATACCGAAGATGAGGTTTTGCTCCAGACATCAACAGAAAGATGCAATCATATGATAAAGATTTTATAATTGACAGCATTTTATCAGATAACACTCACAGATTACGCACAATGTACTGAGGTACTCCCGCACCATGATGTGTTTCGAATGACGCCCTAACACGTACATGTCTAGCAACTAAACATTTGCATGATCTCGTGAGTGATGCGGCAGCACATCAATATCTCCGAGGAAGATATTTTCACGTTGAGCAGCCATCTCATACTATTCGTCTCGCTAGCCATTGACTAATCTACCCATCTTACTTTGTCGGTCAATCCCATCAATTCCATTTATCGGAATTCACAATCGAGTTAATACGTGCTCGTATAGCCATTGATTTTGGACTAGAGTGTAGCTTTCTTGGCCATAAAGCGATCGCTATCTAAAGTTGATTTCCTTCACCTTGTCAATCTTTGGAAGTAATTTGAAGCCCTGAGCAACTACATTCCCCTCTGACACGCCTTGGATATCTACGTAATAGCAGCATGTAAACTAAAGCAGACTACTTGGTCGACGATCCCTTGTGGAACATGCAGGGAAGATGAATACCTTGTACACGATGCTCCACTTAAACAGACTTGATTCTAGCGTGTAAGACACATAAATAATGCGTGATACATGATAATCTCAATATTTACAACACAATCTCTTAGAGAAATGGATATGCTTGATAACCATGATTATTTCCGGACAACCAGGCTTACTGTGATCGATCAAGTGGCAAAGACAGATGATTAATCGACCATCGTTCAAAAGTATGCATTTCAATCAGTATATTGATTGAAAACGATCAATGTTATTAACATTATTAGAAATAGATTGGTATTTATATTCATCACATTAATCATACGAGCATTCGGAAGATTTGCTCGTAAATTAAAGAAGGATTAAATATAAAAACCACATCCAACGATATTAGATATTACAGCCTTGGCAAGTACGTCAGTCGGCGTTAACCTGGTGTCGTGGTGAAAATAATCGACACAGCGCCCGTAGATGAAATAACTGATGAGATAACTGACCCCGGTCAGGCAACTAGTTATTTTGATGTCACGCTTACGCAAACCACTGTAGCCGAACACATATAGTAATCATGTCTGTAGCGTCTCCATTGAAGTAACTTCACTGCTGTTCGGGCCAATCGTAATGTCACTGCCCCACCATTGACAACATTATGCCCCTTCCATGCTGACAAATCACGCTGTGTTATCGTCCTTTTAGACAACATTCTCTGCTCCGCTTGTTCGCCTCCATACTGTTCATTACATTGCCAATCATTAACGCCGGCACATCGTCAAAGTCGTGCAACAGCAGCAACCGAGAGCAATAACCATGACAGGTCAGTCAGAACGGTGCCGAGATTTGCAGAGCATGTTGGACAGCAACTACTACGGGCCTGTGTATCACTTAAATGGGAACCGACCGGCTACAGCCCTTGACACAGATACAAAGCATTAGGTAACTAGATCATTTGACGCATTATAATTAAGTACAATTATCAATGTTTGGCCATACCTTTATACATCACGCTATGTGTATGGGGATATTACAGTCGGAACCTCGACAATAAACGGGCCCTGCATACATTTTGACGAAATTATTACAATTTATCCTCATGGGCTGTATAAATTTCCAAACAGTGCAAATGAAAAGACTTATTCTTGACATGCACCGGCTTCGGCAAATCGCATATTACGTATGGATTTAACTGATGCCGAAGTTGTTATTATGGAGGTAATTGCACCAACAAAAAGTTTAATCGTGCACAAGAGCCGGCCTATCGATAGCAATAGGACTATTTCAGCGCAGTGAAGCGTTCGTTCCTGCGTCTATATAACAATGACGTCATCCAGAACACCCTTGCATTGTTCTGCCATAAATACTGAAGCTTGCGGACAAAAATGGAACGTAAGTTCAGGCGCAATTTATAAATCACCGATCAGCCTATTGTCTTCTTTACAACCCATTAGCCCATAGAGTGCTCACCATCCGCCATACAGCGATGAGTTATCATAGCGTTACTCAGGAGACCTGGAGACTTATGAACATATTTCACAGTTTCCGCGGTGCGTTACCGATGATGCACAGTCCGGATTGAACAGATAGATTGTCAGCATGAAACTCAACTAGGGCCGTCACTATCAGAGATGTTATCCCGGTGGTCACTCGTGTCCAAGCACTCAGTACAGTTGAATCCCATTCAAATGGCAGTTTCATGGCGTTACCATATTATCACTAAAGGCTCGCATATCTGAACTCAGTATCCATTTTATCCAGCATTGTAGACGCTTCTATATCTGTATTCAGCATTAAGTAACGTAATCCACAAACTTCGTAATTCAGTAATCGTAATTGGCAACCATCGATATGATTTTATATGGCACGCGTCATACAATCCTTTGTTGTGCAAAAGTCATGGGGACCATTATCTCAGCTGATGCAACTGTGTTGCCCGTAATAAATCTGCCACGTGCAAAATAACATCCACGCCAGACTTTTTCTCAGATGCTTCGCTTTGCTTTCTGTTCGTGTCATTTCGTACAAATTAAGAAGTACACCACTACACTGGTTATTTTCACATGGCACTTTGGCTGACTGCATTTGTGGTACGCTTGTTTAAATCCTGTTTATTGGACCAAAGTACTCGCAGTCCGGTGACATTAGTAACATTAGAGGAGTCTCATTAATTGAATTGCCGATACCATGACGTCATTGTCATGCACAAAGGCTAACGGTATGCTACTGCGGACGTGCGGAGCTCGCGTATAAATGTTGTCCATTTCCAAATAAGAGCAAGAGCATGCAGTCTTTAGTTTTTAAATAACCCGGCCGACGGAATAAGAATTTTTCCTCTTTTCCTCGTATGCAAAAATGGGCTGCGTCTAAGACTATTCAGCGACAACCAATTATGTACTTCATTTTTAGCAATTTTCATATCTGACGTAGTGAAGGCCCGCATTTATTTGGGAAAAGCTATTCTTCTGACAATCAATTGGGCAGTATTTGTTCGAGGATAAGTCGAATGATATTGCTTAATGCCAGCGCTTTACATGGTCTGCTGGGTCAAGGAGACGGACAATAACCAAGATAAATGGGGGTTTGTATACTGAAATCCAATTGACTGATGAGTTGTTGTGGATAACGGGCGATCAAAGCTAGTTTATTCTGCTGCCCAGGCGAGTCGACTGCGAATAAATATATTCGGTTTTTATTAATGATGAGAAGCAGTTGTTTTTAACTTCGCGTAGAAACTCCGTTAATATGTCCAACACAACTCCATGGCACTCACACGTTTTGCAAATAAGCAGCAATTCACCAGCTAGATAATTAATTACACGATCTTTAGCTCTACCGGACGGATTAATCCTGTTATTCTTCATTTCCGCAGCGTTGTATTAAATACATCTTATTCAGCGCCGCAAGTATCTCGTTTAGTTTTGAGGGACTGGTATGTAATCACTTCAGCCATTAGCCTCAACGAAACATTCATTTCTGGAATGTCTTAAATGTTTTTGTTTTTTTATCTCCTACAGTCTTGTAAAATCATTTTGACTGATAAATTGTAACGGTTTTTTTAAAGATGACTATGGAGAGATATATGCCAAGCTTAGCGTCTGTGAATATTTGACGAACTATCGATAAGGTTCCATATTCAACTTCAAACATGACCGGATCAGTCATGTCGATAATCACATTTTGTCGGTATCTATATTTTGTCCCGGGAGTTACGCTGTGTGTTTCAAACGTCAGAGCTACAATTGGCTATGTATGACGATGTTGTCCCTGTCTTCAAATCTATTGACAGTAGCCCATGTAGAGCTAACTAAACGTTTGTTCTGCATACGAAAAATCTATTACCATCGTATAGCATTCACTAATACGTTATCCATAAGATGCAATGGGTTGGGATAGGACCTCTTTTAGCTACATTGTAAAGCATCCTTACAGAACCGTAAGCAACTATGATGTCCATGTGTTTATTTGGTCAGGTTGAGTTCATTATATATATAATTTGTGACGAATACCCTGGTGAAGGTGTCAGCGAGGCTATAGAAGCTCGAGGGCCGTGTGGACTGACTGCCTCGCTCATCGGGTCGTTATGTAGTTTTGTTTGCCTAATGCTGAGAAAGCTTCCAGTTGATGAGAAGTGAGCGCTGTTCATTCCAATGGATTAGTAGCATCCACCCCGAATCGAGCACGATTACTTAAGACGTCCCGTATGTCACCGACTATAAGGACTCAGATCAGTTGGGACGTGCCAATCTAATAAACAGTGGCGGCATGAATTGTTTAATGTAGACCTGCAGCACTGTTTTACAGAGTGTTCAACACCAATGGATATGACAAAACAAACATCGTGTGATGAGCAGAAGTTTGTTAAGTAGCACCCTAGGTGCATTTAAACGGATTCTTTACAGGTTCTCATGTGTCTCGTTTGACATAGCACAATAAGTGAGGAGGAGAAGAGTATTAAACCACGCCTCCGGTAAGGCACGTCATGCCTGTGGCGCCCAGTAGCGCAGTTTTGTCTTGTCTCTGCTGTATTCATTATATCACCCAGCAGTGAGATTTGTAACTTTCATAAAGAAGTCACACAAGGCTTATTCGTTTGGTGTTTTAAGCGTATTTAACCTTCATTTCCTGTCAAGTTATATTACCTTGTATCAACCATGAACACCTACAATGGATGCTCTGTTGGGAAATTGGTTAATCGACTAAGCTCAAATTTTAAAGCCACTTTCATTATTAACATGACAATCAGCTGCGCACTACCATTTGTGCAGTATGATAACAAAGTGCGTATTGCACATTGGACAGTGTATCGCACGACAATGCATTACGTGGACTGCAGTATGTGTTCGTTTTCCCTGTGTAGCATCAAACTTATTTTCACATCCAGTGGGGTAAGTTACTCGGAGGACATCATACGCAATAAATTTACCTAGCTCATGGGTAGCATTCCTTCTTCAATAGCACCGCACTTATCAGTCGACACTGCTATTGAAATTATCTAAAAGCCTCCGTTGTAAGACGTTCAACCCGAGGAAATTTGCAGGATCGTTCTCATGACAGCATCTATGGTTTGCTGGTGATGTCCACCACAGCTGCTCATACTTGACACTGGAGACTGGAAGCTACCGTTATTATTGTTAAACATTGTGCACATCTGTTATGAGAATGGATGAGTTCTGGGGGACATTAATGACTATGATACGAAAAGTCAGATTATATTGGCATTAGAAAGTCTAATTAATGTAAAGCTGTTGAGTGCCAAATTGATAACAAACCTACCCTTCATCATAACGTACCCTCTAAATCATCAGTTGATGGAGTAACCCCCTACACCTTATATTAATTATAAACTTCAGTTTCCCAGATCCATGAGTGACCTACATGTCACCTGCCACTTCCCCCCTCTCCTCATACATACCCCATATTCCAGAGCCACATGACCTTCGTGCCCAGGCAACGCCCGATAGCCCCAACCCTCACAGACCTGGCTACGGCATGTCCCATGAGAATTGGGATGGCGTGCCTTAGTCGTTGAGGGTAGTACTTTATATTTATTGTATAAAAAATCAGTTCTCTCCTGGCCTCCGTATAGCTCAACACATCTCTCTCTGTAAATTTAGGCTAAGTAAGACCTACAACGATATTGAATATTCGAACTAATTGGTTGGAAAAGCTGTTAAATATAAGTGTAGCATTCACCACGGAAAAGTTCACTCTTCAGAATACTGAATGTGCATTAAACCTGGAGTTGATCGTTTTTGAAAAAGTTTCTATATCAGACATTCATTATACATACCAGATAAGTAACCCACGCGTATCGTGTGCATGGCTCACACACCACAGGATTATTACACGGTTACACACACACACTCTGAACTTACAGACATTATTGACTTATATATATATTGCAATGCATCAGATTTTGCATATGTTGTCAGTAAATCATATATATTCACCTATGATATATACACTGCAATATCAGGTTATGTCCACATAAATAACAATACATGAGCCCCGACTCACAGCCAATGAGACAATTCAAATTGCAGCAAAACATACATCATCGTTGAATGTCACTGATATGCGTCAACTACTAATATATGTGAGCGGTCTATTTGCGTTTCAAACAATGCCCCCCATATCTTATTTTTATATGTCAATGCACATCAAATAATCTGTCCCGAATGATCTCAGGTAAATATCATCAGGCGCGAAGCACGAGTTCTTGAGGATGCTAAGGTTTTTTGTCCTTTCAATCACTATCATTGACCCTGTGTCTATCTTCTGTCGACCAGTACATCATTATTCATCACTATCATTGATGACTGTGTCTATCAGCGACTGTAATTGATAGTTTGAAAACAGACAAGGCCGAACACAATCAACAACAAATCATCGTACTGTACCCATCACAATTTCAATAAACTGGAGCAAGCGTTATTTATTCAAATGTCAAACCTCGGAACGTCCGTGATCATTGAAAACGCAAGACAGTTGGTAACAATGTATATATATCAGCAAGGTTAGAGCGATGATACATTTGGATTTCATCATCGTTGGTCCATTTATCATTCTACACAAAGTCATCACTTCGTATCTTCACAACTAATACGCGTGCACAACAAGCGGAACTAGGGAATAGCAGCAACTGGGGGACTGCTTCATTGACGTAACGACTGCTCAGGGTGGCGTGTGGATAATGGCGTGGGTGAATATGACTTTATGTCCATATGTGGGCGTTTTTAATGTTTAACTGGGGAGTGAATTTTGATAGAAGTCTAAAATAAGCATGATCTGCATATTCGTGTACATCATATCAGGTTACAATGCGGATGCTTCTGATTGTATATGTGGTTTTTTAAATGGACTACATCATCCGTTAGATGCCTCGTTTTGAAGTTTGAATCCTCGTGGACAATCTCACATGCATTTATGGTCGTGTAGTCATACTACGTCATGAAAGGCTGCTGATGAAGGTTGAAATGAGACATCACAGGTAATTATAATATAGCAGATTTCCATCTACACTGTCCACATATACCTTCATAGGCTGTTGTCACAAACACAAGGCACCATTTTGTGACCCGTTGTGCACGGAAGATGTGTATGCGTGCAGCCGTGAACGTTTTCAGCCTTATCCTACAATATGACTGCGAACACACCAAGCACAGCTTTCTTGAATTATTAATGCAGAGCAACGTTTGAACTTGTTCATATACGTCTTATTACATTCTTCGGTCTGCGCGGTGTAACTGCATGCAATTCAGCTGCATTTGACCCAGCCATTAGAGCGAATGTCAATGTAAACCTGTTATGTAGGGTTCTGTGAGTGCGGTTGTTATTCGGGCTTTGTGTTGAGTCGATTGTATTGTTTGGTGATACTCTGGGTTTAAGTACAGTTTGTCCCAGTGGTTTTGAGACACGGCATATATAGGAATACATGCTGTTCATGGGATGTAAGCTTCTTGAGAATGAACGGATCAACGTATAATTCTGTACCACACTTACCATGATTACACTAACTATGATCCCATAAACCATGATCTCAATCACCATGATCCCAATAACTATGATCACACTAGCGGTGATCACATTAGCCATGATCCCAACAAACATGATCACACAAACCATGACAACACTATCCACGGCCACGTTTATCTTTTTTACACAAACAATGATCACACACCTACAACGATCGCGACATCAATGACATCATTAACCCGGAATCACCGGACGTAATAAACATGAAGCACATAATAACCAATAACCAGGATTGTATTTGCCAGCATTGCACTAAACCTGATTACACTAACTGCAACCGCTTGGCAGAAGAGGCACGTTACGATGACCTTCATGCAGGTGAGTAATTAAGAAGATGCTTATGCCATCCTAAGTGATGGAAATTAATCTGCTCGCGAATTATTGGATTTGCATAGGATAAGATGTCGGCAGTTGAGTCGGACCATTCATCGCAAGTGGTAGCCTCAATGGCGCTGCACAAATAGCTAGACAAATGGCGTTCTCGGCTACGACCAGCACGATATAAGCAAAAGCAGTGGATATCCCTTGATTCGTAACATGCTTGAATCATATGTTATGCTATTGTCATTTGATTAGGGAATAACGATAAACCAGTTAGGACTGAAATGCATTGCCTCCTCATCGTGCCTTGCGCCATTTAATTGATTGTACCGCAGCACAACCACGTGAAGGGACAATCTAGGGCGGCTGGTAAGGTGCATTAGCAGGTTGCCTCATGGTGGGGGGGGACGAGCAATTTATACGTTGCATAATAACACAGGAGGCAACATTCAGAATAGCTGCTTCTACATGGATTTCTATCTGAATATTTGAATAACTGCATAACGGAAATATAACCCCACCGACGGCCTGTTATTTCGCTACACCTGTGACATTCAACATTGATTAATGCCTATTGAACTCTCTCGTTAGCAGCACCGTTGTCTCGTTTATAGCGTAAATTCTGCCGGAACTCGTGTCAGAATAGTTATCCGTATATGTCACAGACATAACCCAAATATGGCAGTGTGTATAAGCCTGTGGGTTAATGATGTTACTGCCAATATATGCCCAATCTGATGCATTGAAAGAATAGACCAGTCAATTAGTCTGTCCCGTTCAGAGCCGCGGTCGATGGCCGCTAATAATCCTGTCATGAGCAGCGGAGCCACATAGTCTGGCTTCTTACAAAGCAACTGCATGCTTATTTGTATCTCTGGTGATATAAAAATATATGTTAATTAACATCAAAACATCCTACGTTCAGCAACGGTAATCAAATATGTACTGACCTGGGAATTGTCTTACATCATAACACCCCTGCGTCATACTATGCATGCTGTGCCATTGACAAAACAACCACAAAAACGAGGTTCTGTGAACAAAACTAAGCCGATTGCAAGCGGTATGCGTTTTAAATATCCACAGTTTGATAGTTTCACCTGAGCGTTACACTGGGCGAGTTCACCTTAGGTAGCACTGGATGCGATCGAAATAATTGGAAAGTCGCCGTTAAGCGAGGACGATGACAGACAGGAAGCTGTACCACATCAGCTATAACTACAACACGGCTTAAACACTGACCATGACAACTCTGAAGATAATAGCATTGAAACACATAACGAAACCACCAACATGAAGCAGATTACATGATCAGTGAAATCATAACCATGATAACATTAACAATTATCACACTATCAATGATCACACAAACCATGAATGAGCCTGTAATGTGTGGTCTACTACATGGATTTAAGTGATTAAGATATATGAGCCGCCGTTCAAAACGGTAGTTAAACCGCCCTTGCATTTACGGAATTTTCAAAAGATGAGAGGCCGAAGGTGATTAATGGGACGATTAATCACAACGGGAGAAGTTACATTGCTCAATAGCTTCGTATTACAACCCACGTCTGAGAGCAAGATATAAAGCGTTATCGGCCATGACACGCACTATGTATTCAGTAGCATTTGTATTACCGTAATGCTCGATGTGACATGGTGTGACCGACTTAGAGCAGCCTGGAACGCCAGCTCGCCTCGAAGATGTAGCCCAATGCATATTGACAGATCTATAATTGTGTCAGATGCTGAGGCGCTGTCAATCACTGCTAATATTCTTTTTGTGCAGAGCATAACGATTATACAGTGAAATACATTGTCATCCAATACAGAACCCTCGTACGCATCGCGGAGATAGATGAAGTTGTTCTGGTCTGACAATGATTTGACAAGATAAAATCACTAGTTCATGGCATGCATAATAACAACAGGAAAAACAACCGTTATGATGGTTATTTGAACCACGCTGAATATGCTCTGTACTCAGCAAGTATGGTGCTTACTTCTGAAAACAAATGCACTATTCCATCAACACCGTGGCTAATGCGACATACACTATTGAACCATTTGTAAAAGTAATGTCATCACGGCAAGTGGCAATAAGTATCACTGTTAAGGTTCGTGAAGGTATGTTGAACCAATGAATGTATCACTAAAGCGGACGTATCCAGACTGCTACAAAAGCAATCGGCGAGCTTTAGCTTAATCGATTACTCATATAGAAAACAATGGGAAGGCATCTACTTGGCTTGCTTTACCGTGGTCTCTTTACATTGATTAGAATCATAATGCAAACGAAATCGGACTTTTCTCATCATCGAGGAATAACTCGTCCTATTCATGAAAGCCTCTCGCAACTCATCCATTATTATAACGGGTGTGTGGAAGGTTAAGCAGCAATTAAGCGATAGGTTCCAGCCTCCAGTTTCAAGTATGAGCAGTTTTGCCGGATACCACAGAACCATAGATGCCGTCATGAGAACAGTCCTGGACATTTCCTCGGATTGAACGTCTGGGATCAGAATGCTTCCAGAAAAAGATATTTCTATGAACATTAAAGTCCGATGATTTTTACAAATAGCCCGTCGCAGTGGACTAAAGAGGCATGACATGTCAAAATAGAGCTTATGTCACTTCTTCGACAAGGCGCTCATCCCCAGACAGTCGCACTGAAGGCCATAACGGGTCCGTCAGGATGCTTCACGATGTAAATAAAAGAGGTCCCTCTCCACCCTCATTATATCTCATCTCACACAAGAGATATGTATATATACAAGAATATATTTATATATATATATATATATATATATATATATATATAGATATATATATAGAGAGGAGAGATATAGATATCTTTATAGATATATTAGGATATATATATATTTATTAGATCTATAGATATATATATATATACCTATATATATTAATATATAGAGAAATGTACATACATATATCAATATATATATATATATATATATATATATATATATATATATATATATATGTATATATATATATATTTTCATATATGTATTTATATATATAAATATATATATATATATATTTATGCATATATATATGAATATATACATGGATATACATATCATCATGTATATATATATATATTTACATTTATATACATATATACATGTATATGCATACACATGTATCTACAGTCGAGTATCCCTTATCCGGAATTCCGAAATCCGGAAACCTCCGAAATCCGGAATTTTTTGGGCAAGTACCGTTATGACGCCGCAGTAAAATTTTCCAAAGATTTCAGGTCTTAATTAACGACAGACAGTTGCGGTCTGACCTCGGCGACAAGAGGTTTGTGGTGGGGCCGTTTTCTAGGTGCTTAAATTAATCCCACCTTCTCATTCGACAATGGGGGTCTCTTAAATTAGCATTAATGCTGAAACCGTGCGCCTCCATTTCAGGCAGTAAAACGACCTAGGCAAAGACACTCCGCCTCTGACAGCGTTTAATTTAGATTTCTCATATCCGTGCTGAGGCATCAGATCAGCAAAAGATCACGGGCGAGTGTCTTGCCTATAAAATGACCGTGATACGCTAATTAGCATAAGCATCAGTGATGTTCTGTTGATCTGTTATATACCTCATATCGCACATTTAGAAAAGAGTGACGGGACCTCCGGTCGTATTCTCAGCTGACATAGTCTTAAGCATGTGTACAATGACGAAATATGGTCCAAATTAGATTTTAATCCCTTCACATTCACGTCGCTCGGTTTCGTTTGATTCCCCATCACGAAATAACGTTGAGGCACGCTTGCGACTGTTAACGCACCCTTCTTTTAACAAAATTATTCCGATATTAACAACGATAAGGCGTAAGTATACAAGGCGGTTTTTGTTGTTTTGAAAAACGTAACGTTATGATTTACATAGACGGTTGTACTACTCCAAACTTACGAATGTATGATAAGGGGGGGTCTGGAAAGGCATATTCCGAAATCCGGAAAATACAAAAGATATATATATAGAGAGAGAGAGATATAGAGAGATAGAGAGAGAGAGAGATAGAGAGAGAGAGAGAGAGAGAGAGAGAGAGAGAGAGAGAGAGAGAGAGAGAGAGAGAGAGAGAGAGAGAGAGAGAGAGAGAGAGAGAGAGAGAGAGAGTAAGAGAGATAGAGAGAGAGAGAGAGAGAGAGAGAGAGAGAGATCTAGAGAGAGAGATCTCTATAGGATAGAGAGAGAGATCTCTATCTATATATATATGATATATATAGTATATATCTCTGTAGATATATATATCTCTATCTATCTATATATCTCTATATATAGATATCTATATATATATATATATATATATATATATATATATATATATATATATTTATATACATATATGTTACGGGCACAATGTATAGACGGTTTGTCGACCATGTGACGAGTACAGTGTAATGACGGTAGGTCGACGATGTGCCGGCGCTAAAGATTGGCAACGTAATAAACAGTACGGAGGCGAGCAAGTGAAGCAGAGAATGTTGTCAAAAAGGACGATAACACAGCGTGATTTGTCAGCACGGAAGGGGCATAATGCTGTCAATGGCAGCTACATTCAGACTGCCCCGAGCATCACTGAGGCTACATTTGAGACGCAGCAGACATGATTATCATGTATGGCTGTCTACAGTGGTTCGCATAAGCATGACATCAAAATAACTTACCGAATGGCGGTCTGACGCACTACCTCATCTATTATTTCATCTACGTGTCGTTCGCTTATTACTGGTTATTTACCCTACGGCACTTGCTTAACACGCTGGTCGACGTACTTAACAAGGCTGAAATATCTCATATTGCTCAAAAAGTTCCCAGAAAGAAAACTCAAACCTCAAATTATTACTAATATGGCAGCATTTCTCGTTTGGAATTAATATATTGATTGAAATACGTAACATGTGACGGTGGTAAATAAGTCAACATAAGCTTGATTTTTCGGACACAAATATTGTTATCAAGCCTATGCTTTTTTTAGAGATTGTGCTGTAAATATTGAGATTATTATGTATCACCCATTGATCTATTGTGATTTTATCTTGGCGGCAATTAAATGCTGATGAACGCGCTTCAGTGAGCGAGCGTCTGGTTGGGTGGCAGAGTCTGCAATGACGGTCTTAAACGCTAGAATCAAGTCTGTTTAAGGAGAGCATCGTGTACAAGGTATTCATCTTCCCTGTATGTTCAACAGGGGAATGTCGACCTAGTAGTCTGCTTTAGTTTCCATGCTGCTATTACGTAGATATCCAAGGCGTGTCAGAGGGGAATGTAATTGCTCGAGGCTTCACATTACCTGCAAAGATTAACAAGGTAAAGGAAATCAACTTTAAATGGCGATCGCTTTATGGCCAAGAAAACTACAATAGAGTCTATAATCAATAGCTATACGAGCACGTGTTCGGTACTTATCGTGGTGTGTGCGTAATATGTGGGCGTAATATGTGTGTGTTATCTGATCAAACACTGTCAATAACTAAATCTTTATGATATGACCTCCACTTACCGTAGTTGTCATCGGTATGGTGACAATCCCTGGGCTGAATCATAAGCTAATTAGAACCATCATTAGACGTTTACACTTGGCAAGTGAATATATCTTGAACGCCACCGGAAACGGTGGTACTATATTCTAGATAAAACAAACATGTTAATTTTTGCAATTTTATGCTACTTTAAGTTTCTGTTCTTTTCCGTATTCCAATGCGTGAAAGAATAACCATTTCTTGCCAACAATTAGCTTTCTATGAAACGCATTCTTACCATGAATTATTGATGAGAAGTCAATATCTGATAGAAAAACAAGGCTCTCCGCACTACCTTAGTTTATGAGTTAGTGACAATACGGTACACAGAGAGCAATCTTCCCGTATTACTTTAAAGGGCCACTAAAATGAAAATTTCACTTTCTTTAAGATTTCCACAGTAGCAAATATGCATCAATCTAAAACCTTCTGCGCAATCCGTTTTCAAAACTTTGAACTCTAAAGTGATGAAATTTGCCGTCTAAATCGGATAATCTCGAGTAAACGCTCTCCAGCGCGGCCATTACCCTATGACTCACAAAAGGAACCGCTCGGGAAGCCAGCGAGGGCTGCTGCGTCTGGAGAGGCTGGCGACCGAGACCCGCGTGAAGTTATGCTGTGCGAGGGTGGTGGCACTTTAATCGGCAGCTATTATTTTTGCTTCGCAGCGCACCTTCGTCGCGCATTCTACACATCATCAGATCGCTCCGATGCGCGTTCGCTGTTAGTACACCCCCCCCACACACACACTTGTCAGACGACTCCGCTATCATTTTGCGTTCATTTCAGCATCTTGTTGCTTTTTTCACTCGAGCGTTGGTTTTGTGGAACTTTCAAACTTTTTACCTGCAACGATAAATCTACTGTTTTGAGATACTTGAGAATATCACTGTATGAAGTTCAACTGTCACCTGTCATCATGCCAGAGAAATGTGTTGCCAAATGGTGCTGTAACACAGCCAGTAGGGGTGTGTCAGTGTTCGCAATTCCCTGAAGCAACCCACAGGCAGTGGAAGCAGTTCGTTTGTATCAAGCGAAAATGGAACCACACATTAAAAGATATGCGAAAGCCTTTCTTATGCTCTGAGCACTTCACTGGAAGCTGCATCAAGACTCAAAGAGTGCAGTGAACTCCAGCCATGGATAAAATCTATTTCCAACCACCTGTACTGGTGTGCTAGGTCCTCACTTGGTCATGCTAGTAAGGAGCTAACAGTAGCCAAACGGCAATCTGTTGCCTACCATGTACAGGATAAGCACACTGGTCACAGTGATTTATACCCTGCATGTGAGCATGACACACTTGATCAAGAGACCAGCAGGAAGAAACAATGGATTAAGCCCAGTAAGTTAATGTCATGTCAATGAAAATTAAACATTGAAGGTAGTACAAACTCAATGAACCATACTAACACTTACTGCTGGCTTTGTGTGATCAGACACAAAGGCAGCTGAGAAATTGGAGGATATCATCACCAACAAACTACTGTGCCGTGACATAAGGAAACTTAGCCCCTATATCAAACATCATCAGTTGAAGCATTTCATTCAACCATCCTCCACTTCTCCCCTAAAATGATTGTATATACTTACATGGGTATGCTTATCGGGTAAAGTCATAATAATAACATATTTTCAATATGAAGCCAGTACCAATTCAAGTGGATGTAATTGATTATGTTTTGTTTCGATGTTTGTAGACTCTATTTGGCTGGGATGCATTTCAATGAGAACAGTTGTCGAACACAGGCAGTTAACAAGAAAGGGGAGTCAATTTATCCCATCAAGTATCCCAAGTACAAGAAAGGAGACTACATTGTCAAGGCCAAAAAAAGAGAACAAACTTTCGGTAAGAATTTAACAATTTACTTTGTATATATATACTTACAGATCAGAGACACTAATAATGAAATATGTGATGAGTAAGCATATAATAATGTAAAACTGTATTATATTATTTTCAGACTAAGTGAACATCTTTAACAATTTCTTGTTCAATGAAGTTGCTGTCAACCCAAAGAAGTTTGCACATCTGCTTGATGAGTTTGATGTTCCTCCACCAATGTGCTCGTCATATGTCAGACCTGACAAAGCCACAGCTGTACTCCTACATAGTTCAAGATTTAAATGAGGAATTCATGGTGTTCACGATAGATCAGAAGGTTTAAATCCTTTATATTGTGCCACTTCACTGGGGAATCCCTTCCTGATCTGTGCCTCAGCACACGCTGGTAGTTGAACTCTGATGTGCTTCCCGAGATATCCCCAACACCATTTCACCAGTTGTTTGTAAGCTGTATACCTGTACCGCCTGGAATCATACATTTGGAAATTATTGGAACATATGTTCAATAAACCAAGCTTAGTATAAACAACTTTAAATTCGATAAAGGATCCATAATCCACTCACTTGTGCATAGCTTGTTCCCCACCATTACTGTACCTTTGTATATATGACTGATATGCAACTCTTGAGTGCCCAAGGATTGAGACACACCCCATCAAATCCGGGTTATGTATGATGCATGTGACTGGAGAGTCATGCAGTTCATTTGATTCATTGAGTGTTAGCCATCACTTTTTTACATGAGGGATTTCCTGACAGCACACACATTCTGTGGCGGTGAGCATTTGCGTGCAGTGAGAGCAAGTACACCTGAAAGAATACAACAGCATATGTCACATTATTATGTTTCAACAGTACTTTTTCAAATATTTTAAGATGTTTTAAAGTGTTCTGACACAACATCTTTGTCATTGATGGAATTTAATTGTGGAAAATGTATTCAACATGTCAAATGGTCTAAGCTATGGATATTTGTACATACTTTGATAAAATAACCTTTCAGCATTTTACTTATAGCAACGCGGAACCCCTATCTAAACGGTGAACACCGAAACGTGAATGATTATCTAAACAAAATGCTCGGTAGCTGAAGGGAAAGATCCTAGTAGAGCTATAAATATCAATAGACGATACCGTCTATCCATGTCGTCTTTGAATATGATGCTAACCGATAGTATGTAGTCAAGGTTAGAGACGGGCGCTTAATGACCTCAATCAGGTTTAATCAAATTACAATATGTGATAATCGCGTGATCGGATCAAAATTGTTTATTTACCTGGAATCGATGCACAGCTGCAGTCGATTTTCTTCTTGTGGGTCTTCCTCTGACGGCTCCGCCCACATCAATGCGCCGGGATCCTCTTCGTGCTCCGGTTCAAACTGATACGGTTTAATCTCAGGTTCTTTATCAATTTGATCTGTTGACTCTGACGGAGCATTGCAGTCAATTTCATCCTCGAGGTAAACCGCAATTTCATCGAAATCGTCGTCAAAACTATCCGTATCGCTCAAACACGCCATTGTCGCTGTGAACTCGGTCAACTCCTTTTGTGATGTCACACTCGCGCGACCTTGACCCCGCCAGTTTGCGCAGCACGGCGCGACAAGTGCAACTTTAAACTCTAATAACTTCGTTATTTGTCCGACTACGCACCTCAAACCTTCACCAGAGCATTTCTCATGCACGAATCTTTCGGTATATGGAATAAAAAAAAAATCGTTTTAGTGGCCCTTTAAGGTCTCATTGAGCCGCAAGCCACTTTGGTTCTCAGCCCCTAGGGATGGATCGCCATATTAACCTCCGCTGAACCAAGGCTTGACGATGTCAACGCTATTGTGTGGTGAGAAAATACGTCACAGAATTGAGTTGCATTTTATAATTCACGTCATTTGTCATCATGCTACTGATTAACTGGTTACGCTTTATTGGGTAAGTAAAAAGATATCGATTTCAGCTACAAACTTGTCTCCAATAGTTTCCCTTTGACGATATCGTTGCTTGGAAACAGCTCCCCTCATCTTTCCCACGCATTGATGACCAATTTTATCGTTGGGGCTGAATGAACCGTATTCATGCTTATAATCATAGTTACTGGAGTATAACACGGGCAGGGTTACATGAAGAGGGGAGATTTGAGTAATAACAGCGCCTGGATCAAACAATGCGACGGGACGGAACTTATAATTCACAACTTATATGTGCGTAATATTACACCTGTTAAGTCAGGTAATAAAGAATGGACCGATAAGCTGATGTCAGGAAACAGTTTTTCGATCTCTGACGTTTTGGGAGGGGTCACTTCACGCTGTCACACACCCATAATGTAACACAGTATAAAGGAGTTTTCACACTGAAACCTACAGAACCAATGCACACACGTGATTCATATCTTACATATGTTACCAAAATAAAGCAATAGTCCCGAGCAAATGGGCTTCAATATACAACACCGAGCTGATTATTATAGTGAAATATGATACATGGTACTCTTATAACAGAGTTCAAATGTACGCTATGAGTTTGAAGAATACCTGAAAACGCATGAATGCTTTTATTCTTTCATGCATATACAGTAAAAATATGCCCCATGAGCTCCGCCGCACAGCGTCTGTCTGTGTACTCGACATCATATCCACGTCGGCTTGTGGAGATGTTGTTGATGGACGAAACGGCAAAGGCAATGTGTGGCCAATAAACTTTCTCCTACAATATTGAAGCCACACCACATAGATGTCATTGGGATCCACGCTGTTTCCCGCCACTCGATTTAGTTGTCTAGCGCTCAGTATCATTTGGATTCTAAGATCTTGTCGTGCAGTAATTAATGCTTCACTATCACAGCCCGAGAAAAACATGGCTTCCCACCATCATCAGCAGTGCAGCCATGTTCGTGATTGTGAAGTAAAAGCAAATTCATCACTTAAATGGTTGATTCTCCGGACAAATTCTCAAGGAAATATACAAATGCAGCCTTTTCAATACAATTTATAGAGATATCTTAGCCTGAACAACACTTTCTTGTCCTCGGTTCTCATTATCAAACAGCGAGACATTATAAGTAACCCCAGAGTCTCAATCTCACAAAGCATCATTCGCATGTCTCGGAAGGCAAGCCGAATATCCCAATGGCGCTAGCTGATTCTGACATAACAAATAATGCACGCACCTTGATTATGACAAGACGTGTCCACCGGATAAAGGCAGGCGATTGGTGACAATGGTAAATCAACCGTGCATTAACTAAGTAAAGCCCTTCTCGTCACAGCACATATTCTATATCTCATACCACATAGGTAGCGTTGTGATTTACCTGAAAATATCCTAATGCAAGACTTGAAATGATTAACACCGAACATTGATGAATTAATGCACTTTTTGGCTAAATCCCATGTTTCTTCGAATCATTTCTCATCATCACACATTATATACGACGCCCTATTTATTCATCATTAGTTCCCTTATTACCACCTGAAAACAACAGCATTTTCCCGGGTACACCTTTCTACTACTTACCACAATGATACAAAGAATGTTTGGTGTGGTTCGCATCTATTGCATGAAAACATAAGTAGAAATGGTAATTTCATCATGTCATAGCTGTGTATAGCTGATCTATCTGTATTCAAGTCTTCAAGGTATGTAAATCACTGCCTTCATAATTATGGCTTCTGTAACCGGAATTGACAAACATCGATATGATTTCATATAGGACGCATCGTGTATTCGCATGTCGACGAAGCTCTGATAAAGCTGTAGTTGCCTCTAATAAATCTGCCACGTGCCGAATAACAAATCCCCCACCCCCACGCCCCCCACGACCCAACTCGCTGTTAACAGAATGCAATCAAATCGAGTCAACAAAACTACGGCGTTTATCACCTCTTCATTGCAATCAACGCTCGGGATCATGCTTCATTCTAATTAAGAACCACCACAATGCGTTTGTTTGCATAGCGCATTTGATGGCTGCATCTGTCGTGCGCTTATCAAGAGCCAGTTGAGTGGACCAAAATAGTCGCAACATGGCGACGCTTCAAATTACGTCGGACGCAGGCTTAGGCATAGGGAAAATAACAACTACGATATTAAATAAATGTCAACTTGATAAATTGCCCGGGTAGGCCTATCAAAAACAGAATGCCTCTCACAGCGTCCGCGCCGTTTACTATTCTCGATCTCTAATGACCGCGCTGTAGAAGGTGATATTAGATTGTCAGCAGCAGATTATGAAAGCACCTGAAATACAACGCCGTTATCAGGCGACGATACTATGAAATCAACAAAAGCGCATGGGATTGTTGATCCGACGTCTCGGGGTCGGCGTCTGTTACAGACATGGAGTCATCTGATTGGACAAAGGCTTCCACGGTTCCGAATTAATCAGCAAACTTCCCCTGGTTTGAAGGGAAACTATGACACAGCAATGCACGGCGCCTAACACGTCTTCACATTTAGTCTCGAGCTGAAGACTGAATGAGCGCTTTTGGCGAAGCTCTACACTCATTGATGTGATCTCCCAGCAGACTTTGATATAATCCTGCGGCCTTGAAACGTCGTAACAGTAATAAAAGGGAATGTATTGAGCGCATCTTATTCCGCGACCCTACCATTCAGCGCTACCAACCTGCATCTCACTTCTGGCAATTCGATGATTTGGGCGCTTTCTGACATCAGCCAAGAAGTCATATTTAAGCCCTTTCAGACATTAGTCTCAAGAAAACATTAACTCATGGAATGTCGTATTTATTTCTGTGTTACTGTGACTTTGCTAGAGTTAAAACTAACTATGACGTACTACATATAATGTGAATACATTACTGAAACGTTAAGGTGCAGTAAGTTCCCCTCATGAAATTATCGGTATTGTACCGTATATCACTTGGCTTCGTAATTGTCATTTCGTCCCTGGGGAATGGTGTGTTTTAAACCTTAGAGCTACGAGAGTTGTGTATGGCCAATATGCTAATATAGCAAGTCGTGCGCCGATAATATCCCTGTCTTCACATCCCTAAATGCCTTCTGCTATAGCAGCCTTTTCAAACTACCAAATGTACAGTAAGGCTGGTTCTGCTGTAGTCTAGACATTTGTTCTACTAACGAAGAATCTGTCCTACTACTACGTTGTCTATGCGTTGAATAAGATGTAATGTGCAGTATCCTTACGGACCCGTACCTGATCTTCAATGCACCTGTCTGGGGATTAGCGTACTGTACACGAAGCTGCATATCTGCATATGCCCCACTATTATATGTTGCAACCTATTATCAGAAATATCCTTATCGTTCTGTCCAAGTGTTTGCTTGTTCAGGGTTGCATCATTTAGATATATCATGTTATGCACTGAGAGCACTGACAAACAATTTTTAAGACCTACTTGATCCTTACTGCTCAACGACACAATTATCATACAGAAGCAAACATGCCGTTGTAAAACAGTTGGTGTATGCTCATTTGACATGGACTGCGAAAGGACATTAGTTGCAGCTTATGGTCCAAACAAGTATTTTTGTCGAGTAAACGTGCAATATGAATTCTGTAACATGGGTATTACACATAGCTAGCATTCCTACCCATCACCTCAGCAACGTTGTACACTAGGCAAATGCTACATCGACATCCTAATGTAGGTTATTAATAGGTTATGAAGAGGGGAATGTTAAATTATAGTGGTCAGCAGTAATTGCAGCTTCCTTTTGTGAATTACGATAAGTCATTAGATGTTACATTCGGTGGATTGAGTTATTTGAGCCCTGCAAGTTATTCTCAATATTAAGTACATAGATTTGGGTAATCAAACAGTGATCAGGGTTAGAATATAATAGGAAACGACAGAAAAATGACCAAGCTTAATCTACCTTTTTAGAAATGGATCAGACATAAATGAAAGTTTATATTAACAGTAACACAAATGTAAGAAATAAGTCAAGCAGTCGAATGATGTTGTCGCATTTGGCTCTCTCTAATGTTTCCGCTCATTTAAGATAAAAAAATTGACGATTCAGTGACTACTTTACTTTACGCCATACAAATTCACATAATAGTGACACATAAATTAGGTAGAAGATAATCGTCTTTAGGTCGAATCGATGACTAAGTAGCGGTAGCTTTTGCTGATTAGGAAATTATATGCTCCCTGCCGCAGAGAGCGCAAGTGTTCAATTAACTTGCTTTGTGCATCAATTTATGAACCCATAGGCAATCCATAGATAGCGTGTTGTACCAGTGATTACTAGCAATTTCCAGTACCATGAGATTGAAAGCGTGAATTCAGATGTACAACTGTGCGGTTCTTTCTTCTAAAGCCGAACAAGATACCGGCACACGAGACGAGACAAGGACTACGAATGGGCAATGCAAAGTCAATGAACCACTCGATGCCGAAGCTTTAGATGAAGTGTTATTATGTGTGCATCATTAAAAGCATACCCTGTTAACCATGTTTGTATGGCGGTTGGCCACATTGGTCTGCTAAAAGATCCTTTATACCAAAGGGAAATACTGCGTTACTATTTCTATGATTAAGTCAATCCTGATGCTTCCTATGAAGATACGAGACTACAGCACAGCACGGTACTTGTTGGTGTCAAACTGATCCAGCGTAGGTGAATGGCACGGATGATTAGTATCATATATTGATTCCTCTGCTGTGCCTCTGTCTAAGGCGCTGGCACAGAGAAGAAAATGACTTAAGAGGCACTTGGGGCAAACTGAGGTAAATTTGAAATTATTCAATTATACAATGACACACATGGTTCACGAAAACATGGTTTTTAAGCTTTCAGATTCATTGCCTTAGTGATCGTCAATTTGATCTTAACTAAGTGGAATCCTTAGAGAGAGTCCGATCAATTATATTACTAGCAGGTCACGAATGAGACGTAACATATCAAAGTGGACACGATGCTCATCTCCAGCATTGAACGCCACGTGAGGGTCGATCAGATAGCATTACAATGTAGACAAAGGAGGTCCTTCCTCACCCTCATTACATCCCACCCTACGCATAGACCGTGTTATGGTGAAGGCTGTACAATTAAATAGATTTTGCTTCAGCAAAAGCAAATGTTTAGACAAAAGTATAGCCAAAAAAAGGCATCAGTAGATTTGAAGGCAGGGACACAATCGTCATGCTACTTAGCTGATGCGAGCCATCATATTAATGCATTAATCATGAACAACTGTTGTAGCTCTGACGCTTGAAATTCACAGCATTACGCCCGAGACAATACAACGCTAATGGCAAAAAGTAATTATCAACCAAATACTGGTATTTTAATACTTTTTATTGAATAGGGAACTTATAGATGGTATGTCAGATATTCACAGACGTTAGGCAGACAACCAAATTTAGTTACTGGAACCAACGTGGATCCAACTAAATATTTGGGAGCTGTGTGGTGTGGATTTAACGTTGTAGAAGGGTGTTCATAGGTCACAGATTGTATTTCCAGTTCTTTCCAACATTTCCACAAAGCCGACGTGGATTTGATATCAAGTAGACAGACAGGTGCTGTGCGGCGTAGATGATGGAGCATATTTCCCATCGAAAAACTGAATAAAGAGGTAAGGATAAAAGTATTGACACTCATTTACCTAGTTTCAGCGATGCATTTGCTCATCAAACTCATATAGCACATTAGAACACTGTTGAAAGAGTACTATGTATCATATGTCGCAATGATAATCAGCTCTGTGTTGAATATGGAAGCCCCTTGGGTAATGTTATTAAAATGTGAATCACCTGTTTGCACTCTTTTATCCTGGGTAGCATTGTAGGAGTGTGACAGCGTGAACCAACCGCTCTCAAAGTTTCAGAGATTGCAGAGCTTTTAGAATTTAATTTCACTAACTTGTGGCACCGTCTGTTATATTTCGAAAATATATGCAAATAAGCTCTGAATTATAGGTTCCGTCCAGCCATAGTGTTTGTTTAAGGTGCTGTTATTGCTCAAATCTTACCTCTTTATGTAACCCTGCCTTGTTGTACTCCTGTACGTGTAATATTGAAGAAGCTATGCTTATTAACATGAATACAGTTCATTCAACCCGTATGATAAAATTGGTCAGCAATGTGTGGGAGCGGCGATATTGACACAGCTCAAATTATCATGAGGTTTATGACCTACCCATTGAAGAGTAGAGGAGATTCTAAAACGCCATTTAATTCTGTGACATATATTCTCCCCATACAATAGCGTTGATATTGTAAAGTCTTAGATTACCGTTAGTAAATATGGCAATCCGTCCCCTCTTAAGGCTATTACTCAGCTCTGTATTTACAGTGTGTGTTATGACACTGTGCTCATTTGTCCTTAGCGCCAAAGTAACTTACGGATCAATGACTGTAATACTTGACAATAGTGTTTCATTCACATTTGGTCACTGACTCAAAAACAAAAGAAGTTGGAAAACATTGGTATGAAACTCAAGATAATGTTTTTCTATAAGATACCGACTTCTTATTAATATAGTATTGTTAGAAGGCATTTAGCAAAATACCCACTGAAGGTAAACCAATTGTTGGCCTATAATGGTTATGCTTACCCGTGTGGGGACATGAAAAAGAATAGGAACTTGCAATTAAATAAAATCTTAAAAATCACCATATTTGTTTGATCTAAGATCTAGTACCACCGTTTCTGATGGCGTTCAAGATATATTCACTTGCCAAGTGTATACGTCCAACGATGGTTTAAATTGGCCTTTGATTCACATGCCACCTGCCAAGTGCATACGTCCAAATATGATTCTGATTGGGCTATGATTCACATGTCATTTGCCAAGTGCATACGTCCAATGATGGTTCTAATTAGCCCATGATTTAGATGTCACTTGCCAAGTGCATACGTCAAATAATAGCTCTAATTGACCTATGATTCACATGTCACTTGCCAAATATGTACTCCCAATGATGGTTCTAATTTGCCTGTGATTCGCAAGTCATTTGCCAACTGTGTACGCCAAATGATGATTCTAATTTGCCTGTGATTCAGCCCTGGGTTGTCATCATACCAATGGGGTCAATCAATCAGTTACTTTGATGTCATGCTTACGTGAACCACTGTAGCCAGAAACATGTGGTTATCATGTCTTTAGCTACTTCAATGAAGTAACTCCGTTGCTTTTCGGGCCAATCTGTGTGTCACTGCCCAACCATTGACAACATAATGTCCCTTCAGTGCTGATAAATCACGTTGTGTTGTTCCTTTTCGATAACCTTCTCTGATCCGCTTGTTTGCCTCCATACTGTTCATTACATTACCAATCCTTAGAGCCGGCACATCGTGGACCCATCGTCGTTACATTGTGACCGTCAAATCGTCCTAGTCGTGCAACAGCAGCAATTCAGAGCAATAACCGTGACAGGTCATTCAGAACGGTGCCGAGATTTACAGTGCATGTTTGACTACTACAAGCCTTTTTATTGCTTTAAGGGGAACCGACCTGCTACAGCCTCCATTGATACATATACAAAGCATTAGGTAACTAGAGCATATGACGTATTACAATTAAGTACAATTGTCATTGTTCGGCCATACCTTTATACATCACGCTATGTGTATGGGGATATTACAGACGGAACCTCGAAATTAAACAGGTCCTACATGCTTTTTGACGAAATTATTACAATTTACCCTCTGGGGCTATTCAAATTTCCAAACAGTGCAAATGAAAAGATACCAGGGACTTCTATTTTTGACATGCATCGGCGTTGGCAAATCACATATTTCGTATGGATATAACTGATGAGCGAAGTTGTTATAATGGAGGTAAATGAACCAACAAAAGGTTTGATCATGCTCACGAGATGGACTACCGATAGCACTTAGGACTATTTAAGCGCAGTGAAGCGTTCGTTCCTGCGTCTATATGTGAAGAGAAATTGTGACTTGAATTGTTTATGTGATTACCTTTTAGTGGGGTCCTATTAGTGACAACATGGAACTGTAAGCGTAGGCTCTATTTATATATCATCGACGAGCCTAATGTCTTCTTTACAATCCATTAGCCCATAGAGCGCTCACCACCGCCATTCACCGATGAGTCATCATAGCGTTACTCAGGAGTTCTGGAGACTTATGAAGATTTTTCACAGTTTCTGCAGTGCGTTACCGATGATGCACAGTCCGGATGGAGCAGATAGATTGTCAGAGTGAAACTCAACAAGGACCGCCCTTATCAGGGATCTATCATGTAATCCCGTTGGTCTCTGGTGTCAGTGCGAATGATTCAGCCGAAGCTGGAATCGAATTTAGATTAAGCTGGTTCGACTAAAGCTACAACTACTTGCCGCGATGACGTTAAGAATAGTTTCCGTGATTGGTGATGTTGTGTTCGGGATCAAATCTGTCGCAGAACTGTGCATCAACAGCATGAGAACATGAGTAAAAATGGCAGTTCCTGGCTTTACCTTATTATCGCTAAAGACTCGCAGATCGGAACTCAGTAGCCATTTTATCCAGCATTATAGACGCTGCTATATCTGCATTCGAGCCTTATGTAATGTTAACCACAAACTTCGCAATTCAGTAATCGTAATTCGCAACCATCGATATGATTTAATATGGCACGCGTCATATAATCCTTTGTTGTACAATAGTCATGGGGACAATTCTCTCATCTGATGCAGCTGTTATTGCCTGTAATAAATCTGCCACGTGCCAAATAAAACTACGCCAGGCTTTTTCTCAGATGCCTCAGTTCGTGTCATTTCGTTCAAATTAAGAACGACACCACAACACTTGTTATGTTCACTTGGCGCTTTTGCTAATGCATTTGTGGTACGCTTGTTAAAAGTCTGTTTAATGGATCCAAATACTCACAGTCTGGCGACATTAGTAACATTAGAGGAGTCTCATTAATTGAATTACCGATACCATGACCTCATTGTCGTGACAATAGGGTAAAGGTATGCTACTGTAGAAGTGTGGAGCTTGCGTATAAATGATGTCAATGCCTAAATAAGATCAACAGCACGCAGCCTTTAGTTTATAAAAACCCGGCCGATGAATAAAACGTTTCCTCACTTTTACTCATATGAAAAAAGTGGCTGCGTCTTAGACTATTCCGCGACAACAAATTATGTACTTGATTTTCAGCGATTTTCATATCTGACGTAGTGAAGGCCCGCTTTTCTTGGGAAAAGCTATTCTTCCAATAATCTATTGGGCAGTAACTGTTCGAGGATAAGTCGAATGATATTGCTTAATGCCAGCGCTTTACATGGTCTGCTGGGTCAAGGAGACTGACAATTACTGAGCTACATGGGGGTTTGTATACTGCATGGCAATTGACTTGTGAGTTGTTGTGGATAACGGGCGATCAAGGCTAATACTTTCTGCTGCCCACAACACCCTTATGCAGATTGTCTGGGTCAACCAATATTCCAATATGAATAAGCAGATTCTTCTTATCCATATCTTAGACAAGCAGTTATTGCTGATTGCTTAATGCCGTGTGTTATAAAGACAGGCGAGTCGACTGCGAATTGATATATTCGGTTTTGTTATTAATGATGAGAAGCAGTTTGTTTTTAACTTTACGTGGAAACTCCGTAAATATGTCCAACACAACTCCATGGCACTCGCACGTTTTGCAAATAAGCAGCAATTCATCAGCTAGATGCCCCTAATATATCGCCCGAACTTTAGCTCTTCCGGCAGATTTAGTCCTGAGGGATTAATCCTGTTATTCTTCATTTCCGCAGCAGTTGCATTAAATGCATCTTATTCAGCGCCGCAACTATCTCGTTTTGTTTTTTGGGACTGGTATGTAATCACTTCAGACGAAAGGAATGTCTTAAATGTTTTTGTTTTTTTATCTCCTACAGTCTTGTAAAATCATTTTGACTGATAACTTGTAAAGGTTTTTTTAAAGATGACTATGGAGAGATATATGCCAAGCTTAGCGTCTGTGAATATTTGACGAACTATCGATAAGGTTCCATATTCAACTTCAAACATGACCGGATCAGTCATGTCGATAATCACATTTTGTCGGTATCTATATTTTGTCCCGGGAGTTACGCTGTGTGTTTCAAACGTCAGAGCTACAATACGCTGTGTATGACGATGTTGTCCCTGTCTTCAAATCTATTGACAGTAGCCCATGTAGAGCTTACAAAACGTTTGTTCTGTCTACGAACAATCTATTACCATCGTATAGCATTCACTACCACGTTGTCCATGAGATGCAATGAGTTGGAGGAGGACCTCTTTTAGATACATTGTAAAGCATCCTTACAGACCCGTAAGCATCTATTCATATAAATCATCGGTCTCACCGGTTACCAGAGATACCATATTCGTTAAGCACTATGATGTGTTTATTTGGTCAGGTTGAGTTAACTAGTTATATATAGAATCTGTGACGACTAGCCTGATGAAGGTGTCAGCGAGACTATAGACGCTCGAGGGCCGCGTGGACTGACTGGCTCACTCATTAGGTTGTTAAATAGTTTTGTGTGCCTTATGCTGAGAACGCTTGCAGTTGATGAGAAGTGAGCGCTGTTAATTTCAATGGATTAGTAGTATCCACCCCGAATCTAGCACGATTACTAAAGACGTCCCGTATGTCACCGACTATAAGGACTCAGTAGGGACGTGGCAAACTAATAAACAGTGGCGGCATGAATTGTTAACTGTAGACCTACAGAACTTTATTACAGAATGTTTAACACCACCGGATATGACAAAACCAACATCGTGTGAGGAGCAGAAGTGTGTTAAGCAGCGCCCTAGATGCATGTAAACGAGTTCTTTACAGGTTCTCATGTGTTGTCCAGACTCGTATTAGATTGCACAATAAGTGAGGTGGAGAAGGGTATTAAACCACGCTTTATGTTACGCACGTCATGCCTGTGGCGCCCAGCAGCGCACACTGTATTGTCTCTGCCGTACTCATTATTTCACCCCGCGGTGAGATTTGTAACTTTCATATAGAAGTCACACAAGGCTTATTCGTTGGGGGTTTTAAACGTATTTAAGCTTCATTTCCTGTCAAGTTATATTACCATGCTCACCTAAAATGAATGCTCTTTGGGGAAATTGGTTAATCGACTAAACTCAAAGCTTAAAGCCTCTTTCATAATTAACATGACAATCAGCTGCGCATTACCATTTGTGTAGTATGATAACAAAGTACGCATTACACATTGGACAGTGTATCGCACGATAATGCATTACGTGGACTGCAGTATGTGATCGTTTTCCCGGTGTGGCATGAAACTTATTACCACATCCAGTGAAGTAAGGTACTCTGAGGGCTTCCAAGGACATCATACGCAATGCATTTACCTAGCTCATGGGTAGCATTCCTCCCTCAATAGCACCACACTTTTCGGTTGATACCCCATCTGGATATTATATGCGGGTAAACTAGCAGGTGTCATAAGATCTTCCTACTTCAATAGCTGGCACCACGCTTATCAGTCTATACTGCTATTGAAATTATCTAAAAGCCTTCGTTGTAAGGCGTTCAACCCGAGGAAATATGCTGGACCGTTCTCATGACGGCATCTATGCTGCTGGAGATGTTTGCTGGTTTTGTGATGTCCACCACAACTGCTCATACTTGACACTGGAGACTGGAAGCTACTGTTATTATTGTCTGTTAAACACTGTGCACATCTGTCAGGATACGAAAATTTGGATTATATTGGCATTTGAAAGTCTAATTAATGTAAAGCTACCAAAGGACAAGGAGTAGATGTCCATCCAGCTAGTACGCTTACGTAAAATATATTATATAATATATTATATAATGAATGGCCACAGAATGGAAATATAAAAATACAATAATCATTCCATCGATTTGAGAAGCCAGAACTACAGCTCGATCTAAAATGAAATCTAATATGCTTAGTAACTAGGCCAGCCTGTGTGCAAGCAGCTACATGATATACGTGACTCTAAGGTCGCATTCACCATGGAAAATCCAGTTCACTCTCCGGAAGACCGAATGTGTAATTCAGCAGCTGTCGGAGCATGATTTCTCTTTTGATGGCATTGAAATGAAAGAAGCACATGGAAAAGGGCTTGATATTGCACTCGTTAACAGATATTTACTTGCTTTTCCGCATAAACTTACATACACTCACTCACGCAAACACACACACGCACATATATATATATATATATTTAGTATATATATATATATATGGATATATATTTATATATAAATATATATATATATATATTTATATATATGTATATATATATATGCATATATATTTATATAATAATAAATATTTATCTATAAATATATATAATATGTATATGTATATATATTTATATATAAATGTATATCTCTCTCTATATGTATCTATATATATGTAAATATATATGTCTATATATATCGCTATTTATATACATATATATATTTATATATTTATATATGTATATATAAACATATATATATACATATATATATATATATATATCTATATATATATATATATATCTATATATATATATATCTATATATATATATATATATATATATATATATATATATATAACATGTCCTATCCTTGACTGTAAAACTTATTTGGCGCCAACCACAATGTAAAAAAAAGCGTTAAGTTTGTTTTCAGCAATAATCAACATTTGTAGATATATAGCAGGTTGCAATAGTTGGTAGCTGGGCTTCAAACATAAAACGTAATGCCGGACAGAACACAATCCATTAAACGCTCCTTGTTTAATACTACCACATTGCGATACGATGTGGCTGTCTGTTAGGGTTTCTATGTTGCTATTTTATCTCTATATCACCTGAAATGCAAATAAACATGCACTTGTTTGGTGAGAGGCTAGACAATGTGGCTTTGCTGCCCATTGCAGGATTCTTACCGGTTATTGGCTGCGGTTCAGAACTTGACAGACTAATTGACTTGTTAATATTGCAGTGCATCAGATTTTGCATATGTTGTCAGTAGCATCATCGAAACACCAGCTGATATCACACTGCAATATCAGGTTACATAAACGGATAACAATACCGGCATGAGCCCCGACAGAATTGTCACAATAAATGAGACAATGGTGTTGCTAGCAAGATAGTATGATATGCATTAATCATCGTTGAATGTCACTGATGTAGATGCGTCAACACATAACATGTCGTGCGAGCGGTTATATTTGCGTTATGGATAACAAACAGTCAGATTCAAACCCATATATAAGCTTATTTTTAAGATGTTGCCTCATGCGCCACAATGCAAAAATGCAATATGTTTTGTTCGCCCCCACCCCCTTTGAGACAACCTGCCAAGGCAACTTAACGGCTACCCTGAATGATCTCATGTTGTTGTGGTTTGGTACAATCGATCATCAAGCGCGAAGCGCGAGTTCTGGCTGAGGAGGCAATGTATTTTTGTCCTTCTTGGTGGATCGTAATTCTCGAACGAAACGCGCAAAACAATGACGATATCAAAGCAAATGATTTAAACACGTTGCGAATCAATGTAAAGCAAATGCTATAGCATGTATAGCGCTTGTCGCAGCCAGGAACAACAAGTATAACCTGATACAAGTAAGTTAGGTGGTAACCTCTAATACTTTCCTCGTATTCATGATACGTTTATGTATTCACAATAACAAAATACCGGTTCCCTTTATCAATAAACGCCAAGGATTGTGCAAATGACTCGAATATTTCTTAAATCATTTTGAGCTCTTCCGTATTTAACGATGACCAGGTAGTATCGTGTTAAATGTCCCTATATATTAGAGGGGAGAAAAGTTATGGTACATGCCGTAAATAATGCGGACATTTTATTGTCAACGGCTGCAGCACAAGAAGAATATTGATCAACGCATGTATATGTATACATATATATTTATATATATATATATATATATATATATATAGATATATATATATATATATATATATATATATATATATATATATATATATGTATATATATGTATATGTATATATATATATAAATATATATATATACATATATATTATATATAAATACATATATATATACATATAAATATAAATACATATATGTATATTTATATGCATATATATATATACATATATATAATACATATATAAATATATGTATATATATATTTACAAACATATATATATATATATATATATACATATATATATACTTATATATACAAATATATATATTGTAGGAGAAGAAGAACAATGATTGACGCCTGAATCGATATATATATATATATATATATATATATATATATATATATATATATATATATATATATATATATATTATATATATATATATATATATATATATATATCGATTCAGGCGTCAATCATTGTTCTTCTTCTCCTACAATATATATATTTGTATATATAAATATATATATATGGTATATATATATATATATATGTTTGTAAATATATATATACATATATTTAGATATGTATTATATATAGGGATAGAAAGATATACATATACATATATTGAGATTATATGTATATATAGAGTATATTATATATAAAGATAAGAGTATATATAGATTTATATATAGAGAGATATACATATATATAGAGATATGAGATATGTATATATTATTTATATTTATATATATAAACATAGATATATATGAAACAGATATATATGTATATATATATATATACATATATATATGTTTATATATATATGTTTATATATATATATATAAATAATATATACATATGTATATATATTTTATATTTATATATATATAGATATATACATATATTTATTTTTATTTATATAAATATATATATATATATTTATGTGTATTTATATCTATAAATATATGTATATGTAATGATAAAGTTATTATATACCTGGTGGTTTATAAGTTTAAACAAGGATTATCTATTATATCTATATATATCGATCGATTCAGGCGTCAATCATTGTTCTCTAGCGGGCTACGTTTGCATGATAATCATACCATTGACCCATAATCTCCGCTACCATGGGAGTTACACGACATTAATTCTCTGCAATTTGGTGAATCGATTGGTGCGCATCAAATTAAAAACAAAGATTACGTCGCATATATTCCGACCCCTTAATAAAACTGCTGATCTCTGAAATTGTCCCTGTACTTGGTGATCATAAATCGACCCTAGTTATGAGGTGTTATCAATTAAACAAACTCCGTGATTGCGATCGCGATAGTATATCTATATACTTTAGTCTAGGAAACCCGGTCTTCACGTTTATTATTCAAAGCTACAGACCACCATGGAGAATTCATACATGGCACGAACGAACATCAGTGACAGCATAGTATAATTATTTGGCAACCAAACGCTTACAACGGGGTTATGTGACCGTGTCTTTCTTCTTGCCATAAGCTAGTCATATATAAAATCTAGACGGGGTCGGGTCAATGAAAGTCGCATAATATTCCTGTATCATATAATGTCTGCAAGGACACAACAAGAAGGGCGGTCTGGCAGACATTCCCTTAAAATTAACGAAGTCTTTATAGCGCCAGTCATGACTATCACCCCGCCAACGTAATCGACAGAGCCGTTTCATTTCCGAACAATCGGAATGCAAAACGCCGGGTGCATTGGGATCATGTAGCATTATTTCCACACAGACTGAGTTACATATTTGTGGGTCTCATATATACAAACACGAACCACATTGTTTAATCAACCACGATCGAAATGAACCTAACACCAGTCCCCAAAAGCATACCGTGTGATTTGTCGCTATTGACACAATGAGCTGTTGGCTCCACCATGCTCCATCAATGACAGAAAACGGCTATGCTGTAACAACACTCAGGAAATATGTGCCGTGACGAAAAGCCAACATACATTTTCTGCGCTGAGAAGGTTAGCAGCCTTGCTGGGTTGAACACTGTACTCACAATGCTAAGCATATGTGAATAGGTCTTCTGATCCCCTCTATGTCGACAGAAGATAGGATTAATTGGAGCCTTAAAGACGACCTTTATGTATAAAGCAATCCACAACCGACAATATATTTATAATGACATAATGTATGGGTAGACCGTATTATACAGTAGGTACTCGACAAAATAGGCTATGTTATTCACATCCATGGCAAATGATTAAAGCTCAGACAAACACCCACTACATCCGCTATGCTAATGGCACTCTGTTGGTGTTAATAAGCATAATTAAGTATAGCTAGTTTATAAACTAGGGGTCACCATGGCTTTGTATTTAGAAACAACATTGTCGATTGACTTTGTGGCTGGCACAGTGGTAGATCGTTTTCCCATCACATCATATCACATGAAGTACAGTTATCTCCTTGTTGTAACAACGGTTATTAGTTCTACACTGTTCACTGGGGTGATAAGTAACGTCCTGCATAGTTTATCCCTGCTACCTAGTCACATGGTCTGCATATTGATACCTTCACTTGGGTTATGCAAATATTTACACGAATGCCCCTGCTGTTGGATGTGCAAAAACAGCAACATTACCATAAGTATTTGTCTTCGGTTAATCGATTAATTGGCGGCCTGCACTTTCCCCCTGGACAATTTGCGACAAAGAAAGAGGCAAAAAGCTTTTTGCCTTTAAAAGTAATTCACTGAGCCAAATAGGAAAAACCACTGAAGGTTCTGTCGTCTGGATTGGCCGAGAGCAGGCTTTACAGAGGCTTTGTTAGCTTGATTTGCGATAGAGTGTGTCCCATCATATATATTTATAAAATGCCCCAAATGAGTCGTTAATGTATAACATGTTATGGCCATACACAGATATCCTATTGTTCCCTAACTGTTCGAAGTTTACCTGTATACGTTACCATTCATCAGTATTTTATATAATTTAGGGGAATTGCGGTTGTTCGAGTCCGCCACCAAGTTTTTGATTCATTCTACCGGATCCCCTAATTCCGCTTGTCTATGTACAAACAGAATATGAATTCCGCAACAAAATCGATTAATTGATACGAGGCAGGAACCCCACAAAATAATAAACAGCATGTTCATGTATATAATGGGTAATTATGTTTTACATAAATATTCTATGCAAGTGCTAACACAGTCGCGACGTGTGTCTAAACGCACCCGTAATCGCTGTTCGTCAAGGTAGCTCGTCAAAGTAGCTCGTCAAAGAAGCTCGTAAAAGTAGTTCGTCAAGATAGCTCGTCAAAATAGCTCGTCAAGATAGCTCATTAAAGTTGCTCGTCAACGTAGCTCGTCAAAGTGACTCGTCAAGGTAGCTTGCAAATGAAGCTTGTCAAGGTAGCTCGTCAAAGTAGCTCGTCAACGTAGCTCGTCAAAGTGACTCGTCAAGGTAGCTTGCAAATGAAGCTTGTCAAGGTAGCTCGTCAAAGTAGCTCGTCAAAGTAGCTCGTCAAAGTGACTCGTCAAGGCAGCTTGCAAATGAAGCTGGTCAAGGTAGCTCGTCAAAGTAGCTCGTCAAGGTAGCTTGTAAATGAAGCTTGTCAAAGTAGCTCGTCAAAAACTCTCGTAAAAGTAGCTCGACAAAATAGCTCGTCAAGGTAGCTCATCAATGTAGCTCGTCAAAGTAGCTCGTCAAAGTAGCTCGTCAAAGTAGCTCGTCTAGGTAGCTCGTCAAAGAAGCTCGTAAAAGTAGCTCGTCAAGGTAGCTCGTAAAAATAGCTCGTCGAGGTAGCTCATCAAAATGGTTTGTCAAAGTAGCTCGTCAAGGTAGCTCGTCAAAATATCTCGTCAAAGTAGCTCGTCAATGTAGCTCTTCAACGTAGTTCGTAAAAGAAGCTCGTCAAAGTAGCTCGTCAAGGTAGCTCGTTGAAGTAGCTCATCAATGTAGCTCGTCAAAGTAGAGCGTAAAAGAAGCTCGTCAAGGTACCTATTTTGCAATACGGGAACCGTCTTTAATTGTATTCGAATGCTGCAGTCTGTTTGGTTTGTAAAAGTATCACCAGCAGTAATCGAGGCTGTCGTATTGTCGCACGCATCACTCCACCAGCTGTGACGTAGTTCGTGATAGCTAAGTATGGTGCGCATCACTATAAGAATATCTATATGCAGATATTCGTGCGTTTCTTCCTTTGAATACATCGCCTTCTATTGTCAACTAGCTTACAGATGTCTGATATAAAATTCATTTTCTTAAAGACCTGCTATAAAACGATAATATCAAGGCGAGTGATTTTTAAAAATCAAGTTTCGGGGAGTTGCAGATGCATCCAAATGCTGGTGCCCTTAATTTACCTTTTGACGGCTGGTCACATCAGTTCAATCCAATCTCCATCATAACATTAGAGCCTCGAGCATGCAAGGTCATCCAAGCCAGTTACGTGATTCACAAAGCATACATAACAGTGAATTGGGTTCTGCGTTCGACTAGTAAAAAACTGCCAGATTCCAAGTCACGACTTGGGAAAGTGAGACAACATAATCAAATATAACTGTCCGGTATAAGACTGCAAATTGTCACACGTGAAAACCACAAAATCATACAGGCCCAACAAATGTTTTTTCACGCAATTATTGATAATTGTGCACATGGGATCAACAGATTTCAATGCGACGCTAATTTGCATTCGCGATAGCGTCAAATATAACAATGCACATTGGGAAACAACAACAACGAAACTG
The DNA here is from genome assembly GCA_034190875.2 of Urechis unicinctus. Classification (NCBI taxonomy): domain Eukaryota; kingdom Metazoa; phylum Annelida; class Polychaeta; order Xenopneusta; family Urechidae; genus Urechis; species Urechis unicinctus. The sequence goes on along the minus strand of CM067350.1, from coordinate 77,007,684 downwards.
GATATTTGTGGTCATTCATTCTGCTTTTATCCATGCAACATACAGTTACCGGTAGAAGTACTCAATGTAAATATCAAACCAAATACTAATGTGCTGGCTAGGCAGAGAAGCAAGCCTGATAACCAGGATTCTGTCGATGCTATCCAACCACTGTCATGCAGAGAAGCTTCCACACACTACAGCACCGCGCGTGATGACCGGAAGAATGGTTCATACCAACGCATGCTGAAGCTTCTCTGATCCCATCGAAGTATGGGATGCTGGGCCAACCTGACGCTAGACAAGACTTTATGCTGCGTACCTGTAGCAAAGCGACTACTTCTGCATAGTTAAGCGTTCTGTCATTTTTACATCGCGATGTTAGAGTTGTTGCTTCGAGCAATATTCTAATCCCTAATCGACGTCCTATTTGTTGTTACATAACTTACAGTGCGGTTTACCCACCCATGGAAATCCGGGTGACTTCGAAATTTGATGAACATAGCTCTCGTTATAACAAATCGTGCATTGCGTTTATAGCATGAGTCACGTTTGAAAATGGCTGATCAATCTCACATTAAATTGTGTCCCCGTTTGTTGTAGTGATCTTACGTAAACTATACAGTGGTGATTGCTGTTGCAGCATCTGGCAGATCGTTCTTATTACTCGTCACGGGAAACACTGCGTTGACATCACCGCACGGAAGATAACCACAAAGTAAACGGCCCATTCCTCTTGTGGTATAGTACATGTTTGTGACTAGGCATGCTGATGCAGCACACGGTGTGTGTAGGTCACGAAAAGGGTCGAGTTATAGCGATGGCGCTAGTATCCAACATCGAGGAAATATATTAATACAAAGTCAATGGAGGTCACAAAAACGTCCATGTAATATAATTAACGCAGTGAGTTACGCAGACTTATTAGTCATAGCTTCGGGGTAGCTTAATTAGTATCAACCTGGGCTTTATTAATTGAATACAGTTACGTGGCGAAGTGAATTGTACAAATTAAAATGAACTCGACACACTCTGATATTGGCAAATGGAGCCTAGACATCTGTATTGTTATAATTTTACCCCTTTAAACGAAGCATAGTGAGATGATTTTTCAACTTCATCAATCAAATCATTTACGTTTGATAATTCTGGTGTAGTCGGTGCACAGCCTCGTTGATTGCTTGTATTGCACGGACGCATAATTGATATTGCATATCCAAGATTCATCTCCAATCGTGTTAGTTTTTGTAGTAATGTCGTAGATGCTGACAACTTTACTTAAATAACTTAGTTCTTGGCATAAATGCGGACTATGTTGTTATATAAGGCTCCATAAACTGCTCTTGTTTGTTATCAGTTATTACCATGCCGTTCTGCTTGCTATGGAATGGATCAGTGAGTTGAATCGATTTTTCTTTCATTTGAGTATAATCATTTCTAAAATATATAAAATGTAAAATATATCAGATTCATCTCAAAATGTGTTTTTTTTACCCAAATCTCTCCAATATGGGCAACTTTTCATAGTACTGACACATAGTAAGTAGATTCTCAGGTAAATGCCATTTACCATTTAACGACGGAGGAACAATTATGAATGCGTAAAAATAGGACCAAGCACACTTGACAGACGCTTAGAACGGAGTGCTGCACGGGAAAGCACTTGAACAATTTGTGTTACAAGTTAGAAGATGAATCACAAAACAAACCCGGATAATTTAATCATTTTATTACCAATATATATTTCAGTCATGCTGGTAAAGTCGAACTTCAGTAAGACAAACATTTGCCCGATTACGTTTGTCTGATATGATTTAGAACTCCTTTGTTGTACGCAATCCACTGTTTCCATGGTTTGGTGAATAATTCTGCCGTTCATAAGCCCCTCGATGGAGCAACTCGCAACTCAAATAATTCATTAGAAATTTAGTTTACATTGACATGATTGAGTGAACCGTTCCGCCTCTAGATATAATACAACGGTTATTATAACCTTATCTATGTGCTTATGCATAACTAAAGATAAAAAAAGCTGGTTTTTGAATGTTGAGCTCCCACGTTTGAGTTCATAAAGTCAATTTTACTGCATAAACATTGATGTTAAAGCTGTTCGTTTATTTGTGGTTAATAATGTTTGGCCTGATATATTGATATATGTGATTCTATTTTATTGTTATGTATATTCATATTGAGTTTATGGCATAAATGATCGCAATCACTAATGAAAGTGCTGAATGCGAATATGATATGCCGTCGTTGGCATTTACTTGTTCTATGCCTTGTCATAAAAAACTTTTTTGCTGTCATTAGTATGAGAGAGGCAATTGTTTGTGAATTTACCTTTTCTGAATAATAACTGGTAGAACCACACCGCAGGCGTACCCATCAGGTGGATTGGACGAATATTTGGACTTTGTCAATCAACAGTGGAATGCATTTATCGATACAAGTGCAGATGCAACTAGGAAACATGTACCATTTAGAATACGCCTTGGCATTAATAAACTTTGATGACGCAATAAAAAAAGTTAAAATGCTATCAACAGAAAAATAAGTCTTAACAAAAGTTAAGGCGAACAGATCTAATATTAAGAGGTTCAGCAATATGACCTTTTGAAATTCCCAGAAGGCGTTACTTAAATATTAGACTATGTGGACCCTGTAGATGGTATCTACTTAGTGTTTCCATGGATAACTGAATGACTCAGTAATAGAAGGCACAGAGTGGTGATAACTGGCATTGAATCAGATTGGACATTATTTGTTGTGTCACTCAATGGTTGCTCGTGGATCGATTGTTAATTCATACAAAGCCATAATCAATTATGTATCATAACATGAAGACGCTGCGTTGTTGTAGCATGTACTGAATAGCTTCTCTAAAGCAAGATATATTGTCACATCATAAATGGAAATTGGCATTTTGATGCGTAAAAACAAAACTACTGAAATGCTGAAATTTTGGACGCTCTTTCCCATGGCAGGAACTACGTAAGTTAAACTGGCTGTTTATGGCTGATTGGTCTAGATACGATAGTTGAATTGTAGTAAGTGACGCAATAAAATATAAAATTTAACCTTTGACTTGCCGACTGGACAGAGGTCAACCAGAAATTATAATGTACTAGCGACAGTTGTGGGCAACGTTGAGGCGGCTTATAGCTAGCTATAAGCTTATTGGATCACTACATACCGGCATACAAGTGGTATGATTGCAAGTATGCCACGTCTATATATTGAGTAAAGCAATAATGCGGACATTATTCACCACAGTTCAAGACCATTTGTAAATGGCAAGACATATGAGTTCCTGTAAGCTGCGTATCTTGCTCGTCTTTCGCGAACATGACTGCTAGTTTCACCAGGCATACGTAGGGCGCTATAATCAGAGATATATCATTCGTCTCTTGGCTTAATAGAGGTACAGTTACTACGGTTTAGAAAACAGGCTTTTCTGACACGTTGATCTATAAAATGCTACAGAAATATAAACAAATAATCGCGAATAATTGAAAGTAACACTTTCTACTGATGTTATATTAGCGAGAAGAAGCAGTGTTCTCCCGCGTCCATCATCGTTCTATTAAGTTATAGCAATAATACACATAACATTTTGCATATCGGCCTCCGCGTCCGTGCATACATGGTGTTGTGTCTATAAATAACATGATAACAGCTGTCATTTATTTCTGTCAATAGCATGATAACAGTTGTCATTTATTTTTGTCAATAGCATGATAACAGTTGTCATTTATTTCTGCTCACATAGAGCATTATGTGCCCATATTTATGGAGGCACACTTTCCTTCTTTATAAAGATGTAAATCGGTTAACATAATCAATGTATTGTGTGCAATTTTCTTGATGATTCGCAGGCTACTTACAATGGGTGAATCAGGCATGCTTATTCATCGGTCCAATGTATATGGATGGTTATCTATTGCGTCAGTCTTATAATGACAAGGCTCAATTTACATAAAACGAAGTAGGCTAAGACTTCTCCATCACGATGATTGCGATAACCCATATGTTTAACACAAATATAGCCTGAATTAATGGTAAAAATAAGGCATGAATAAATAATGCAGATTGAAATGGATCCTACAGTCAACACATGGTGGTTGTAGAATCCCACTCACCATTCTGATATCTTAAACCACTCTCGTTTGATGCCAGCGTATATATTCAAGTTCAAATTGCATGACGTGTGGCTTGGTGATACAGCTGTTTGTACTTGGGCTGCTTACGCAACGCTGCTGTACACTGGGGTTGAAATTTCAATGGTTACCTTTTATCAGTGTCACCTTGACTGACATTTGTCGCAACTTCCAGATTTGATGTAGAAATAAACCTCTTGAATATATTTTGATATATAATAAATCAACTTTAATTTCAGGCATTGAAGGCAGTCTGATCTATTCGACTTCAGCATGGCACTTGCAATGCATCGTCAACATTAATTAATGGCTTCGATTCTGCATTTCGGGCTGAAATAAGTTTGCGTAAGTTATCGCCCATGTGCCCTCCATATGTTGTGGGAGTCATTCATTATTGTTCGACAAAGTTACGCGCAAAATTCAACCACCTCTCAAAAGGTCATTTGTCAGAAATCTGACTGAATCCGATCGGCATCTGCTTCGAATATATGAACTATCTCACCGCCATGCGCTAGATATCTTCCTTCTAGGATAATGCAGGATTTTATGTAACCTTTTATTGTACCATAATAACGCAACTCTAGACTATCAATAACAGTTCAACGATTCGTGATATTGTAAAACAATGACATTGAGACCATATTTGGTGACTGAGCCGGTGAGTCATCGATGCCGGCAAGACCGAAAGAAAATTCAGATGTACAATTTACGCCAATCAAAGTAAGCGATATCGGGTCTTTGACGAAAATTGGGAATAACCGAATGAGCACACAAATAATACATGAAATATCACATCCGCTTTAACGCGTATGCTATGACCCAATACCGTGTACAATGTCACTCCCCGATCTTTGATCTATCAAAAGCAAATGTCATTTTACGCTGGTGTCCTAAGATTACGTTTCGTTGGTCCGGATTTATCATTATACAGTACATCCACTCTCCTTGGAATTTCACCTCCCTCTTAAGAAACGTTTGTTCATACTGAAAATAGCGGAGCGTGCGGCCTGTCGATATTACCATTCGCCAGTGAGCCGCTGACCCAATGCTGTGACCCACAAGATATATGAGTCTGACCATTACCCTCGTTGTCACTTTGACTGATTTATCTTGATAACTACTTGTTGGGCGGGTCTACGAACGTAAGCGTTGGATGGATTAATCATCCTACTCTTGATATTGTTCTATCGTTTTGAATTGCAATCGATTTGGACTGTTCCTTATGCAAATACACGTTTTCGCTTTCGTGCAAGTCTTGTAATGCTAGTTTTATTTTTTAGGATATGGTAAACGGTAATTTTATGTTCGGAAACGCATTTAAACAGGTTTAATAAAAATCGCTTGGATAAATGTGACTTTATATGTGACGACTAAAAATGTACCCCGTGCAAGTGCAGTATATTTAGTAAAGAACAAAGAATTGTACTCGCTCTCGTATTTTGCTTATCGTATGCTACATGACTAAGGCAGAAAATCACCAGCAAGCAAGAACTCAAAACAGCTTGGCCGGTTATATAACCTACTCCACATTTCCTGTATGCTATATTCTATGCTCCCTTTATGTCATGACTCGGGAATGATGCCGATAAAACATTATTTCCCATATTTACGACTGTTGTGAAATTCAGCTCCGGTTGTCATTTCTTAAGCAATGTCACAAACACTGCGCGGCGCCAGTCCTTCGGCCATTCCAGATTTGTCAAGATTCTCTTGCATAGCTTCAACAGTATATCTATACCCTCGTCAGTCAGTGACTTCCACAGTTCTGCTGGTATCTCATCTATTCCTGGGGATTTTCCATTTTCCATTTGTTTCAGTGCACACTCGACTTCCTCTCTCAGTGGTGGTGGCTCTCTCGTTGCGCAAGACTGTAAAATGACATCTTGGTCCTGCTGATCTTTCTCATACAGTTTTTCGCAGTATTGAGCCCATCTCATCTTGATCATTTATAACTATGAGGATATGATAAAAAGGTTGCGACGAATGTCAGTCAAAATGACAACGATAAACGGCAGTCAGTGACCTTTCAACTCCAGTGTGCAACAGCATTGCGTGAACAACCCAAGTTCAACTGGCTATATCACCTGGCTATACGCTCTGCAATTTAAACTCGAATATACACGTTAACATAAAATATGGTAACGCGAGAAATAACAGGAATGCTGAAGTTAGCTGAGGGAGAGGTGCGAAATTCAAGAATGTAGCTCTTATATGTAACCGTGTCAATGTGGGCCAAATAACCCAGTTAAGCAGCAGCGCATCACGAATTGCGTCAGCTCCAGGCTTGGCGTTGAATAACATGAGCGTTGGATGTCAGAGCAAATTGACCACACTTGCAAGACTTGACGAGTTGGTATCCACTAATATGCTTTGTTTGCATCGTATAATACAATTCAATCCGCATTATTTATTTCATGTCTCAGTTTTACCACATTATATATATATATATATACGTTATATATATATAATGTATATATATATATAAATATATATATATATATATATATATATATATATATATATATATATATATATATATATATATATATATATATATATATATATATATATATATATATATATATATATATATATATATATATATATATATATATATATATATATATATATATACAATTATGCATCTTAACCTTTTCAAGGTTAGACAATGCCCTTCAAGCATTGAAATCCGCAGTAATTTCTGCTGCTCCAAAAACTTTGACCAAGCAGGTTTGTAAATTTCTTGTCTTAGGGGCAAAATAAGGCATGACATATTGGTCATTTCCATGCCCGAAACTTAAGTGTCAAAATGTTGGATTTCTTGCTAGCATTTCTCAGTATCGTTCAATAAATCATGTTGTTGGAACGTGAGGTATCGTGGAGTCACCAGTAGCGCTAACAGTTGACGAATGACAGACAGTGTGTGCCCATTGTTGCCTTCATGTGGTTAACCTCGTATTTGGTCTTAAACAGACGATGGATGCACTAGCAAGTAATCGATCATTTCAATTCCGTCCATAGAGAAACCAAGGTCTTCAAGATGGCTGAATTATTCACGTTAACCAATTATACGGTGACTTGTTTGCTACCATGGAGTCTATTAGGCAAACGCAGATGTTTGACTTACTGACATTCGACCGCGATGGCACGAACGAAGCCAGTGTTGATAGTTAAACAACACGATCACACCACCTGGGTTTGTTTTGTAACTCATCTTGAAACTAAACAAATTTATCAAGCATAACTGTTATTTTACATTTGCGTTGTGTAGCTTTAAACAGCGTTGAATACATCACTTTCTCGCTTCCTTACGGGGTATATGGTGCTCAAGTACCTCTGCCTAGCGTCTAGACATGGTAGGTCTTATCAATATCAATTCATACTTCTGCTGCCGTCGTTTAATGGCATTAATCTGAGCACCGACCCCCTTTGTGGATAATTAACAGTACCATGGCCACTCTACTATTGGACCTATAAGTTTTGATGATGAGTAGATTGGTCTATGATGGACGTATCGCGTGCGTTATTTAGACAAGCAATGGCTTCAGAATTAATGACAAACTATTGAAAAGTCAGTGTAAGCAGGACCCAGGTGCATCAGATCTGATTAGTTTGAATATTACACAAACGGTGATGCGTTGGGCGCTTTTGGTTTTCTTATCGTGCTTGTGATGAAGGAATAATTTTGATCTCTCTTGAGTTCTCACGACGTCGCTACTGTTTATTGCATGATAAGTAACATATACGGTCAGGTCAATAGCATGATTGTCCCTATGTTTAACTAGGATCGTACTCCTGTCTACACCTCTTTCACTGACTGACTGCATCACGGGAAGAAATCTTGAATATCAGGCATTTATTCCAAGATCTTAATACTTTAAATCTAAACCATTTGTGTAAAAGGAAACGTGATTTTAAATACATTAGGGCTCCAACGTAATGTTACGGTATAACTTGTAATATAGAAATCATGACACCTATATGACAGAAGAATCGAACCAACTCGCCGTCCTGTTCCGTACATTAATATCTTCCTCTTCGCTTCTAAATACGGCTCCATAAATAAGCCCATAACAAATCGACGCCAAACGCAATAGCATGGGATGATGTGTTTATACACGCTTTGCTGGTGATGCAACATATTGTGTTTTATTGATTCTCCATTGTTTCCGTAGTCTTGTCTGTTGTATTTAAAAATCTGCGCATCGCTAGCATGCTTTCTAACCGTCCTAATGGTTATGTGGGCATTACATTATCGGAGTAGCAAATGAAAACGACGGCATGGCAATATCTTATAACAGCTGAGAGTAGTTTAAGGGCATTTCATAATTACCTACTGCCGCAGTATGGTGTTGTCTCTACAAAGGGATTGTGCGAGTCTGCTGTACAAGCGATCAACGAGGCTGTGAGTAGGCTACATCACGATTAACAACCGTAGGTTCTTTTTTGCGACGTCCATTTGAGCTTTTATATTTCCACGATGTTGGATGTTAGCACCATCACTATATTCTGGCCCTGTTCGTGACCTACACTCCGTGTGCTACGTCAGCATGTCTAGTAACAAAGATGTACTATACCACAGGATGAATGTGATGATTCAGCGTGTCTAGCAACAAACATGTACAATGCCGTTCAATTTGTGGTTATCTTCCATATGATGATGTCAATGCAATGTACCCCCTGACGAGTCATTAGAGCAACCCAATAGATGCTGCCCTATTCTTTACCGTAGCTAGTATTGCTATTTAGTATATGTAAGATCACCATTTCACAGAGTGACATAACTCACTCTATGTGGGAGATTGATCAGCCGTGTTCAGACGTAACTCATGCTAATAGCGTGATGCATTGTGTTATTCAAAGGGCTATTGTCAAAATCACCAGGATTTCCGTTGGTAAGTAAAGTGCACTGTACGTTATGAAGCAACAAATATAATGTCGACGAGTGATTGGAATATCGATTTAAGTTACAATTCTACTGCAGCGATATGAACAGTAGTCGCATTACTAAGGGTACGCAGCATAAAGTCTTGTCTAGCGTCACATTGGCCCACCATGCTGTTTACGTCGATGGAATCATAGCGACTTCAGCATGCGTTAGTATCTACCATTCTTCCGGTCACCACGAGCGGTGCTGTAGTGTGTGGAAGCTTCTCTGCATGACAGTGGGTAGTTGGCATCGACCGAATCCTGGTTATCTGGCTTGTTCTTCTGCAAAGCCAGCACATTAATATTTGGTTTGATATATGTCATTCTAGAGTAATTTTGTTTAAGCGCACCGAGTCATAGATATCCGTCTTTACTGTTGACAAACGGCGTCTATTTCTTTGCAAAAGCCAGCGCATTAATATCATGAGCCAATTGCCTGCATTAGTGATGTCGTTAGAGTTGAGTAACCCCAGTTGAATCATTAGAATAATCCACCAGAGGCTGCCCTGTTCCCCATGAGGCGTCATAACGACCACCCAATATTGTTAGTATTACTATACTGCGCAAGGGATATCATTCACTCTCGGAACGCGATGGATAAGTAACGACTGGGTACCCACATGTAGGTCCGTCCGGTACTGGCCATTAAGAGGCAAGTAATGGCTAAAATATGAATTTTCGGGATCATATAGAACGCGATTTTCTGATCAATAATTTTTTCGATCCGACACGTAATAAGCAAGAAATAAGCAAAAACCAACAACACCTTCAGTGTGTAGTATTATCTATAGGTTCTAATATTCTTTAGCAAAGCTTGATGGTTATAACAGAATGAGACACCTTGTGCTTTTTGGTCCCTTTAATATTTCAATGCTGGCAGTTTGAAACCAACATAAACTGATTCGTCCTTGGGAAAAACTTCTCTAATTTCTGGTATGGCACAGGCTGACAGTGGCACTCTGCTTAGATACCGCCAGCACCACTGTACCAACTGCCGATATGCCGTGAATCCGAATAACCTGCAATATAAAGAGATCTTTGCAACTTTTCACTCAGTACATGAATACATTTCATCGAGTATCATCTGAATCAGACCATTTTTAGTATACCCACTCATGCTGAGTAGCATGTTTCTTCTTGTACATCTGGCACTAAGCACTATATGCTATTTCTAGTGTCCGAGCACACAGAGACAAATCCTGGGTGTAATACACCCGAGAACTTATGGAATTTCCTGACAGCATTTACTACATGCTACTGTAAGCATTGGCCCACATGAGCCACATGAGCACCTAGTACAAGGCATAATTACAATGAATAGCTAGGTGTTGAGCAAAACAAAAATTATATTGACATCAACCATGAATAATAAGATGACTTCAAGCAAGACTTAAGGACAACTGTATAATAAAGAGTAAAATATCTGCATATAGTTGGAAATTGTTTGGATTAATGCAAAATAGGAAATATTTATTGACAGTCAGTGAATCTGTCAGCCGCATTAGAGCTCAAACGACCGCTCATCATTTGCCATGGATTTGAATAACAGAACCTATTTTGTCGAGTACCTACTGTATAATGCTGTCTTCTCATATATTATGTCATGATAAATGTATGGCTGGTTGTGGATTGCTTTGTGCATAAAAGCCATCTCTAATGCTTCAATTAATCCTATCTTCTGTCGACATTGAGGTGATTGGAAGACCTATGCACTAATGCTTAGCATTCTGAGTACAATGTTTACCTCAGTATGGCTGCTGCTTATGGTAGCGATTTGTCAGAAATGATTATGGCTCGGTCGATTAAGTTGGCGGAATTATGTAAATGGCACTTGACCGAGGTAACATTTGCGCGTAGACACTTCTTGTCAAGAGTCGAGCCAACCAATAAATGGTTAATTGAAGAGTTACACGGGCACACTGACCAGTTAATGGCACTAAAGTCATTATTGGTTATAAGGGGAACCTCTGTCGTACCGCCATTTGTCTTGTGTACTTGCAGATGATATCAAAATGCGACTTTCAGCTGCTAATACACCACCCCCCCTCCCTTATTCTGGATTTTATGCGCATAATTGTACCACTAAATCTGAGACAAGCATCAGCCAGATGTTTAACCGATTTCATGAGACTCCATCCATCACATGACCTCCAACAGAACCCTTATTTACAATGCAATTTCACTGATGTACAATCGTTGCATTGGATCAATGTCGTGAAGATGTTTTTGACAATTAAGGTAGCAAGGATTACTGGACAATGGTGTGACTCTCGCATGTGTAGTCTGCTCCCCTATGTGGTTTAAACTAAAAGCAAGCAACCAGATTTGGGGAAGCAATTTCACTTTGAACTGTACACGTCGAGACAGGGGCCTCGTAGACTACTGGAAGAAGGCATTTTAGTGCGATCACAAACATGCGTTCTCTCTGTTTAACTTGATGCGTTTCAACTGACATATATATATACACAAAGTTGTCTTGGGTCTATGTCGTGAAGATGATTTTGACAATTTGGGTAGTGGGGATTATTGGACAATGGTGTGCCTCTCGCATGTGTAGTCTGCTCTCCTCTGTGGTTTATAGCAAAAGCAAACAACCAGATCTGGGGAAGTACGGATCTGCTTGGTGTGATCACTAAGTCTGTGTCCATGTTTTTTGTAAACAATTTGCAAACTATCTGAAAGCATCGTTTACTATGAATAACCATCCAGCTTACGTGAAACATATACAGCTGCATACGTCTATTCAGCCTCACAAAACTTTCTGTATAATTTAGAGAACATTAATTACACATACCATTATCATACTTACCATAATGACTCTTACCATAATGACACTAATCATGATCACATTTACCATTATCACACTTGCAATATTCTCACTTACCATAATCGCCCTTACAATAATCACACTTACAATAAGCGCAATTACCGTGGTCACCTTTACCATAATCACACATACCATAATCACACTTACCATAATCACACTTACCATAATCACACTTACCATAATCACACTTAAAACAATCACACTAAACATACTCACAGTCAACGTATTCACCCTTACCATAATCACACTTACCCTCAACTTTCTTACCATAATCACACGTAGCATAAACAAACGTACCATATTCACACCTAGCATAATCATTAATACCATAATCATACTTACCATAAGCACGTTGTCCATGATCGCACTTACCATAATCACACTTATCATGATTACACATATAATTAGCGAACTTACCATAATCGCATTTTCCATGATCACACTTACAATTAACACTTTAACCATGCTACCCTTGACATAATCATGGCATTCTCAGCGTCACTTATTAGGTTTACCACCTTCATATCGTTTGAGGTGAATTAGAATGCACATCACGTGGTCTGTCTGAAACACGGTTCGTTAGCGATAGCGATGCCGATGTCGCTTTATGCAGACTATATCAGCTTCTATCAGGACAGGCGATAAAGTGTCATGATCTATTCAGTAGAGCCTCCTCAATGAAACTTTAAATGCCGCGTAGTCTTGCTACGTAATATGCTATTTATAGAATCAATCGCCACTGCGGTAATACGCCTTACTGCTATTGTAGGACATTCTGTGTACGCATCCATATCACCCTTTACGATATATAGCACTGCTTGTCGTGCGCGCGCACACACACACACACACACACACACACACACACACACACACACACACACACACACACACACACACACACACACACACACACACACACACACACACACACACACACATACAAGCACTCAGGCACACGCACACAATCGACACCACAATCCTCTCACCTCTTTGTTAGATTGTCAATAACAAACGAATAAGAATATTTTTCTGTGCTGCATCATTTCGGGATGAAGCGAGCCTCTCGTTCATAAGCTGGATCCGCAGCAGTCCAGACATCACGATGGGCTATTCAAGAGTTACTTCAGTAACAACTGATTACCGCAATAAGTTCAACCTTGTCAAGAGGTGTTATCCAACTTCCGTATGTCTATATAAGCTTGCATAACAAGTTGACCGATTGACATACCGTCTCAGGGCCTTGTGGCAGATGGTTCTCATGGAAATGAATTCACGAAGTGTGGCTTATTCTGTCATCATATGAGTTACATGTATTTCCGATGTACTATTTACCAGGAATCTAAACTATTGCCGCAGACAAAAGTAGTCCCAGAGCAGTCATTACGATTTATTGCATGAACCAGCTATTGCCCCTGGGTAATTCATTCAATTATTAGTGGTGCATATATGACTAAATGCCGCCCTAAGAATGTTCAGCTTGATATGTAAGAAGAAGACGATCCTTTTGCATCCACTGACATCGACCTTATGACTACATCATTTATCTGTGCAAAACCAGCTTATATCGGTACCTCATCGGACGCACAACCGTCATCAATTGTCATAAGGGAGCCCTGAAGTGACACCTACACGATGGTAGGGGATCGTAAATACGCTTGAACCAAAGATCACGAAGGAGAGAGGTTGATGGAAGGAGCCGATCACTAACGAACAGGAGGAGGGTGTACTGTTGCAGATCTAACCAACTACGCCCGAGGGAGTGATACGCACTCAGGACAATCTGGGTACAGGATGAATTGCGGTCATCTCAGCTGTCGTAAAACCACAGTTATATATGTAGCTTATACAGCGTTATGATGATTCCCAAAAGGTATAGGTGGACCATGATTAGTTATTATGATCCCTGTCTGGCACCCGCGTACCAATTTTGTCACATCCATAGCAAAGCAATCGATGACGTCATGTTACCCTGTCATGTGCAGCACAGCACCATTGTATGGCTTCTCATAGCGCATCATCGATTGAACAAGCCGCCTACACTGGGTGCACGCCTAATTGTCTTTTATACAACTTATATAAACCCATTAGTTAGCATTAAGGAAACGAAGAGTAATATCTTTTAGCTAAACCTATGATTCTTAATGACTAGTTTTGCCATCGTGTGAGCCCTTTAAATACTGCATTACAACCCAACAACGACAGCAGGCAAGTATCACACTTTCAAATTGATAAGTAAGTACAATGGAAATTATGACACATGGGAGCTTACATACCAAAACGTCTGTTCGACATTTTATAGCCTTTACAGCGGTAAGTATTCGATTGAATGCATTGCGATGCAAACTTGTCGTCATCGGTGCTAAAAGTATATTTCGTCTGCTTGAAATCAGGAGTTTTATGCACAACTACCGTGGATAACAAAGCTCTTAAAACAAATGGTTGCCAATCTAGCATTACCAGAACTGTGGGGCCGTTAGGAATCAGAAGCATCAGGCAACGCTCAGTGACGGCTCTATTCAGCTGCCCTGCTCGTGTCTACTGGGTTTCACCGCTAACGTTGTTTGGCAGTGAAGTTAACCAAACATTTCTGGGTTAACCTGATATGCATTTAAATCGCTGTAAACGGTGTATTGGTGGTGTCTATCATTCCCGTTATAGCCAATGGTGTCGGTGGGTTCATGTACTCCCATGTAAATAACAAATGCGAGGTCAAGTCATGACCAATATGTGGAATTCTACATCCATTACACGCGACCTTGACACATTCGGATGTTCTGCAGATGTGTGTCAATTGCAATCGTCACTATGTAAACAAGTCAAAGTACCTCCGCCCTTTGTCAGTGAGAGATGGTGGCAGTTAATGGTGCATATTGCTCCGTCTATTCCACAATGGTTGCCAGGAGGTAACCACTTTTAAGCAAGGTTTGCCGCAAACAAGTCATGAAGCGATTGAACCGTTCCACATCTAGACGCGTTATATTAATTTGATAACTCTCTGTGCGGAGAGCCTTATGCGACAGGGGTATAGCGGATCGATCTTCGATATATACACAACACAGCATGAATGTGTGGTTCTAGCTATCGATTACGTCTATGAATTCATTTACATAGACATATTTCATATATTTGTGCGCGGTTGTTTTTGTAAGAAGAAGGATAAATGACACAAATCGATGTTGGTGTTTCAAGGTAAGAAGTAACATATTATATACAACCCGCTGCTGTATGGGGAGCCAGGGTAGTGACTACAGAATCGCGGAGACATGTCCAGCAGAAAGGTTGTTTGATTTACGTCGTACAAATAGGTCCGGTGTATGTCGTACGTCCAACAGATAGGTCTGGTGTATGTCGTACGTCCAACAGATAGGCCTGGTGTATGTCGTACGTCCAACAAAATGGTCCGGTGTATATCGTACGTCCAACAGATAGGTCTGGTGTATGTCGTACATCCAACAGATAGGTCTGGTGTATGTCGTACGTCCAACAGATAGGCCTGGTGTATGTCGTATGTCCAACATATAGGCCTTGTGTATGTCGTACGTCCAGCAAATGGGTCCAGCGTATGTCGTACGTCCAACAGATAGGTCTGGTGTATGTCGTACGTCCAACAGATAGGCCTGGTGCATATCGTATGTCCAACAGATAGGCCTGGTGTATGTCGTACGTCCAACAAAATGGTCCGGTGTATATCGTACGTCCAACAGATAGGTCTGGTGTATGTCGTACATCCAACAGATAGGTCTGGTGTATGTCGTACGTCCAACAGATAGGCCTGGTGTATGTCGTATGTCCAACATATAGGCCTTGTGTATGTCGTACGTCCAGCAAATGGGTCCAGTGTATGTCGTACGTCCAACAGATAGGTCTGGTGTATGTCGTACGTCCAACAGATAGGCCTGGTGTATGTCGTACGTCCAACAGATAGGCCAGGTTTATTTTGCAGGCAAAATTGGTCATGTTGGTGGCCTGAACCTGAGTACCATGCTATTGATTATCCCAGCAATTTCAAACATTGAGAGGCTTGTGCCAATGAAAATCACATTGAGTATATAATCATCTACCATCTGAAGCGATACCTCACACCGTAGACGCGAGTAGCCATTCATTCACACAAGACAATACAAAGTCATTAAACAGGTTACATATGACGTCTAATTGAGGCGGCAGGTCCCGACAAAAACGCCCAGCTTGCCATAAGCCACAACGTGAACTTGTGAACAAATGTCATGTTCTGTTTTCGTTCTACCTCCACTTACAGCTTGCAGTATACGGGAACCAATCAGGTTCTGGTAATAGAGTTTGTAACCATTTGATTTACGAACATTATGTATCGCATATTATTCCCGGCTTCCATCGAACGAAATATATTCTCTGCGCTGATATCAACACGTTCAATTTATTCAAAGACTATAAAGCGTTATATAGTTGTGTAATTATTCAAACACTCTTGCATTAGAAGTTTTATTATACGTACATAACGATTTAAATGTATGATGATACTTGCCTGCAGACTCTGCACTCTTTGTTTGCGTCACTGTGCGTTATTTGCAGGGTTTCTACGATGGTAAAACTAGTGAAGTCACTAACAATTATCGGTTTCATTGCAAGGTTAGAAACTGCCTGTCAAGCAGTGATGATATGTTCCTACAGGTTGTTATACTGATGCATGAATTCATGTTAGGCTCAGCTTATTGAGCGTGAGGTGTGATTGCGTTTTCCTGACAGCAGGTGACGTTGGTCAGCGCGAGAAGTCAAAAACCAGAACTATATACTTATGCTGTACGTTAATAGCATGGAAGTGTCAACCAGGTGGCTATTTGACCAATTGCGGGGGCATAAGTAAAGATTAATGTCATATCCAGATAACGAATGTGTTCGCAGAGTTTGTTAAACTAGCATAATTACGCGGGTTTGTTGGGGAAGGAAGTGTGGGTGGGGGCGGGGGGTGGGGGAGGGAGATGGTTGTGATGGAGGTATATGAAGGGAAGGAGGGGGGAGATTTAGATGATATTTTAACCAAGCCGGCGTCATCAAATCGTATGAGAATACCATATGTCGACTTATAGTAAACTTAACCATTGGTGTGCTATTGAGTTCTTTAACCACCCTTTCATAATCCATACACGAGTCATCCATCACTCTCGCTTTTACCAGCTACAGACATGGCGTCATTGGATTGAGTATTTCAACGACCGAAAAGCTGGGCTCAGTCATCTTCCAACCTACAAAACCTAGAAATGGAATAGAGTCAGCTCATTATGCGTTAATGGTATGGAAACCGCTGATACTTCATCACATAAACTGTGGTTCAAAGAGCGAACATAACAAATAATGTTTGCTAACCACACAGTTTTACGCGTCTTGAATTGTATCTGGTGGAAGCTATCATCGCCATTAGGGGCGGAAAAGATCTCAAGCAACAGCAGTGAAGTGATACTAGACAATTTGCATCGTATTTGCAATCTAGAGATGCTTGTTTTCCCTTTTTACGCAGCCAAATGTCACATGCATACTGTTTTACATGCAAATCTATGTTATCTTAACAGGAAATAGCTGTAGATAAGCGCGGTAGTTGTGTAGGTACTCTGACCTTACTAACGTCCTGTCGGTAACATGGGTTTTGTGCTGAATACTGTAATCACTGAGCTCATGTGTTATTTCAAGCCAGTTACTGACTAAGGTGATGTGTCTTATCAGTTACAGGGCATAAAACATATATCTATACGTGCGTGGCGACCGGTAAGACGAGTTGGCTTTATTCTTATCCCTTGGGGAATACTTGATGGAAGTAAAACAATGTAGCAGGCTCCTAACTTGCTGTTAACAGGTTCAGCTTATCTGACCAGTCGGTTTTATGGTGACAGCATATCAGTCGACTTCAAGGGTAATATATGTTCTTATGTGCCACAAATCACAATGCAATGGATGGCAGCCATAAATTGAAATAATAATGCAGCGACAATATGCTGGTGATGCTCTCACGGTGACTGTATAAACTATGGCGGCCTCCAAGCAATCGAAAACCAACATGCACCTGTCGTCAACGATTACTGTTTACATATCATCGCTGAAGGCCTCCGGCTGGATTGCTTCGTTCTTGGCGCTTCCCACCTTGGAATCTGTAATCAAATATGTTGACTGCCTATGTGCAGTTGCATGAAAGCAACTATGAAGATATTAATCTAGCTTGAACTTCAATCATGAGGTGCCATGTATGGTTGAGGCCATGTCGGTAACTAGAGCTGAGACACTGTCCCTGTATTGTCAGTATTGCCTTAGGGGAAGGTCGGACGGGAAATGTCTTTCACAAAAGAATTATGATTGGCTCAATGCTTCTGACCTTGCCATATACATTCTGTAAATTGTTGATGTTCAAGAAACCTTAAATTACTTGATGAATATCTGTATTTGTCAGATGATTTGATCAAGTATCGATTTCTGTGCTTAGTTTCTTTATGGGGTTGGGGTTGGTTAGTTAGCTGATATCCGGGACTTCAAATATCTCATGGGGATCATGCTTTGTGGCAAAGAAGAACTGACAGTTGTTGTTTGCTTAGTAGTCGAATTATTGTATATATTATTGATTGCACGTTGCATCTTATTTTTGTATTTTAGCCGTACCAGGCAAGAATCCTATGCTGATTTCGAGAGAAAAAATAATGATATTTTCGGGTTTATTATTGGCGGGCCTAGCTACGGTAATGAATAGCTCGGAATGTAAGTCATATAAGGTAGCTATCAAGAGATGTTACGCTCTTCGCTGGCGCCACCTGTATCATTGCATGACTATACATCACCTTCATCCAGTTACGACGATAACGCCTCACAGTGAATAGCGCTTCACCATTATTGATACGTGTCAATTAACCTTGTGACAATATCTATAGAAATATCCGCACACAAATATATAACAAATGTCTATGTAAATGACTTAATCGATGTAATCGATATCTAGGACAGCAGGTTCCCGCTGTGTTATGTATAGTCATGTTCAAAGATCGATATGCTATACTTCTAGCGTATCCGACAGCTCCGCATTGACAGTGAACCTAGTCAATGTAATGCGTCTAGATGAGAAATGGTTTAAAGGTTTCATGAGTTGATTACGTGATCAAACAGCAAATGAGAAAGCTGATGTGCAAGTTGAATTGAACTTCTAACCAAGGGTGCGTAAGTATCGAAACACCTATTCGACATTATGTGTATTCGATTGAACACATTGGGATACTAACGTGTCGGCATCGTGCAGAAAATATATTTCGTCTGCTTGAAATCCGGATTTTTATGCAGCGCAACCGTGGATAACAAAGCTCTTGAAACAAATGGTTTCCAATCTAGCATTGCCGTAACTTTATTGGTTACTATGTACTGCAAGCCATAAGCGGGACTGGAAATCGCCCACTTATCGGGGTCATTTGGAATCAGAAGCATGGACCCTTTGATGCTTTGCTGGCTGACAATCAGGTAGGCCGTACAGCAGAATATTACAATTGTCAAGGCTAACAGATGCTAATGTAAGCTGGGTCTCACTGTTCACGTTGTTTGGCAGTGAAGTTATGCAATCATTTTCATGGTGACCTTATATGCATAAATCTCGTGGTAAACAATTTCTTGTGTATGATTCCCTGTACAGCCACTGGTGGTGGTGGGTTTGCGTCCCACTCACTAAATAAAAGAACGCGAGGTCAAGTATTAACCAATATGTGGAATTCTACATCCATTACACAACATCCGCTGTTCTGAAGATGTGTGTCAATGGTACTTGTCACAATGTCAACAGGTCTAAGTACCTCTGTCCTCTGTCAGTGAGAAATGTTGACAGGTAACAGTGGATATGGCTCCTTCTAATTCCACAATGATAGCCAGTAAAGGTCACCACTTAGGGGCTCACATACATATTCAGATAACTAATCAAACTCCGAAGCTTACACAACTTCATGACTTAACACTTTTATAATACAACTTATATCACTAGCCCGTCTCAGTTGTTGTGGTGTAATGTTGCCATGTTTAGACGATTCTGTGTTCATTTTCACAACTCATCATAATCTTGAACTATTCCACGTCACGACGCGTTATTTAGATTTGGTTCGCTGTTGACGCGGAGTTGCCCGATACGATAGAGATAAAGCGGATCGACCAACTTGTTACTGACACATACGTGAAGTTCTTGCTATCAATTACGTTGATGACGTCATTTGCGGAGACATATTTCATATGTTTGCGTGCAACCATCTGTTTTATTGGGAGCCATTGATGAACCGGGGACACATGTCTGTTCTGCCTAGAGCTACTGATGATCCTAGAGGCATAGCTCTGGACCCTTTGAAAAATCAGGTAGGCCGTATAGCAGAATATTACACTTGTCAAGCCGTGAGATGATTATTGCATAAACTTGCATTTTGTTTGCCTCAGTGATCCTGGTGATGGGATGTTTCTGTAGGAGATATATCGTATGTAATTGGGCATAGGTCCACCGGACAGTGTTCGTAAAATTTTGTTTAAGGCTTAAATGGGAGTCCAGTGTGACGTCAAAATCTTGAGCGATTGATTTCACCTGCAAAGCAGCCCCAGCTAAGTTTACAGATTGTAAATTAACTGACAGTAAGTATAATGGTTTGGTAATTTCAGGAACCTAAGCCGTGTCCGCATTTAGCTCAAGACAAACGCTTGCCATCGAGGATTTACCTTTGACGATATATGGTGTTACAGATGCCTTAGCATTGTTCAGAGAGGTTATGCCATGAAGTTTGAAGGAGCTAAGCGGTTATCGCAGTATGACGTCAGGTTATGCGGCAAAAGGCCGTTGATTGCGATAATGAAGGCGCTGTAGTTTATAGATGCTAAAAAACGGCTGTTAGACTTCTTTTAAGATTACTTAAAACATCAAGATAGAGCTGCATTCGGATTAACATTCCTCATCAGATAAATGGACTAAGGCATTAAAGAATAGTTAAGGTGATTACGGCGTTACCTCATTTACACCTGACATACCTTGACCAGAGGATATCAAGACTTAGACTCAGTCAAATGTTATAACACTGCAGTTAATCCGTACGGAGATGCAACCTATCATTAAAGGAAAGAATAGAAAGGTAGAATATAAAGTGTACAACCAGCTGAACTGTTCGGCAGAACCCTACTGCAGGTGTTATTTGTATTCCACGGTATGTATAATTACACATGGGGAGTGTATGCGGATATTAACCACGTCATATGTTTATGATTCTGGATGTTAAGGTAAGTTGTTGTCACAGGAATACTTAATGATTAGACTGGTAGAGACGTGAACGCTGGTGGAACATAATATGACCAACGAGTGCATTCAGCCTCACTTCTCATCTGACCTTTTACAGGCCCTGGGGATTTCATGGAGACGAAGCCCTGCTCCCCCCTGATTAGTTTGTCCTTGTATTGTTTTTTTGGGTATTAAGTCAGAGAGGTGGGAATGATAGCTGATGTTGTTTTGGGGATGTAGGGTCGGGTGTCGGGGGCGAGAAATTTTCAACGCATAGCACATAATACCTTACATCTTATGCTAGTGATAATTCAGGAGCCAGGCATGATGTGGAGATTGCCGGTTACTAGGTACTGTAGAGAACATAAATGCAGACCCTCTAGCAGCTGACCGTACTGTAGCCGCCTTCACTAGTAATCTGTTACGCTCTAGGCGCCTTACTAATCAAATTACCGAGAGTAATTGGGGATTTGCGGAAGTTTGTCCCCGAGAATGCTGCCGCAAAATAGCATTTTGGCTTTCGTTTAACCTTCTAACGGTTTCGCCCATATAGCTGCGTGCAAAGACGATGCGAATGATGAATTGTAAACAACATTAACGCCACCTGAACACCGAAGCCGCCAATGCATATCTATAGCGCCAATATATCATTCATATCGAGAATTAAGTTTACTTAACCTAGTTTCAGCGTTCATCATAATACAATCTTCCAAACTCAGCACAAATGCAAGTGCCTGGTTTCATTGGTGATTATTCATTATCATCGGAATCATCACGGGCATTGATATGTTCGAATATTTAATTGTATACGATTAAATATAGTGCAAAAGATTTAGTTGGTTCCTTATATATTCTTACTTGGTTCAGCGGAAGAAGTTCAAACCGAAAATTTGTTGCACCAATAGGTTACTGAAATCATGCATCTGAAGTAAGGTAAGTGTAAGTTGTTACATGACGAAATGTTTGCTAATGATAATTGCTTTGTAAAGTCGACGTTCTAAGTCTATCGTAATGAGGATGTCGTTCCAATATTCTGATCGTCAGGATTCCATTATAAGCGTCTGATTTTCAGAACAAGACTACTTATAGAGTATCGACAAGATGACGTCATCCTGTTCTAATACCCATTTTTATCATGGACCACCTAATCACTATGCCATCTGATGACACACGTCGATAACTAATTAGTATTTTATAGATAAATAGTTGCTGTTTCAGAAGCCAGTCACAAGTACAGGTAATGTGTCTTATTATTGACAGGGGATAAAACATATCTCTATACGTGCTTGGCGAACGTCAAGACGCGGTGGTTTACTCCTATCCCTTGGGGAACACTTAATGGAAGCGAAACATTGTAGCAGGCTTATAACTTACTGTTTACTGGTTCAGCATATCTGACGAGGCTGTTTTATGGTGACAGCATATCAATCGTCTTAAAGAGAAAGATATGTTTTTATGTGCCACTAATCACAATGCAATAAATAACTAGAAGTATTGATGCAGCGACAAGATGTTGGTGATGCTCCTACAGTGACTCTTAAAATTATGGTGACCTCAAAGCTGATGACAATCAACGTGCACCGGTCGCCTACGATTACTGTCAACGCGCCTCACCTCGGTATATGCAATCAATCCATTGACTGCCTCTGTTTGGTTCCATGTAAGAAACAATCGAGATAGTTAGCTTTTCGGAACCTCCATCATGAGATGCCATGAAAACGTTGTCACCGCAGAAGGCTGTGGGATGGATTTACGCAGCTTGTATTGTGTTTCACCTCCCCGCATTAAATCAGTGAAGTCGCCCATTGTAATAACTCACACTACATAACATGAACTGAAAACGGGCTGGCTAAGACAACACATAAAAGTCATATAATGTAGAAGCCATTTTACTACAACATAAAACGGTTCCAGCACGCTCTAAGAATCTGCAACATTCACAATAAACCGAAATTCTATTTTTTACCCGCTTTATTCCTTTGAGTAAAGTAACATGCACGGCGAGAGGTCGTCTTTATCATTTGGTCTATGTTGGCTATTACGTTAGTAGCGATGGTAAGTATTTAATAATAGGATTGGAGGAGCAGCTAATGCTGGTGGAACACAAAACTATTAACGAGAGGATTAAGATGCTCCTGTGATCTGACCGTTTCCAGGCCGATGCGCTTGTCGAGTATTTGTTCCCATTGATGCCTTCATTCCATTACAGGAAGCGGAAACTACACTCCAAACACAACAATTGCAAACCCCGTCATATCGTGCTAACAAACAATCAGTCGTGTTATTACTGCTTTCGCTTCCGTGTATTATGCACGCGCTTCCGGAGATCTCTGAGTCCATTGAATCGTTACTGCATGGCTCAGGTTCATCATCCGGGTCATACCCGAATGCACCTGCAAGCGTGATAATCAATGACGATGAAGGATGGTGGCTTTCTGTAGTGAACGCCTTACATATATGTGGTCCACATTAGCATTAGTAACATAGCATGGTACAGTGTATCATTATTATCTGATGTTGTCAATTTCTTTTTATGCACAATAGCCTCATTGAATGGAAACGACGAATCAAGTACAAAATGCGGTAGTGTCGCTGCGTGCTTCGATCCCAGATCATTAGTCATAACGGAAGCCATTTCTGTCACATATATAACGCGATAACTGACACATTTATGCGAGCATCACGAATTACTTGACTATGAATAAGTAGGCCAGTTACCTCGTATTACCAATCACCTTAGTGAAAGTTAACCAATCTGGAAGGCGCAGACAAAACAAGAGGTATCGCTAAGGTACGAAACGATACAGAAAATAGTTTTTGGCAGTTTTTCCAGACGAATAAGTGTATTTCTTCCCAACTGCCTTCGTGTTACAAATATCTTGCAATTAGGGCAAGATTGCCTCCCGCTTCAGGGTTAACATTCAGGGAATCTAAACACCAGGATAAGGTCATTTGGATTTGATTATGAAAGTGATATCACTAGGATCTGATTACGTTGGTAACATTACATCCATTTTGTATACAAATCGCTGGGATCTGGTTTCCATGGTAGGATTAGTAAGATCTGCTCATCAAGATATCATAATTTTAATACAGTTATCAAAGTAAGATCGTCTTGATAGGATCATTGAAGTGGATCGTTTGTATCGTACGAGACGATATTACAAGATTTTTCTCCCTAATGTTTACGAGTGATACAATCAACACAATCTAAATTGTGTCTTATTATCATCCTAATGAAAAGACAAATGTAGTCTACTGTATGTTAGAATGCTATCACCATAGGTTGTATGCATTACTTTTAACTGGGATGAGAGATGAGGAGTTTGCAATGATTTACAATGATGGTCACCCAGTATCGATAGTAAAAACATTATGCATAAGTTGTATAATCACCCGTGATTTGTCTAAAGAAGGGATTAGATCGCTGATGCTAAGATTGGAGGTGGAATGAAGTTAGTTTTATGATAACAGCCACGTGGACTAGTTATTTTCGGTACTACTTCATTTTGCCAATAACACCAAGCCTCTTTAATATTAGTGCCGCCAGCAAAACCAAGCGAGGAAAGTAAAAGGTGTTCCTGAATAAACTACTATAATCAACTGCTTTAAATTTGCATTTAATGTAAGCTGTGTAAAACCTGACTCAAGTTCGAGTTAATTTGGTGCTGACGTTAACCAGACACGCTGTCTTCATTAAACCGGCAACACATATAACTTGTTGGTACCATGTTATTATGTATATTAAAATCTTAACAAATCATTTGATTATAAATAACCAAATGGAAGCTTGGGTTTTAATAAGCCTATGCTGTAGTAAATCACTGGAAGTGCCGTACTAAGTCATAGATAATATGTCTAGCTTGAACTGGAATTGTGGATAGCCGTGTAAGGAAAGTGCTATATCCATTCCATGCCTCTTGGTACCTTCGGCTCTGTCTATCATTCTGAAGGCGCTTGTCGGTGTCTGTTACCAACAAATGGGCATATATGAGTGATATGCTCTGTATGATGGGTCAGTAAATAATACACATCGGCCCTCCTTAAGCTCTGAATGACGGGTCAGTCAATAATACACATGGATTCGTACTCTATATGGCGACAAAAAAAACAGCTCATCATTACTGGTGTCAATTGTGGAACTTTATCCTTTCTAGATTAAGTCTGCTTATTTTACGATTGCCATTATTTGGTCATCAATTTTCATGCCAGAGACGTCCAATTGTTTAAACTGCAGAGGATTAGAAAATCTCGCAGGGGATCTTAAGAAAGCTAGTTTTTACCCCCTCATTAGCATGGTTCGGGATTCGATGCATAACTCTCAACTCATGCTATGCCTGCACTCAACTGATCAATTCCGAGATGCATAACATCGGTCGTGTGTATGTTTATTGGAATCAATTTATGCAGCACGTTGGCCAAAATTACTGTTATGTCTGCATTACATATAGTTAATTTATAATTTGCCTTTTTGCATCTTGAACAATCATATATCACGAGTGCACTTTGACAATCGAATATTGGTCATTTAAGTAGTCCAAATACCGGTCCACTCGCGCCAAGGAGGGAATCTAGGTTGCAGCTAGAATTAAAATGCCAACCATGATGTGTCATGTCTAATATAACCTAATGTCAGATTATTATATCCCCAAGATGGTGCACGGACCCCCATTTTTATGTGACCCATCCTAGGTAATTGATTGACATTGAGGTGCGTGTAGATGTCGTTCTTTAATCTTGAAGCGTGGTTGCTTGCTGCTGGTTGAGATCAAGTTGAATAACGTAGTTACATAATGTCGCTTTGGATGACTCGAGGGATAAAATTCGAACCTCAGTCGTCAAATTGTCATCCAAAATGGGATCATTTTACAATAGTTACCATTTTATTTTCAGTGAATACTTGCAACGAATGCACCGAATTCTTTCACTATGAAGCACAACATTTTTGCGCGGCAAACTACAATGAATACACTGCCCTAAATAAAAGCAGGGACAACCGCATGACAGTGCACGTGATCAGTTTGACCAGGTTGTATCGCTAGGTTGTATGTTGAGGCAACTATAACGAGATATATTTTTCAACACTACGAAAGCATGGTAGTAGAATTTATAAACAGCATTGTCAACGTACGTGTGACATATTGGCATGTGCTACTGGATCGTTAATGATACATTTAATTATGCTATACGATGACCCGTGAGTCGTTGTTATTGTTTAATTGTTCTTATCACGAATTCCCGTCTTTTGATTTGGTGAAAAAAATATAGGAGTGTCACACAGAACATGACAAAACTTAGTGTGAATTATATAGGGCTACGTTAAGCAATGCAATACGGCGGCACTGTGAACGCAGCGTCTGTTCCCAAATCAAAAAGCAATGTCAACTTTTCCAGTGCCATTAAGACGTTCTTTCACAGGTAGGCTTCCACCTCTGGCATCGACCTCCCACTGAAGTCCACTATTTCTCTTGCACTACATAGATCTCCGGTCTTTAACCGACAGCCAGTCACTATCCCAAAACCAATCTATGCGCATCACTCGCCAACCAGCGGATTGTTAATACGATAATCCTGATACTTTGGTAATAACCTGCCTTGTGCAGTGAATGTGACACATCACGAGTTGTGATTGAGGCATTAACAGGGCGAGTTGTGATGGAGGCAATAACACGGCGGGTTATGTTGGAGGCAATAACAGGGCGAGTTGTGATAGATGCAATAACAGGCCGAGTTATGTATATTAAATCAATAATATTGCTGTTGGTGTGCTACTCGTAATGCATGTGTGCCAAACTTAAGCCTGGCAGATGTTCAGGGTCATCTCATATCACCCCTACTCCCACCTGTCCCACTTCTGATTGCTCTGTTCTATACTGGCATTACGGAAATACTATGCATAACAAAAAAAAGCTGCTAACGATTTACACTTTACACAAGACGTGGTAGGGAATGATCATTCGTCATTGGGACGAGTTCAAATGATAAACGGCAGCCCCGCCCATGCAGCACAGCCCACGCAGCACCGTCCACAACGCACAGCCCACGCAGCTACGCCCATGCAGCACCGCCCACGCCGGACGCTCATCTTATACATCAAACGCATTTGATTAAATAAACTCTCGCAGACGAATACATTTCCTTTGAAAACAATGATATATGCATCCCTATATCTGCTGCAACAGTTGATGTGTGTAGTGTGGCTGGCTGTGTTGCTTGATAATTGATGAATAACCCGATACAGAAGAGGGCTAAAGGGAAGCAGAGCTCTATCATAAAGGTATTGCTAAGTGTCAGATATCTTGTCAGTGGCAGGTATCTATCCTGGTTGATAGCTCGTTATGCTTTGATCATACCTGATACATTCATTCTCCCGCAACAAAAACTACAAGGCCGATGACAAGGGAACATATCAGGATGCGCTTTGGAATGAAGGAGTAAAAGATGCACACGCAAGCTTAATTATAAGCTACACTTATAATTATTAGAGCAGACTTGCTTACAATAAAAGGTTGAATGACGAAAAAATACGACTAAATAGCTATCGTTATGTCATTAGTCAATTGTAAGTAGTCATTTTAATCCATCTGATACACATGTATGAGGCTCTTAACAATTAACCGCATTTATGGATCCGAAATGAATAAATACTTTTCAAATATTGGTCCCAGATGAGCATCATCTTAATTGAACCTATGACTAAATATAGTTGATCCCAGAAGTCAGGCTTATATACTCCGTGTCATCAGATTCAACCTGTTGTCTGTCTGGTGACCACCAGCGAGTGGCAAGAGGATTCGCCTTCCATTTATTCAATGACGTATCCCATAGTGCTAGTAATGATATTAACTACAGTAAAAAGCCAAAACAATGAACAAAGCCACCCTCCTTATTTTTTTTTGTTTCTGCATCAAGTTACTATTTACTGAATAGGACAGTTTTTTTTTGGATTGGAAGCGTTTACAGGATCTCTTTGATAGATGATATCCGTTAGCATCAAGCGATGACATTAACGAGTCTCGTTAGTAACCGGGTCTTGCGGTGCTTTTCAATGAGATATTTGACCTCGTTAGCTAGCGAGGCACAGGAGCATATACCTCTAACCGATACATATTCGTGTTGGAAATAACAGCCAAGTTTGCATAAAATCGTCTTTAAAAATGTCAGTATAAAACATGGTATGATCAGATGATAACCTTAGGTAGTCATAATAACCTTAGGTAGTCATAATAACCATGTCCACAGACACGTTTTGTTCCATTGAAATAGACCTGTCATCTGCAGTCTCTTTGCAAGAGCTTTAACTCCACCTGGACACGGCTGTTGTTGTTCAGTGATATTCAGCCTATATTGTTTCTATTGGTGTATAACCTGTGAGTAACACGTGTGTCATGCAATTATGCGTAACTGGCCTCAAGGATCTCTGACGGCGGCTACATAAAGTACTAATTGACCGCTTGCTGTCATGCAACAGGGCGTGCATTCATTTTGTTTAGATCTGGTTTCCCAAAGTTAGTAAATATCTCGCAACAATTTCCATTAAATCTATTGCACAATAACTAATCGTATGCAAACACACGTTAGAGATCCATGAGCAAAATACATGCGAGGATAAGAGAAATATTTGAAAGTCAGGAATGGACGCGGCCGAAAAATGGTTTTGTGTTCGTATATAACTTAGGAGATAACATACATCATCTGGCCTCGTTTCAAGTAGCACTGGCGTGATTCTACGCATGCTATCATCAGGACAAGAACAGATGTACTCTACGGAGGAGGCAAGGTTGGTCGACGTGTTTGGTAGTACGACGCGGCTGGTCCAGCAATAATTGAGTGCCATTGTATGATATCTCCCATGTGCCTTTTGTGTTGCATTTCTGAAGCATTATAAATGGGGATGTAATGCTGCTGCTGCTCTCTATATCCCGATAAGGATATTCATGTACTCGATACCAGGTGGAGGAAAGACTGCTCTGCTGACAAGATGGTTATATCCCTCGCAAAATCGTCATTAATCCATTCAACTGGTTCAGCGAGGTGCTACGCATAACACGCTACCAGCGCATCATTAGTTCCTAAGGTAGAATGTCGCATTGTTCGAATCATAGAAATAATGAGTATAATGCATTAAGGATATATACTATTCCCCAGGTGCTAATCATTGTGGAATGTATGGCTAGATAGGTACAAGTGTAGTTATGAAGTGACATGAACGTAGTTACCTGTTTATCATCATTGAGTCAATTGCAAATCAACTGCTGTATCAATTGCAAAGGTAACCCAATCAATTAGCTTCAGCACGTCATTCGATCGGTATCTTATTCATTAATGCATAGTATGGTAACGTAACAACAGTTCAATGTCTATAGCGTGTATTTCTCCTTCGACCATGGTGGACTTAACCGTATCATCTAAACAGAATATGTGATCATCTTAACTTCACTTTAGACGATGGCAGGGCTATTTGTGGATTTCAATGAACATTAACCTACACAATAAACATTATTTATGAGATACATTTGCTTAATCCCCCATTCTGCCTCAGTTGCTTGTGATGATGGGTTAATTTCATCCTCCGTTGATTCCATCAATGAATCAGGACACGAAGGTGTGGCTTCACTTGATAGATGCTGCAGTATCCCATTGTCAACAAACAATGTGAAATAATCCCTAGCAATCTAAGTGCCAAAAACCTGGCGGGGTAATTTTGTGTTGTTCCTATCAGCAGGTTAGATATGCGCTGAACAGTAACAGCGTTTATAGCACAGGCACTGTGTTAATTGATGGTTGTGCTAATACTTTCTCCTATTCACATTCTACATTCAGATTTGGTATGATTGACTTTGGTGAAATGTTTGTTCTGGTAATTTATCGAGTGGAACTTTCTCAGAATCACACCCTCTAAGCCATTCAGAACTACGCAACCTTCCAGGTCGTGTTTACCGTACCATCGTCCGGGAAACCATGCAGCTTTGCTTGCGTTATAATTGTATTCCTCTACTAGAACCTGGTAGAAAGGATAACACAGTGACTCGAGGGACACGTCACTAGGTTAACGCAAAACGAGCCAAGCACTTTTAAGAAAACCCCTGCTAAAACACTTGCAATGCGTGTCAGGTATCATTCGCTATGTACAAGCTGATATATGGTTTTCTGCAATTACCGCAATGCTAACTGAGCTTGGATCGATAAAAGGAAAAGATCGATATCAGGAAAAGGCTCTGGTTGGCTGGAAGATTGCTTACTATGAGGTTCAGGTCAGGTTATATAAGCTTCACAACCAACTGGATTGCTTGCATGCTGTAATGTGCTCTTTTGACCAAGCTCCTTAATGTCGTCTGGAGTCTCTGATGGCGCAAACATCGGACCTTTGCTAATTATTCGTTTTATTGGACCTCAAAGTTTTACCAAAAACTGAATGCATGAAATGCAACAGGATCAACAAAAAATTCAAAACGCTAGCAAATTCATTACTGAATGCAATCGGCAGGATGAATTGCATCCTGTGTTGCCAAGATGGCCTGTCAATTGTCGTTGACTCTGTTCATTCGGTTGCAGTGCTCAAGTACAGATAATGCTGCTCTATCATTTTGTTTTGGATATTATCCCTTCAACAAGTGTTCGCTGTGGTTGAATGAGGTTATATATTGTAATTTACGCTGATTTGCCCCTTGATTACTATCATTCGTCCTCGGTTGTTTATCATTGAGAAATGACTGACTTTGATGAGGAATGATGATAACTGTTTCTATGTGCAGGGAACGCATGCACTATGAAGTAATTAATGCATCGACATCTTTTAGACGTTTCATACAGCTCACAGACGTATGGTAAACTACGCGAAGGATTCCTTACAATAACAGTACAATAAGCAATAACCAACACACTGAACGATAATTCTCCGGAGGTCCAAGGTGAAACCCAGACCCGCAACCACTCCACAAATAACTGACACACATACACCACACCACACTAATGTGACAAATGGACACAACACCCCACGCATCTGACACAGGTACACTACAACACACTCGTCTGATACACGTATACCATACCACACTTATCAGACACACGTACATCACACCACACTCATCTGACACACGTACACCACAAACTCATCCGACACACTTACACCACACCACACCACACTCATCGGACCCTGTCCAACACCCCTCCACTGCTATGTTTCTGTTTAATGCATCTATGATCCATATGCAGTTTTGATTAGGAATGGCAGCTGGCAAATTACCATTATTAATTAGCAATAATCAGCTTGTTTGGTTGCCTTATATGCCCTAGCCTGAACTGACCTTCATCGGGACCAGACTAATATCGAGTTACAACAGTTGCTATGAATTACAAATATAGTATTCTGAGGCAGACCTTAATGTGCATGCTAATCCTCATGTATGCATTGCATGGGATACAGACGATCATAAATCTGATATTGAAGCCATGACATTTCCCTCAGTTTATCCGTCAGATATATATATGGAATAAAACATAACGTGTTTGACCAGATGAAATACGTTATGTCTAAATAGAATTATCGTGCGTTGGTATCCCTTGAATACTTTACGAATATAAGGGTTGTATACAATAGTTGATATCTGACCACTGGCCCATTTATTCAATACTTTAATAGGACGAGGTTTGTAGCTGCCATGGGGAGACAAGTGGGTTGCCACAAGATTATTCCCTCTGAAACTTTCAAACAACACCAGTCCATCAGTATCACCAAGCACCTCACTCACCAAGAGCTAATCTAGGGGCGTTTGTTTTGTCCCCACCTTCATTTAAGTAACAGCACGTCACATACATGCTCTGTGTCTGATGCATGTTCGATGTTTTTATACACGAATCGCTCAATTGTTGTGTCCGAATTTGCGCCGTACGCCTCTTGTTGACGGGATCGTATTCATTATTGCTAGAAGCGTTTATAAGATGGTGTACCACGAATACTTCACGATGAAGCTGGGTGATCAATTAATGTTGGTGGAACATGAACCAATTAACGAGTGCTCTAAGGCGCTCTTCTCATCCGAGCTTCTGTAGACAAATGAGCCTTCTGGTTGCTTGTTCGCATTTATGTTATCATTCCATTAAACCAAAGGCTAGACCAGCTGGACATCAGCACTCTAATCAACAAAGACCCGTCACATCGCGTTACCAAACACTTCCGTCAATTACATCCTCTTGCAAAATCGTTCCGTCTCCCCTTGTATGTAGCCACTACTGGGTATCTCTGAGGCCAGTAATGCATTACTGCATGCTACACGTATTAAGTCCAGGACATAAGTGCTGAGCAATTGCCTGTTAGGATAGATAAGGGTGGATGGGTGTTCAGAGCAGGTATCACATGCAACGCACAGAATGCAATGTCTTTCTATATCGTAATCGTTAATTTAGCTACCGCTGTCTTAATAATTTCATCTTAACATTAAGAGTCCATTATCATCTGAGGGATTTGTGATATTTCGTTCGCTATCTTTAAACCATGTTGATCCTTGTATATTTTTGGTTAGTTGTGTGATAACCTCATTGAAAGGGCCGCCTCGAACCCAAATTAGTTGCTGATGAATATCCACCTTTAGATTTCTGTGGTACGGAGATGAATTTTGACAGACGAATAAGTGAATTACCCAAATTAAATACCAGTGCGCCGAGGTAAAATTCACTGACTTTGTTTATAAGGGTTAAAATTGCTGACATGTCGTCACAAAGTGTAATTACCCGCTTCTAGCCGCCAAGTTAACATCGCAGAAATCTGGTGAAAAACGTTAGATTTCTGAAATCACCACGCCAAAGTGAAATCAGTACAATCTGGTTGCGAAAATAAAATTACGTGGTGAAAATAGTACGATGACAGAGAACTGACAATTAGGTTACAATCAATAGGATTTTGTCATCAAGGTATGATCAATGGAATCTGGGTACCAATATACGATCACTTGAATCTGGTCCCGAAAGTAGCAACACTGTGATCATGTTACGACAGTAAGGCAACAGGGATCTGGTTGCGACGATAAGACATCAGGGGTCTGGTCACCACTGCAAGACAGCAGGGATTTGGTCACCACGGTGCGAAAACAGACACTATACTATATCTGTAATCAAGCTGCAGCTGCGATAAAATAGTGTTTTAAAGTAGTATGGTAATCGAACCAGAGTGCAACTGGGTGATTATTGGATTGATGATAGAATGAGTGGTAGAAGTAAGGTGCTTGAAAATCGTCAGAAGTTATATGCATACAGCCACTTGTACCTGTCTCCAGAGCTGTTATTCTCTACGCCACGAGGATTTGTTGCCAATAACAAAAGGCCTCCTTAATATCGGTGTAACTAGGGAGATCATTCAGCGGAAGCAAGACGTATTTCTGAATACACATCCTGATTCAGCTGCTTTGAGCTGTATTAAATGTAAGCTGGGAATACACTGATGTTGGTTTGTTGTTGTTGGTAACCAAACAAACCATTGATTTTCATCCATTAATACGCTGATAAAGTTTCATGAACATCACTTTTTTTAATGTCTGCAACGTATATATGTACCATGCTTCTTCGTCTAGTTTGATTGTGTATGTTACAAAAGGAACATGTTTGTCACAGACCTACGCGATATTAGGATACGCAATACTGGTAACTTAATCTGTGCTGGTCCTTCAGAAGGATGCTACTTCAGTTCATGAAGAGCAGCATAGAAGGTAGTATGTGTGCCTCATATGCGCCAACCTCTCAGGATGAAATGATGCTACGACATAGGTGTAAAAAGCCTAAACCATAGTATTTTGTATGCTAGCCCCCCCCCCCCCCCTCACCAACACACACACACACACACACACACACACCGTGTTTACCGGCTTTTGAGTCCTCAGTTGGTTGATAGAATTCACTAGGAAACCCCTTTACATCTTAAAACCTTTGCCTTCTGTCGTCGGGCGTTTGGTTCGCATTTTACGAACGGACCACAACACACGCTCTGGTTTTGCGGTTGTGATTAAGAGCTGACCAGTGAAGTATCCAAATGATCCAAAAGCAGTTACTTCAAATTGCGAAAGGCTGGACTGTACTAGGTGTTGTCACGTGCTATTCTTGGCAACAGGGCGATAAAACAATGTCAGTCGTGTGCAACGGAAATGAAACAATGCCGCAATATTCTCACCTAATGTTCACATGGAAATCATCAATTAAGCGATGTCCATGGTACCAAAATGTACCGTTAATTGCCAACAACTGGGTCTGGTTTATTTTATAAACAAAATTGGCTATGCTGTGTGACGCAATTTACGTACCGTGCAATTTATCATTCAATCTAACGAACCTGCATCTATTCCAAGAAAATGACACACATGCAATATTGGCCATGACATATTGCATTGTTGACAACATCCAATATCAGCTGTAGACAACATCCAAAATCGGCCGTGATATATAACATTGTAGACGGGATCGAATATCGGCCTTGATATGTTATGTGTGACGTCAACATCCAATATCAGCCATGACATGTTTCGTTGTAGACAACATCCAATATTGGCCGTGACATATTACTCCGTAGACAACATCCATTCAATCTCTACAACTGGTATCACTGTCATTAATTCACTTACCAGTTGGCAAATCTAATGCGGCCGTCCCCATTACAACATGTCATTCTACCCTCGCGGGGACCGCTAAGATTAAACTATGTACTTATCAATGTATCATGCTCAAATTTGATATACATCAGCTTGAGGCACAACCAATATATATAGTATGGTAATTGATGCAGAATAGTTGTACACTGATGAAACATACAGACAAATAACACCTTGTACTTACCATCATCAATGATTATAACAGAATTGTGAGTAGACGGTAATCTAATGTCTGTTTGGAGAAGGTCACAAATCCTCAAGACACCTTCATTGTCGAGATTGATAGAGAATATATTGTTCTCTGGCACATTTCGTAAACACTTATGCTAGAAGTCTAAAATGTAGAAGCAATGAATCCCAATTGGTACACTTCAGATATGTTCAAAGTATTGAGAGGTAAGCCACCCCGGTTGTTTTCCTTTATATACATCAATCCGTATTAAACCATACACATTATTGCATATATTACGTAACGCATCTGAAGGGAATAGTTTCATACAATCCTCGCTACGAGGATTAAGTTTGAAATTCGTCGACTTGTTTCACGGTGATTAGCAGAAATATTCAATGCTTTTTATCGGGAAGAGTATCTTTTGATGCGTCTTGGGTCTTAGCATTAAACAGGCCCAAGTACAATTGCGACAAATAGTTACAACAACCTTGTGTCTACATAGCACTCATAAATAAGACACGATAATAAATAGATTATTTGGTCCCACAAGCAACAGCAATACAATATTTATCAATCAATAGACGGAATGGATCGGGAATGCGTTCTGAGCAGCAGATATTTCAAGTCGAACATCCGGGGATAGCCCCCTACAAAGACATTAAGTTTCGAATTTCATTAGGGTATAATAATGATAATAATTATCCTAAATCTTTATTGCAGACTCAACATTTACATGACAACAACTGATCCATATAGAGATCATGAAGAAAGCATACTACATAATACAAGACATAAGCTACGAATAAAGAGTAAGTTATGCCAATGCTTCCTTATACTAGATTTGTATCTAACCCTGGAGGCATAAATCAAGCTGTTGTGACACGAATCAAATCTTATCATAAACTTATATCCAATGTTACGAATTACAGATTGGCAACACTGGACATTGCACAAGAAACGCCTGTGCTAACAAATTTGATGCACCAACAAAACATTTATATGTATTGTGGAAGGCAGCATACAACTTGTTTATGGTGCTTTTCTTATAGCTCAACCGAAGCTGTGCAGTATATAAACATGTACAATAAGTGCGGAACAGTTTAATTGTCACATCCAAACTACACATATTACATTTACCAAGCAGCATATTTGCTTGCACATAGGTCTGCCTAATCTGACGTCTAATATCTGCATCGTCGGCGAGATTGTTAGTCAGAAAATGTCCAAAGTATTTGAAACTTTCTTATATCTTCATTGTTCAGTGTAAAAATTGGGAATGTGAAATGTTTTAGTATTTAGGACCTTACTATCATGAGCACCAAATATTTCACAGGTCTTAATGAGATTGCTCAATGATTTACAATAACTCCATTATATGTACAGCCAGTTGTACACAAATTGAGATTACCAGAAAGCTCATCAACATATAAGCCGAAGAGAAGTGGCGACAGGACATTCCCCTGTCGGACTCCATTAGTCACATTAAAATATTCAGAATGAATACTACTCCACCTCACACATTTGCTGGTTAGAGCACTAGATGATTAATAGTCTTATAATCAGGCACACCCCGGCTAATAAGTTTATCAAATAAGACAGATTGGTTGACTCTATTGCCTTGCTTGCATCCAGAATGCAAACAAATATATTACCATTCAAAGATCGGTGGGCATCTATAATTTCTTTCAAGACATATATACATTGATTAGTGCTGTGATTCTTTTTGAAAGAGACCTGATACACGAATTAACATTATTCTTCTAAGAACCTTTATGACAGAGCACGTTTTTCAGAATGTAGATGTATAACCTGATATATTTAGTTGTCTTCTTGTGAATGCCAGGTTCTATAAATAACATAGCTCAAGTTGATTTCACATCGACTGCAGCCTTGCAAACGTTCACAAATTATCAGGTGTTGCAGATTTGTATAAGCGACGATTGATGTTTTCAACATCCGAAAGACTTTCCAGCCAGTTGTTGTTGCCTCTAGTGGACATTAGCAGGATAATTGATACTCTCCTGCTAATTGATTGATCGTTGGCAACTAACGCAACTGTAAATAACATTTCGAACTGCTTTTATCCATTGGGAAATCCCTATCAAAATAGCCATGAACCAATAAACGCTTGCCACGTCCAGCGCGTGACAGAAAGAAACTTATTTAGGAGAGTCATTTATAGACTCATGTTTGATATATTAAATCGAAACATCGGACGACCGAAACCGCTGCAGAGTCACATTTTGCATGATCGCATAACCAATGATTGGGTCCTCTATCAAACGTAACTGGATGGATCCCAGTTGATACTAACACTGATAAGCCAGTACCTATTCACTGGCTCTGAGTTGATCGAGTGTTTTGTGTATTCAACACGATGCCTTGTAATTGACCACTTACATAATAGCGCTTAGGGAATACAATACAGTTTGAATCCAAACGTTGTTTGATTGTTCAGTTCGCCGGAACGGGAACACAGTCTTTATCTGCGAAACTTGTAAGCGGTGAATAGTTGAATTATACAAATTATGTTGATGTATATGTGTACTTGAGGAAATACAAATGCAAGTACAACATTCTGACACCTGGAACGTCATGGACAACAGTACTGTGCCATCTAAACGGGACGACTTAACGCATAAGAATCAACGTCATAGTCGAGCCATTCCTCTAGTAGTATCGTCAAACTTTGCGGGCTGGCAAGCTAACAGAGGACACTCTCTGTATAAGTCACGAATAGTGTCCTCAAAACAGGGAGCTTTAATAATATCGCCTTCGTTCATTTGGAAACGAACTTCTACAGCTATGAAAATTGCTAATTCTAAGCTGGACATGTACGTTAGTGTAACAGTTCTATGTGTGCGAAAATCACCATTATTCAAACAAAGCATAATAAGAAAATCTCCTGATTTATTTTGGATTCCAGTCAACTGTTATGTTATTGTTGCTGCGTGCGTTCCCTTATTAGTCAATAGTTACAGTACATAAGGGGTTTTATTGCCTCAGTAACCAACAAGCCAGAACCGTAAATGGTTAAATTTCTTGCTTAGTCAAGCTGCTATACAATCGTCAATTGCTTAGGCTTTGGGTTACAAATATTGTCATTTCAGTACAACTCACACAGCATAAAGTTCACAAACTGTGAGGTAGAGCGTTCGCTCATAGGGCACCTAATAGCTTATTTTGTTTTTCTTTTTAACACCAATGTTAGCTCTTTATATATTCATAAGCAACAGGCATATTTCTGAGCTCACAACATTGCGGATGTGGGATTAAGTAAATTTACTGTATGGATTTGTAGATTATAATTGATCACTTAAGCCTCTCTTGAGCAAAACAACGTTGGCAAAAATAGAAATTCCTAGTCTGCCTTCCCGATTCAAACGAATCTTGAGTGATCGTCTCAAATATAAATGGTGACTTGTGCCCATCATAACCTGATGCACCATTAATTGCTCTTTATATGTTTTTCAACCAATGGTTGTTAGTTAAATGGGGCTCTAATGTGTCTGAGACATTCCAATGCAGTTATGGCATAAAGCAGGCGGGGTGTTATCGCCGATTCTTTTCTGTATTTATATCGATGAGCTGCTTAATCGTCTTGAACGTAGTAATGTTGGTTGTCATGTCGGTCATCAGTGTATGGGTGCATTTAGATATGCTGACGACTTAACACCCCTTCCTCCTTCAGTCCCTGCTGCCGAGCTTATGATTTTAATATGCGAAGAATACGCACAAGAATACGATTGAACCCATTATGTAGAATTCATTGAGTGTGGTTGGTCTTCGGAGTTTGTGTTGAGTTGAGTGTTTTGTGTTAGGATGCTTTGAGTTTGTCCCAGTGGTTTTGAAATACGGCATGTATAGTAATACACGCTGGACGGTAATGCAAAGTCCCAGGAATGTAAGCATCAAGAGAATGAACGGATCAGCGCAGCATCCTGTACCACACTGATCATGATCCTACAAACCACGATCACATTTACTAAGATCCAAATAACCATGATACCACCATCCATAATCAAATACGCTGCTCACACTACGACGAAATTCGCACCAACAATGACAGCATTAACCCGGAAGAATCAATCATAACAAACATGTACATAATAACCCATAACCAGGATTGCATTTGCCAGCATTGCACTAAACCTGATTACACTAACTGCAACCGCTTGGCGGAGGAAGTAAATTACGACGACCTGCATGCGGGTTGGTAATTCAGAAGATTCTTATGCCGTCCTTGGTGATGTAAATTAATCGGCTGGAGGGTTATGGGATTTGCAATTAATAAGAAGGTGTCGGCAGCTGACCATTCATCGCAAGTGGCAGCCTCAATGGCGCTGCACAAATATCTAGACAAATGGCGTTCTCGGCAACGACCTGCACAATATAAGCATTAGCAGTGGTTGTCCCTTGATTCTTAACGTGCTTGAATCATATGTTATGATATTGTCATTTGATTAGGGAGTAGCGATGCATTAGTTAGGAATGAAATGCATTGCCTCCTCCTCGTGCCTCGCGACAATTAATGGATTGTACCAAAGCTATGCCACATGAAGTGACCATCTAGTCCGGCTGTTAAGTTACCTCGGCAAGTTGCCTCTTTTCTGGCGAGCAATTTATATGTTGCATAATAACGCATGGGACAAAATTCAGAGAAACTGCTTCTATATGGGTAACTGCATAACCAAAATATAGCCACGCAGACAACCTGTTATGTGGCTGCACCTGTGATATTCAACGATGATTAATGCCTATTGAACTCTCTCGTTAGCAGCACCATTGTCTCGTTTATAGTGTAAGTTCTGCCGGAGCCCAAATATGGCAGTGTGCTATCAGCACGTGGTTCGATGATGCCACAGCCAGCATATTCCCTATCTGATGCATTAAATGAATGGACCAGCCAATTGATTTGTCACGTTCAGCGCCGCGGACGATGGCCGACAAAAAATCATGCTATGAGCAGCGTAGACACATTGTCTTGCTTCTTACCAAGCAACTGCATGCTTATTTGCATATCTGGCGATATAGATATAAAATGTCATTCAACATCGAAACATCATACACTTCGACAAGATAATCAAATATGTACTGACATGGGAATTGTCTTACATCATCATACCCCTGCTTCATACCATGCAAAACGTACATTAGACAAAGAATCCGCAGTAACGAGGTTCTATATGCAAAAGTCGATCGCCAGCAGAATGCGGTACGGAATATCAATAGCTTGATAGTTTCACCATGGTATTATTGGCTATTGTCCGATTCTGATTTCATTTTTAACGTATATATCAAGTATTTATTGATGCAGTGGTACTATCGCTTGAAAACCCGTGCATATGACAGCCGTTGCCAAAACGCCGTCAAAGTAACCTACATCGTATTGTAATGTGGTAGGATATAAAAAAGGGCGTTTAATGCATGTTACTTGTGTTCCGCTCGGCATTAGCATTGTTAGTGTTATGCTTGAAGCACAGCTACATGTGGATGTGTGGACAGATTTACTAATAAACCACTTTGAATGCATTCACTTTAAAATACGCAGATGCTGATTACTGATGAAACCAATGTACCATTTATTATACGTTTGGTTAGCGCCAAATAAGTTTTACATCCTGGGATCGTGAATGTTGCATCTTAAATCAAGGAATTTATTACTAAGTTAAATTTTCCCAAGGATGTAAGAAATGACTATGCAATAAGCCACTCAGCAGAGCCTACTCGATTGTCCAACAAGGCGATGCTGTTCAGCTCACATATTTTCAAACATGAGTTACATAGGCTTAATTGGCCACTGCTATATCATCACACTACTTTATATCTTCCTCAATTGAGACTGGGTATTGCTGATGCGATAACCTTTACCATCTAAACATTATGACAGTACCGCAACGAGCAATGACGCAACCCAAAAACATCAGCACAGGGACATCTCGAACAGGCAGAGGTAAGGTCTATGTTTTCTCATTAACAAGTATATCATCTTGTTATACATTATATGTTATTCAAAATTCTATGGCATATTAATGAGCTATCGCTAATTATATAACACCCCGATTGAATGATTTTTTCTGAAACATTGGCGTATTGATGCGTCCGTACTTGAATCGAAGTATGGTGTACTTCCTTTTGAATTGGTGCAATAGTCTGATAGTAGATCGTATGGAGATAAAAAAATGACTTCATACGACCGAACCGCAGGTCGAATGTAGCCTTTACTGGTGGTGTTCTTATATAGGATAATTTGTTTTACAAATTTGAAACCTCGTACTTATGAAGTGACATAGCTCAACTCTGACGGTAGTATACATATACATCAACAAAATGTCTGTTAGTAGAGGGTGATATAAAAAAAAATCACAAGAATTGCTGGTTTGTGTTGTGCACTTAAACAGTGATTATAATATTAAATGTTATGTATTTGACTAGACAGTGTCTGAATTACTTTATTTTTTTCCAGAATTGAGCAGCTATTGGCCATACTATTTTTAAAACGGTGTGCTTCTGAAAGCTTTCATTCACAATGAGGATATTTGGAAACTGGAAACCTGAAATCAAAATTTCCAAGTGGTGTCGTAGAAAAACTGTTGGATTTGGTTGGAAAAAAATAATCTGTCCATTACACAAAAACTGCTCCTAAGTTCTGTCAATCATGCATTGACGAAGTGGATGAAATCTATCCAGACTTGAACATTCCTTCAACCATTAGTGATGAGTCCGTGCAACGGCCTTCCAAGCCACTGAAAGTTGGTTTCAACTCTCTCAATGAAGAAGCTATTCCTGTGAGGGGTGTACCAGGTGTCGCCTGAACAATAAACCCTTCTTTTATTGTTCTCGTCTATATACTCAACCAGAATATTGCCCTCGCACCGCTGAACAAGTTCATAAGACTTAGTGCATATTATCCTCTCGCTTCTGCTCTCGCGGCATTTAGTACCATCAGATATGTATGCTGAGGTATTTTACCTGTGTGGTGCTTCCACTTTGGATCTCTGAAAGTTTAAATAATTGTTTTCAATATATTCCATTCCAAACAACATAGAGAATATTTTATTCTGGGTTCCATTTGCATGAAAACATAGGTTGGGGCGCATTTTGTGCAGAGTCAATTTGTAAACGTTATTGCATAAGTCCTTATCTTTCTTCCTTGGAAGGGAAGAGGCTGCCCCAATTAAATCCCGCACAGATAAAGTCAGGTAACCAGTGCTTATTTGTCTTTCGGAATTAGATTTTATCGACATCACATCGATTTGCCCTCCGTTCTAAACCCCTCCCCCCCCTTTCCGTTTTCAATGCCATCCCACCTTTTGTACATGATTTCCTAAACTATTTTTCATATAATCTAGACAAACTATGCTCCACAAAAGTTAGTTCTTTACTTTGCCAAACTGATTCAAAAATGATTCTTGCCTCATCAATCTTCGGGAAAGACATGCGATGTCCGCCGTACTAAAGTTTGAAAACGCGTAGAAAAGCCTTCTCGTACACGTGCAACGCTAAATATGGTCCCAAATCGAGGCTGTGACAACTAAGG
This sequence comes from Urechis unicinctus, assembly GCA_034190875.2. NCBI lineage: Eukaryota > Metazoa > Annelida > Polychaeta > Xenopneusta > Urechidae > Urechis > Urechis unicinctus. The sequence continues at coordinate 76,965,208 of CM067350.1, read as the reverse complement.
GAGTTTCCACGAGTTTACCTAACCAGATCTCAGTAAATGATATCACAATTTGCAAAACAGTTGAGAAAATGAATGTTTATGTATGCATACTTCAAACCAAGTACGCAGTACTGGGAACGAAGTACGTACTTTGTTTGAGGTACGTACTTCCTTCTGCGGTCGTCTTTGATCTTATAACACCAATGTTTGTGTTTTACTACAAGAGATGTAGCAAAAAGTAATAAGTCCATAAATCACGAACAAATCAACCTGCGTAGATCAAGCTTCATTCAGTGCCTTGTCTTTCGCCGGCTTTATTAGTTATCAGACTATATGACCGCCACCGTCAAAAAGGACGATAAAACTGCGTGATTTGTCAGCACACAAGGGGCATAATGTTGTCAATGGTAGAGCAGTGACATTCAGACTGCCCCGAGCAGCACTGAAGCTACTTCATGTCTACAGTGGTTCGTATAAACCTGACGTCAAAATAATTGAGGACTGAGGCTCTACCTCATATATTATTTCATCTACGTGTCGTCCACTTATTACTGATTATTTCCCCCACGGCGCCTGCTTAACACGCGGGCCGATGTACTTAACAAGGTTAAAATATTTCATATTACTCAAGAGGTTCACAGAAGGAAAACTCAAACCTCAAACTTTTACTAATATGGTAGCATTCATAGATTGAAATGCGTAACGATGGTCAACATAAGGTTGATTGACCGAAAGCAAACATTGTTTATAAGCCTATGCTTTTTTTTAGAGATTGTGCTGTAAATATTGATCTATTGTGATTGTATTTTGGCGGCAATTAAATGCTGATAAACGCGCTTCAGAGACTGAGCGCCTGGTTCATGTGACAATGGATGTGCAATGTCTTACATGCTAGAATCATGTACTGTTTCAGGAGAGCATCGTATAAACGGTATGGATCTTCCCTATATGTTCCACAGGGGAACGTCGACCTTTTTTTCTGCTTTTGTTTCCATGCTACTGTTTCGTAGATATCCAAGGCGTGTTAGAGGCAAATGTCATTGCTCAACGCTTCAAATTACCTGCAAAGATTAAAAAGGAAATCCTCTTTAAATGGCAATCACTTCATTGCCATGACAACTACAATCGAGTCTATAATCAATAGCTATACGAGCAGGTGCTCGGTACTTATCGTGGTGTGGGAGTTCCTCAGTGCATGGAGCTTAATATGTGAGTGTTATCTGATTAAACGCTGTCAATAACTCAATCTTTATCATATAACTACAACTTACCGTGAATGTCTGGCGGCTAACCTCATCATCGTTATGGTGACAACCACTGGGCTAAATCATAGACCGATTAGAACCATCTTTGGACGTATGTACTTTGTAAGTGAATATATCTGGAACGCCAACTGAAAATAAAATATGGTAATTTTTAAACAAATCTTAAGATTCTATTCTTTTTCGTATGCCCACACGTGTAAGCATAACCATTTCTGGCAAACAATTAGCTTTCTAGCAAACGCATTCTAACCATGAAGTAGTGATGAGAAGTCGAAATCTTATAGACGAACAACGCTCTCCGCGCTACCTTAGTTTTAGAGGTAGTGACCACAAGGAACACATATAGCAATCTTCCAGTATTACTTTAAAGTCTCATTGAGCCGAAAGCCACTTTGGTGCTAAGGACTAATAAGCACAGTGTCATAACACATACTATAAATAAAGCTGAGTAATAGCCCTAAGGGATGGATCGTCATATTAACTTCCACTGAACCAAGGCTTTACGATGTCAAAGCCATTGTGTTGGGAGAAAATATGTCACATAATAGAGTTGCATTTTATAATTCTGGTAATATGTCATCTTACTAACTGGGTACGCTTAATGGGTAAGTAAAAAGATATCTTGAAGATTTCAGCTATAACTTTGTCTCTAATAGTTTTCCTTTGACAATATCGTTGATTAGAAACAGTTCCCCTTATCTTTCCCACACATTGCTGAATGAACAGTTTTCATGCTTATGATCAAAGTTACAGGAGTATAACATGGGCAGGGTTAAATGAAGATGGGAGATTTTGGCAATAACAGCGCCTGGGTCAAACACGGCGACGGGAAGAAACGTATAATTCACAAGTTATATTTGCGAAATATAACACCACGTTAAGTCAGGTAATAAAGAATGGACCGATAAGCTGATGTCAGGAAATATCTCAAGTTTCTCGATCTCTGACGTTTTGGGAGGGGTCGCTTCACGCTGTCACACACCCATAATGTAACACAGTAAAAAGGAGTTGTTACACTGAAACCTTCATTACCAATGCACACACGTGATTTATATTTAACATGTTACCAAAATATAGCAATTATTACCACATGATAACAACACCTTTTTTCTCGGGTACACCTTGCTACTACTTACCACAATGATACAAAGAATATTTGGTGTGGTTTGCATCTTTTGCATGAAAACATAGGTACAAATAGTAATTTCATAGTGTCACCTTATTAAGCTGTGTGTAGCTGATCGATTTGTATTGAAGCCTTCAAGTTATGTAAACCACTGCCTTCATAATTATGGCTTCTGTAACCGGAATTGACAAAAATCGATATGATTTCATATAGGACACATCGTGTATTCGCAAATCGTCAAAACTCCGATAAAGATGTAGTTGCCTCTAATAAATCTGCCACGTGCCGAATAAAGGCCCCCCTCCCCCCCCCCCAAAAAAAAAAGCCTCCCACGACCGAACTCGCTTTTAACGGAATGCATTCTAATCGAGTCAACAAAACTACGGCGTTTATCACCTCTTCAATGCAATAAAAGCTCGAGATCATGCTTCATACTGCGTTCATGTCAACTCATTCTAATTAAGAACCACCACAATGCATTTGTTTCCATGACGCATTTGATGGCTGCATTTGTCGTGCGCTTATTAAGAGTCTGTTGAGTGGACCAAAATAATCGCAACCTGGCGACGCTTCTTATTTGAGAATGGTCTCACACACTGAATTGCAAATACCATGGCGTCGTTTCCATGCAATTAGTCTTTCGGTATGCTACTTTAGATCTTGCGTGTAAATGTTGTACATTTCTAAACAAGATCAACTTCTTGCAACGTATTCTTTATAAATAACCCTGCGGATGGATAAACTTGTTCCTATCTTACCTCTATCTGCTAAATAGGGTTGCGTTGAAATTTGATGCTAACATGGCTATCTGTTTGAGTACAGTAGAAGAATAAATTCATGCCTTCGACTCGGTCAACTGATCTTCTGACACATCAATAGGAGGCCTTATTATAGAGCATTTTGATTATAATTGCTTTCTGTTGTCGGTCATGTGCATCAGAAAGAGGGATTCTACTCCATGTGCAATCTGGCAGTTGCTGCCCAAACTACATTTACATGTCAGCAAAGTGGTGGCAGATTGCATAAATTATCACCCAGTGAATTTTAGAAGAGTATCTTACTGTGGATATTGTTTGGAGAATGAAGAGAGTTTTGCTTAAACTTATAAACCAACAGACATTGAGATGTGCACAAACTTTCCCATTGATAACTCTGTATCATCAACAATCTTATATCAAAGTTTAATAACAAAATAGTGACGGATTGGTATGTTTGGTAATGTAGTGACGACGAATGGAAGACAATACTCCTCTATCAACGTGAACTGATAATGAGCCAGGCTGTTTGTTATTGTATGCGGCTTAGTGTGTCGACAGATTAGGTGTATGGAAAACGTCATTGGCACTAATGGCTTTGTGATATGGCCAGCCAGAATAACTGAGCAAGAAGGGTTTTGATGTATAGGTAATCTGCTTCTAAAGTCAACACCTACCCCAACACAAAAACAGCTTTAAAATCCCTACCATTTTTGTAACGAGATATCGCTTTCCTATTGTGGGAACAACCCTCTAATATTCACAGAGAGTAGAACATTCATCAAAAAAGAAATATTAACAGACAACAAGTGTTCAGAAAATGACAAAATGCATGAATTTGCAGGTGAAGCATTCATTGTTTTTATCCTGTAAACATTTGTGTAGTCTTCTTTAGGTGATTATAGTTAATACTGCGCTGTTAACGTGGATCTGAATCACGTGTTAAGATCTGACTAAGCATAATAAGTTAAAGAATTAATTCATATATTTTCAGAACATCTTATCACAGAGTGTATTGCATCGCTAAGAGGATTCACTTCGAGTGGCTCTGTGGTGATCGCTCGCTACCGTGATATAACCAAAAGCACATGGGAATACTGGGCTACGATTGATGAGAGCGGGAAACATGCAGTTTAGCAGAGCCTTTTCGCTGCCTAAACACGTCGGACACAGGCTTAGCCATAGCGACAATAGCAACTACGATATGAAATAAATGTCAACTTGATAAATTGCCCAGGTAGGCCTATCGAAAACAGTTTGCCTCTCACAGCGTCCACGCCATTTACTATTCTCGATCTCCAATGTTCGCGCTGTAGATGGTGATATTAGATTGTCAGCAACTTTGTAGAGCGAGGGATCTGGCCGGGGATAGACTTGGTCATTTGTTAGATTGCCTGGGACATGTAAAGATCTCGAGCATGGAGTTTATAGCTTCGCTGAGTGGGGATTATAAAAGCACCCGAAATACAACTTCGTCATCAGGCGACGATACTATTAAATCAACAAAAGCGCATGGGATTGTTGATCCGACGTCTTGGGGTCGGAGTCTGTTACAGACATGGAGTCATCTGATTGGACGAGGCCTCCACGGCTCCAGATTAATCAGCGAACTTCCCCTGGTTTAAAGGGAAACTATGACACAGCAACACACGGCGCCTAACGTGTGGCGTCTTCACATTTTGTCTCGGGGTGAATCCTGAGTGAGTGCTCTTGGCGAAGCTTTACATTCATTGATCTGATCTCCCAGCAGACTTTGATATAATCCTACGGCCTTGAAAGGTCGTAACAATAATAAAAGGGAATGTATGGAGCGCATCTTATTCCTCGACTCTACTATTCCGCTCTGCAATCCTGCTCCTCGCTTTTGGCAATTCGATAATTAAAGCGCTTTCTGACATCAGAAATAGCTACAACCAAGAAGTCATATTCAAGCCACTTAAGACATAAATGTCAAGGAAACATTAACTCATGGAATGTCTTGTTTATTTCTGTGTTACTGTGACTTTGCAAGAGTTTAAAATAACTATGATGTACTACATATAAAAATGACGTATTTGAATACATTACTGAAAGATGCAGTAAGTTTCCCCCATAAAAATAACAGTATTTTGCCGTAAATCATTAAGCTTCGTAGTCGTCATTTCTTTCCTGTGTTTTAAACCTTAGAGCTACGAGAGTTGTGTATGGCCAATATGAGCAGTGTATTAGCAAGTCGTACGCTGATGATATCCCTGCCTGCTGTTGTACAAGCCTTTTCAAACTACCCAATGTACGGTAAGGCTGGCTCTGCTGTAGTCTAGACATTTGTTCTACTAACGAAGAATCTATCCCACTATTACGTTGTCTATGCGTTGAAAAAGATTTAATGAGGGTGGAGAGGGTCTTCTTTTATCCACGTTGTACAGCATCCTTACGGACCAGTACGTGACCTTCATTGCATCTGTCTGGGGATTAGCGCACTGTTCACGATGCTGCATATACTCCAATATGAAAAATTACAACCTATTATCAGAAATACCCTTATCGTTCTGTCCAAGTGTTTGCTTGTTCAGGGTTGAATCATTTAGTTATATCATGTTATCCATTGAGAACCCTGACAAACAATTTTTAAGACCTACTTTATCCTTCCAGCTCAACAACACAATCATCATACAGAAGCAAAAAGGCCTTTGTAAAACAGGTGGTGTATGTTCATTTGAAATGACAAGGACTGCAAAAGCACATTAGTTTCAGCTTATTTTCCAACCAAGTCTTTTTGCCGAGCAAACGTGCAATATTAAATCTGTAACATGGGTATATCACGTAGCTAGAATTCCTTTCCATCACCTCGGTGAAGTTGTACACAAGGCAAATGTTAGATCGGCATCCCAAAGTAGGTTATTAATAATTTATGAAAAGGGGAATGTTAAATTTAAGTGGTCAGCAATAATTGCAGCTTCATTTTGTGGATAACATAAGATGTTATAGTCTGTGGATTGAGTTATTTTAACCCTGCATTACTGATACTCTATGTTCAAAGTTATACTTATTTTAAGTACTCATATTCGGGTAATCAAACAGTGATAAGAGTTAAAAGCTTAATCAAGCTTTTTTAGAAATGGATTAGACATAAATGAAAGTTTATATTAACAGTAACACAAATGTAAGAAATAAGTCTAGCAGTCGAATTATGTCGTCGCATTTTGCTCTCTCTAATTTTTCCGCTCAGTCTGCCTGTAATGTTTGAAGTACTTTACTACATACCAATTCACATAATAGTGACACATAAATTAGGTAGAAGATAATCGTCCTTAAGTCGAATCGATGACAAAGTAGTGGTAGCCTTTGCTGATAAGGAGATTGTATGCTCCCTGACACAGAGAGTGCAAGTGTTCAAATGACTTGCCTTGTGCATCAATTTATGAACCCATAGGCAATCCATAGATTGCATGTTGTACCAATGATTATAGCACATTTGAACACTGTTGTGAGAGTACTATGCATCATATTATACAAAATCAGCTTCGTGTTGAATAGTGAAGCCCCTTGGCCGGAACTATTGCTGTGTATTGGTAATATTTGTAAAATATGAATAACGTATTTGAATTGGTATTGAAGGTGAACGTGTAACAACTCTTTTATCCTGGGTAACATTATGGGTGTGTGACAGCGTGAGTCACGTGCTCTCAAAGCGTCAGACATTGCAGAGCTTTCAGAAATAACTAACTTGTGGCACCGTTATATTTTGCAAATATATGCAAATAAGCTGTGAATTGTAGGTTCCGTCCAGCCACAGTGATTGGTTAAGGCGCAGTTATTGCTCAATCTTTACGCTTTATGCAACCTTGTCTTGTTGTACTCCTGTATGTGTAGTATTGAAGCTATGCTTATTAACATGAATACCGTTAATTCAGCCCGTATGATAAAATTGGTCAGCAATGTGTGGGAAAATTACTGGGGGATAAGTCTAAGCGGCGATATTGACACAGCTCAAATCATCACGAGGTTTATGACTTACCCATTGTAGAATAGAGGAGTCTTTAAAACGCCATTTAAATCTGTGACATATTTTCTCCCCACACAATAGCGTTGATACCGATCGCCGTTAGTAAATATGGCGATCCACCACCCCCCCCCCCCTACGGCTATTACTCAGCTCTGTATTCACAGCGTGTGTTTTGACACTGTGCTCATTCATCCTTAGCGCCATAAGACATACGGATCAATGAGACTCAATAGTAATACTTGAAAATAGCTGTGAGTGTGTCATTCATGTTTTGTCACTGACTCAAAAACGAGAGAAGTTAGAAAACATTGGTTTGAAACTCAAGATAATGTTTTTCTTCCGTCTTCTGATCAGTAAAGTATTGTGAGAATGCGTTTAGCAGAATGCTCAGTGAAGGTTAACCAATTGTTGGCCTAAAATGGTTATGCCTACCCGTGTTGAAATATGAAAAAGAAAAGGAACTTGCAATTAAATAAATTGTAAAAATCACCATATTTGTTTTATCTAAGATCTAGTACCACCGTTTCTGGTGGCGTTCAAGATATATTCACTTGCCAAGAGCATACGTCCAATGATGGTTCTAATTGGTCTATGATTCACATTTCACTTGCCAAATGTGTACGCCCAATGATGTTTCTAATTTGCCTGTGATTCAGTACTTGGGTTGTTATCATACCAATCACAGATTACGCACAATGCACTGAGGTACTCCTGCACCACGATGTGTATTCAATAACGTCCTAGCATGTAGATGTCTAGCAACTTAACATTTGCATGATCTCGCGAGTGATGCGACAGCATATCAATATCTCCAGGTTAGATATTCTCACGATGAGTAGCCATCTAATAACATCTGCCTCGCTAGCCATTGACTCATAACCCATCTTATTTTGTCGGTCAATTCCATCAATTCCAACGATCGGCATTCAAAACGTGTGAATACGTGCTCGTATAGCTATTGATTATGTACTAGATGGTAGTTTGCTTGACCACAAAGCGATCGCCATTTCAAGTTGATGTCCTTTACCTTGTTAATCTTTGTAGGTAATTTGAAGCCTTGAGCAATTACATTCCATTCTGACACGCCTTGGATATCTACGTAATAGCAGCATGGAAGTTACAGCAGATAACTTGGTCGACGTTTTCCTGTGGAACATGCAGGGAAGATAAATACCTTGTACATGATGCTCTTCTTAAACAGACTTGATTCTAGCGTGTAAGACCGTCATTGCACACATAAATAATGCGTGATACATTATAATCCCAATATTTACAACACAATCTCTTAGAGAAATGGATATGCTTGATAACCATGATTATTTCCGGACAACCAGGCTTACTGTGATCGATCACGTGGCAAAAACTGATGATTAATCGACCATCGTTCAAAAGTATGCATTTCAATCAGTATATTGATTGAAAACGACCAATGTTATTAACATTATTAGAAATAGATTGGTATTTATATTCATCCCATTAATCATACGAGCATTCTGAAGATTCGCTCGTAAATTAAAGGAGGATTAAATATAAAAACCACATCCAACGATATTAGATATTACAGCCTTGGCAAGTACGTCAGTCGGCGTTAACCAGGTGTCGTGGTGAAAATAATGGACACTCAGCGCCCGTAGATGAAATAACTGATAAGATAACTGACCCCGGTCAGGCAGCTAGTTATTTTGATGTAACGCTTATGCAAACCACTGTAGCCGAACACATATGGTAATCAGGTCTGTAGCGTCTCCAATGAAGTAACTTCATTGCTGTTCGGGCCAATCGTATTGCACTGCCCCACCATTGACAACATTATGCCCCTTCCATGCTGACATATCACGCTGTGTTATCGTCCTTTTTGACAACATTCTCTGCTCCGCTTGTTCGCCTCCATACTGTTCATTACATTGCCAATCATTAACGCCGGCACATCGTCATAGTCGTGCAGAAGCAGCAACCGTGAGCAATTACCATGACAGGTCATACAGAACGGTGCCGAGATTTACAGTGTATGTTGGACAGCGACTACTACAGGCCTGTTTATTGCTTAAAGGGGAACCGACCTGCTACAGCCATTGACACATATACAGAGCATTATGTATCTAGAGTATATGACGTAATATAATTAAATACAATTGCCATTGTTCGGCCATACCTTTATACATCACGCTATGTGTATTGGGATATTAGAGTCGGAACCTCGAAATTAAACGGGCCCTGCTTGCATTTTGATGGAGTTAATACAATTTACCCTCATGGGCTATACACATTTCCAAACAGTACAAATGAAAAGATACAAGGGACTTCTGTTCTTGACATGCACCGGCGTTGGCAAATCGTATGGATTTTGCTGGTGCCGAAGTTGTATAAAGGAGTCAATTGATTCAATCGAAGATTTAACCAAGCATACGAGCTGGACTACCGATAGCAATAGGACTATTTAAGCGCAGTGAAGCGTTCGTTCCTGCGTCTATATGTGAAGGGAAATTGTGGCTTGAGTTGTTTATGTGATTCCCTCTTAGTGGGGTCCTATTAGTGACAACAATGCGAGGTCACTGCCCATAAAACAATGACGTCATCTTGAACACCCTTGCTTTGTTCTGCTATATATCCTAGAGCTGGCGGACGACAATGGAACTTTAAGTGTAGGCGCAATTCATATATCACCGATCAGCTTATTGTCTTCTTCACAACCCATAAGACCATAGAGCGCTCACCACCGCCATACAGCGATGAGTCATCGTGGCGTTACTAAGGAGGCCTGGAGACTTATGGGCATATTTCACGGTGCGTTGCCAATGATGCGCAGTCCAGATGGAACAGATAGAATGTCAGCGTGAAACTTAACTAGGACCGCCACTATCAGGGATCGGTCATGTATCCAAGCACTCAGTACAGTTGAATCCCATTCACATTTATCTGTTTTCAAATCATTGCTAATGATTCAGCTGAAGCTAGAATCGAATTTAGATTAACCTGGTTCGACTAAAGCTAGAACTACTTACCGTAATGATGTAAAGAACAGTTTGCGTGATTGTTGTGTTGTGTTCGGGATCAAATCTGTCGCACAATTTCGCACCAATAGCACGAGAACATGAGCAGAAATGGCTTTACCATATTATCGCTTAGGGCTCAAAGATCTGAACTCAGTAGCCATTTTATCCAGCATTATAGACGCAGCTATATCTGTAATGTTAACCACAAACTTTGCAATTCAGTAATCGACATTGGCAACCATCGATATGATTTAATATGGCACGCGTCATACAATCCTTTGTTGTACAATAGTCATGGGGACCATTCTCTCAGCTGATGCAGCTGTTATTGCCTGTAATAAATTTGCCACGTGCCAAATAAAACTACGCCAGGCTTTTTCTCAGATGCCTCTGTTCGTGTCATTTCGTTCAAATTAAGAACGACACCACAACAATGGTTATGTTCACTTGGCGCTTTGTCTAATTGCATTTGTGGTCCGCTTGTTTAAAGCCTGTTTAATGTATCCAAATACTCGCAGTCTGGCGACATTAGTAACATTAGAGGAGTCTTATTAATTGAATTGCCGATACCATGACGTCACTGTTATGCAAAAAGGCTAACGGTATGCTACTGTAGTAGTATGTAGCTCGCGTATCAATGTTGTCCATTTCTAAACAAGTTCAGCAGCATGCAGTCTTTAGTTTATATATAACCTGGCTGATGGATAAAACCTTTCCTCACTTTTCCTCATATGCAAAAATGGGTTGCGTCTAAGACTATTGAGCGACAACCAATTATGTACTTCATTTTTAGCAATTTTCATATCTGACGTAGTGAAGGCCCGCATTGGGAAAAGCTATTCTTCTGACACTCAATTGAACAGTAATTGTTCGAGGATAAGTCGAATGATATTGCTTAATGCCATCACAGAGCTTTACATGGTTTGCTGGGTCAAGGAGACAATAACTGAGCCAAATGGGGGTTTGTAAACTGCATGGCAATTGACTTGTGAGTTGTTGTGGATAACAGGCGATCAAGGCGAGTACATTCTGCTGCCCACAACACCCATTGTGCAGATTGTCTGAGTCAACTGATATTCTAATATGAATAAACAGATTCTTCTTATCCATATCTTAGACAAGCAGTTATTGCTGATTGCTTAATGATGTGCGTTAAAGAGACAGGCTAGTCGATTGCGAATTGATACATTCGGGTTTTTTTATTAACGATGAGAAGCAGTTTGTAACTTCATGTGGAAACTCCGTAAATATGTCCATGGCACGTTTTGCAAATAACAAACAATTCACCAGCTAGATGCATATAATATATCACCTGAACTTTAGCTATCCCGGCAGATTTTGCTCCGAGGGATTAATCCTGTTATTCTGCATTTCCGCAGCAGTTGTATTAAATACATCTTATTCAGCGCCGCAACTATCTCGTTTAGTTTTTATATAGACTGGTAGGTAATCACTTCAACCATTAGCCTCTACGAAACATTCATTTCTGGAATGTCCTAAATGTTTTTGTTTTTTATCTCCTACAGTCTTGTCAAATCAGTTTGCCATACAAGTCGTAATGATTTTCTTAAAAATGACTATGGAGAGCTATATACAAAGCATAACGACTGTGAATAATTGACAAACTATCGATTAAGTTCCCCGATTCCATATGAACGGATCAGTCATGTCGATAATCACTTTTTGTCGGTATCGATATTTTGTCCGGGGCGTTATTCAAATCACCTGGGAAGGCCAATGGCTGCTTTGGAGTTGTAACAGAGCTTGTTTACAGACGATCGTTCAGCTTCTTTTGTCTACTGCAACATTATTCCCAAAAATCCGCCTGTGAATTAGGTGTGCGCTTACAAATAATATGTGTCGAATATAAAGTTATATAAAGTTATTGAGTAACAGCACAGTAAAGATAAAAGATGCGTCTGGACAACAATTACCTAACTTTGTGACGACTACCCTGATGAAGGTGTCAGCGAAGCTATAGACGCTCGAGGGCCGCGTGGACTGAACTGGCTCACTCATCAGATTGTTAAATAGTTTTGTGTGCCTTATGCTGAGAACGCTTGCAGTTGATGAGAAGTGAGCGCTGTTAATTTCAATGGATTAGTAGTATCCACCCCGAATCAAGCACGGTTACTAATGATGGTCCCGTATGTCATCGTCTATATGGACTCATATCAGTTGGGACGTGCCAATCAAATAAACAGTGGGGGCATGAATTGTTAACTGTAGTCCTACAGCACCGTGTTAAAGGATGTTCTATGAAGTACGTGACGGAGGTGCCGAGGGGTTATGTACAACACCAACGGATACGTGTGATGAGCAGAAGTTTGTCAAGCAGCGCCCTAGGTGCATGTCAACGGGTTCTTTACAGGTTCTCATGTGTCGTGAAAACTTGTATTACATAGCACAAAAAGTGAGGTAGAGAAGAGTATTGAACTACGCTTCAGGTTACGCACGTCATGCCTGTTGCGCCACGCAGCGCAGCCTGTCTTGTCTCTGTCGTACTTATCTATTCAGCCATCTGTGAGATTTGTAACTTACATATAGGCTAAGAGTCACACAAGGCTAATAAAAAAATATATAGGGGGTTTAAACACATTTCCTGTTAACTGATATTACCCTGTATCAACCATGCACACTTAGAGTGGATGCTCTGTGGGAAAATTGGTGAATTGATTAAGCTCAAAGCGTAATGCTTCTTTCATATTTAACATGACAATCATCTGCGCACTGCAATTTGAGCAGTATGATATCAAAGTGCGCATTGCACATTGGACAGTGTATTACACGACAATGCATCACGTGGACTGCAGTATGTGTTATTGTTTATTGTGTAGCATCAAACTTATTGTCATATCGAGTGGGGTTTGTTACTCGGAGAGCTTATGAGGACATTATACGCAATACACTTACCTAGCTCATGGGTATAATTCCTCATTCAATAGCACCACATATATCGGTTGATAGCCCCCTGGATATTATATGCGGGTAGACTAGCAGGTGTCATAAGATCTTCCTACTTCAATAGCTGGCACCCCACATATCGGTCGACACTACGATTGAAATGACCTCTTTCTGGATATTATAAAAAAAGCCTCCGTTGTCAGACACTCAACCCGAGGAAATGTTCTCATGACGCCATCTATGCTACCGAGATGTTGGCTGTTTTTGTGATATCCACCACAACTGTTCATACTTGACACTGAAGACTATCGCTAGTTTTGTCTGCTTAATATTGTGCATACCCAAGCACATACCCTCCCATTGTTTTTCTGTATGAGTAAGCGATTAAGCTAAAAGCTCACTGATTATTTTTGCAGCAGTCTCTATATCTCCGCACATTTGGCTTTAGTGATGAATTATTTGGCTTAACATTCCTTCACGAACCTTAGCAGTCAAACCTATTGCCACTTGCCGTGATGGCATTCGTGTCACATTCAGCTGGCAATAAGCACCTAGATTATTTTTACAAATGGTTCCATACTGTTGGGCAGTCATTCTTGGGACAACTTATACAAGCAATTTATTACTTATTTAAGCTATATTCATGATATGTCTCCATCTAGTTAATGTGACACCAGCCACGGTGCTTGTCAAATAGTGCGTTTGTTTGCAGCAGTAAGCACCAAACATGTATGTTTTATAGGTTGCATAGGATGAAGGTATTCGGAATATGGGCATGTATTTGGACTGCAAATATAAAAGGAGTAAAAAATATCAAGAAAATGATTATTATCAGTGATTATCATCGCCTTAGCAACTGACAAAGTTATAGATTTGTCAATATGCATTGGGCGACATCTTCGAGTAAATATGTCATCATTTTGAAAGCGTCAATCACGATGTGGCTTTCTTTCAAACAACGCTGTTCATCCAATTAAACCAGAATGTCAGCTATATCATTTGTCATTTCCATTACAGTCTTCCATGCATTACTTGGAGAGCATTTCTCATTGATGGTGTTAATATCAATTTGCAAAATTATATATGACTGTTGACTGAGAAAGCCGTTATTGAATCAGAGCAAGACGTCAACCAGCGCTGTTCACGTCAGACAGGCGAAGAAGGTGTGTGCACTAAAAAAGTTATAGCTGCCCCACAAACTTAGTTACTAGATAAACTACCCACACGCGTTGTAGGTGTTCTCATCTCATGGCTAAGCTAGGTATCGACCCAAGTCTGGAATAGCGATAATTTGGCCATATAGGGCAGCTTATAGTATAGTGATAACTGTAAAAACATTAACCAGTTATCACAAGTACGACCATCGTTATCATCGCGTTCGGCGTTGTCACTGTTGTGGAATTCACACAGAACACTACTTTTGGCAAGGGAATCTTCATGGAATTAAGAATTATACACGGTCAACTGTTTTTTGGCAGACCTCATGGTATTATAAGAGGTTTTGACTGACAGTGATTACCAACCCTTTCCAAAGTTGTGACCGAGATTCTTAGAATCAATGCGGTCAATTATTCGCACCACACTGCAATCTTATCTGGCAACGAAGCTCTAGTCAGGTACAGATTGCATGTAGGCCTGACTTGACTTATGCATTCAACTTATGGGGAGCTATTTGTTGCAATCTGGGTTTGGTGCCCATTATGTAACTATTAGAACGACGATAACATATTGAGCGGTCTGTTGATGTGGTAGAGACTAATTAAGCTAATATTATTGTTTCAAGCGCGGTAGAAATCGCAGGCGAACTCTGCCTACTCAACCTTTTCTATCTAAAGCACACATGTGCGTGTGGTATTATTTGCGTCGCGATGTCAACAACTAAGTAATTTGTCTTAGTGTTAAATTTCCTTTAGTCAGGATGCAACATTCCCGATCCATGACTGTAAAACTTATTTGGCGCCAACCAGAATGTAAAAAAAGCGTTAGGTATGTTTTCAGCAGTAATCAGCATCACAAGAAATGCAAATAAGCATGAAGTTGTTTGGTGAGAAGCTAGACAATGTGGCGGCTACGCTGCTCATCGCAGGATTGTTGCCGGCCATTGGCTGCGGCTCTGAACTTGACAGACTCAGACATATTTCAATGCATCAGATTTTGCATATGTTGTCGGTAGCATCATCAAAGCACTGGCTGATATCACACTGCAATATCAGTTTATGTCTGTAATTGTCTGTAATTGTGGCATGCGCCCCGACAGAATTTCACAGTAAATGGGACAATGGTGATGCTAGCACGATAGTTTAATAGGCATTCATCATCGTTGAATGTCACTCATGAAGATGCATAACCACATAATATGCGTGTATGCGGTTATATTTGCGTTATGGAGTATTAAAAATAGTCAAATAGAAACCCATATTTAAGCCAATGTTTCTGATGTTGTCTCATAAGTTACAATGTAAAAATGCAATATGTTTTGCTCGCCCCCCTTGAGGCAACCTGCCAAAGCAATTTCACAGCCGCCCTGGATGGTCTCACATGGTTGTAGTTTTGAACAAATTCTCAATTGGCCCGAAGCACGAGGTCTGGCTGAGGAGGCAATGTTTTTTTAGTCTTACTTGTTGTATCGTAATTCTCGAAAAAAAAAAACGTCTAAAACAATGACAATATCAAAGCAAATGATTTTAAAAACGCTGAGAATCAAGGCATAGCAAATGCTGTCGCATCTATAGTATTTGTCGTAGCCGGGAACCCCAGTGTCCAGCTCTTTGTATATCGCCATTTAGGTAATTTGCGACGAATGGTCTCAGTCGGCAGCCGTCATCGTCTAATCCTTTGCGAATTTCGTGATTCACGAGCAGCTTAGATTCCATCGCCAATTATGGCATAATCATCTCTATGAGTAACTACCCGCGCCTGGGTCATCACAATTGATCTCCTCTTCAATGCGAGTGTAGTAAGTGTGATCAGGTTTAACGTGATGACGGCAAATGCGATCCTGGTTATTGTGATCATGGTAGATGGTTTTTAGCGGGGTTTCATATTTGTTCTGGTCAGTGGGATCATGATTAGTGTGACCATGGTAGTTGGGATCATGGTAAGTGTGATCATGGGTGGAGGAGTCATGGCTGGTATGATCAAGGCTGATGGAATCATAATGTAATTATGGTCAGTGTGGTACAGGATTGTGCGTTGATCCGTTCATTCTCGTGATGCTCTCATTCCATGGTACCTATATATGCCGTTTCCAATAACCACTGGGACAAACTGTACTTCTACTCAGAGTATCATCAAAGCCTGAAGACAAAGCAAACTCAGAGTACCCTAAATGACGTTACATTGGCAATGGAAATGCCAACATCAATCTATTTGGTCGCTCTAGTGGGATCAGAGAGCAGAGCTAGCCAGTGCTGTGCATTAGGTAATGTCAAAACATGCAGGTCATCAGGTAAGGCATATATTTCACATATGCGATTTTGTTGCTGGGCCTTGTAAATATTGTCACTTGATTAGAATAGCCACAACTGTAATTAGAAGTTTCATTTTATACGAATATCATAATAGGTATGCTAAAGCGATTGCATAGGTAATGTTGTATAATATTTCTAGTGGCATCAGGATTTTAATCATCATATGAAGTATACTAATATGCTAACGACAGATCATGCTAAAAATCTTTCCCCAATAAAACATTAGAAACGCCTTAATATAGACAGGTTGGATTCACATTGTCGCCATTATCCACACGTCACCCTGGTCAGTCATAATGTCAATGAACTTAAAGAATCTTTTTAACTTTCAGTTTCGATGCACAGAGCTATTGTTAGTACTGGTGGCAATCAACATTGAAAAACAGTTTGTAAGGGCTACTGTTTTCAGTATGCCAACAATAAATAGCATACTTAGCAAATAGGTGGATACTTAGCAACGCCGCGCTATGTAAGGATAGAACCTACATAAAATAGTAAGGAGGGACATAATAGACGGGGTGCTATGGTTATTGGCGTGGCCGACCAAGAAACATTCATCACCGACCCTGTCACTACAACACACCACCGATCACATTTGTAAACCACATCATCAACATATACCCATGCTCAAGTCAGATGTCATCAATCTTCCCGTGGTACATTCATCAGATGCATTCGCGGAATCGCCGTGAATAACGCTATTTTTAGCATGCCCATTGATGTTGCTGGCTCCACACTAGGGAGCTTACATACAATAATTAATACAAACTGCCGTTTCAGGATGTTGAACTGCGTAGCGGATAACTGGAATTAAACTACATTATTTTTGCATGCATTAAAACACTCAATCAATAAAAAAGATGATAATGTGTGGCAGATGAAGATAAGCATTAATCGAAATGTGATATGAAGACGTAGTGACTGAAATATACAAACACGAACCACCTTGTTTAATCAACCACGATCGAAATGAACCTAACACCAGTCCCAAAAATAATACGGTGTGATTTAATGCTATTTAAAGTTACACAATGTATACTATCTCTAACATGTGTGGACAAAACTGTTCCCTGATTTTCTGATATTCAACGCCGATGCCATTCACTGTCATGCCTACGGCAGATGTCATTTGCTGCTTAACTGAGCAGATGCCGTATGATCCTTAATGGCACCGAAATTTATTAGAGATACATTCCTGAAATCGAATCTCTCCCTCAGCCACCATTTGCATTCCTGGAGTTTCATATCTTATTATCACTGCGCATACATTAAATTAACCATAGCAGGGTAAGCAGACCGATGATATTCCGTTTGTGCTTTATCTGCTTATGCAGTACTGTTACAAAAATGGGTGGGGGGCGTGGGGGGATGAATAATTGCATGGAGAGCTATCTATCGTTGTCACCGTGACTGATACTAGTCGCGACATCAACCATGATGTAACTTGCGCTTCAATATAAGGAATAAATTGCTTGAAGACCATATCATCTTCTCTGATCGCTCGTGCAGCTATGATTAAAGGGCGTAGCAAACCCATCGTACGTGGGTCTGAAATCAACCAATGTCAATGTCCAATTACGTTTGCCTCCTCTGATAGAGAACTTCTTTGTTGTAGGAAATCAACTTTATCCATGGTTTGGTGAATAATTAAGCCGTTCTTACGACCTTTGATTCCTCGATGGAGAGAATTGAAATGATCGATTACTTGTTAGGTCCTAGTCTATTGCAGTCATCATCAGCCATCGATATGCGGCCCCATCGTCCAATCGAAACAAAATACACTGTTAGCCAACGCTTTTCATTCGTTAACTGTCCGAGCTTCTGGTATTTGAACGATTCCTTACATTCTAACAACCGGATTTATTGATTGATTCTGATAAATGTTAGCTGTTAATTCAACATCTCGACAGCTATGTTCCGGGCATGAAAATGGCAAACATGTCCTGCTATATTTTACTGCCACGACAGGAAATGTACAAACCTTATATCCGCTTGGTGCAAGTTATTTTCAGGACAGTCATACACTATTCAGTGGTTTTTTGACTAATCGAAGCCTTTGCGGATTACATCGCTTGAAGGGCATTGTCGAAGCTTAACAATTATTTATCACTGGCGTGATACCATGTTGTTGTTGATAGCAGCTCGTAACTCAAATAATTCATTATAGATTTATATTACATTGACAAGAATAAGTAAACCAAACCGCCTGTAGATAGAATAAAATGGTTATTATAAACTTATCTAACTGTTTATACATAAGTAAAGATAAAACAGCAGATCTTTGAATGTGGTCTAATAAAGGTAATTATACTGTATTGACATTGATATGAATTTTGTTTGTTTATTTGAGGTAAATAATGTTTGGCCTGATATATTGATATATGTGATTCTATTGTATTGACGTGTATATCCATATAATTTTTATGGAATAAATGATCACAATTACTAATGAAAGTGTTGAATGCGAAGATGATAGTTAGGAAATGCCGTCGTTGGTATTTACTTGTTCTATGCCTTGTCATAAAAAACCTAATGAATTGCTGTCAATAGTTGGAGTGAGGAAATGTGTAAATAAAGAGGCAATATTAACTGGTGGGACCATTCCGCAGGTCCACAAGTAAGTTGGATTGGACGAATATATAGTCTTTTTCAATGAACAGTGGAATGCATTTACATATACAAGTGCAGATGCAACCGGGAAATAAGTACCATTAAGACAACGCCGTAGTATTATAAACCTTGATGACGCAATAAAAAAGTCAAAAATGCTATCATACGAAAAAATGTCTAAACACAAGTTTAGGAGAACAGAGCAATATCAAGATTAGATATTAAAAGATTTAGCAAAACAGAAGTATTGGCATTCACAGAAGTCGTCGCTAAAACGTTAGGCTCTGGGGACCCTGTAGATGTTATCTATTTAGTGTTACAATGGATAACTGAATGGCTCAGTAATATAAGGCACAGAGTGGTGTTAATGACATTGCATCTGATTGGACATTATTTGTGGTGTCCCTTAAAGTGCCTATCGCCCGAAAAATCATGCCATTTTTTTCGCCAGATAACGGAAATATAACCCAGAAGTACCTATTTTGTCTATGTGTCAATAGTCAAAGTGCGCGCTTTCTGATCGAAATTCGACTTTAAAGATGAATTTGGCGTATCGAGCCGACAAGCTCATGAATAATTCATCGCCTCCGCGTGACGTCAGGTCCGGGAATGTTTTTGTTGCGAGGCGCAATCTGCACTACGATTAGCGAGAAATGGCTGCTGGAAATTTCGTTATTTCATCACTTCAGGAGAGCGACGAAGAGACATGGTATGGCACAAGTCATTCGCAAACTATCGTCGCTTCGGCAGAGCAAGTTTTGCCTTACAGATTCGAACCAGAAATGAGCGAATTCGACGTCTCCGATGAGAGAAAAAAGACACTGGCGATGTCACTGCTGCGTCTGGGTCTCACGCGGGTCATCCTGCCCAGGACATAGGGCTGCTACAGAACAATCACTAACAAAATATGTAAGCTCTATTCCTAACAGTAGACTATGCAACAGAGCTTTGCAGCAAATAATTCTTCCATATCAGAAAGCAGACATGAGATACCACAAAGTTTTTGTCAAATCAAGTGGTTGCAAGTGTTCATGTTTACAAATTGTACCGTGTAAATGTAAATGCTCCTCCACACGAATTGCAAACAAACTAATTTCGGACTGCTGTTAATAAATAGAGATCCTCTTTTATTTAAAGTAGGCCTTATCAAAGGCTGATTACAATATTTTTAAAAGTTGATGTAGATTGATTCTGAGGTAGAATATATATAGGAGAGCAAGTACCACAGCTGTTTTCTCATAGAATGTCAGTTAGCCCATAAATGAATGTATAACTGGACTTTAGGAGGTGAAGATTATGGTATTATATTATCATCTGGTTAGTGTTACATCAGAGTTTCTATGAACGCAGAGGCTTAAACATATTTGCCATACAATATGTCATCCTTTATTACATACATTCATATTCCCATCATTACATCATGTTACAGGTGTTTGTGTGGCTACTGTCAACCAATGGTTTCAGCCTAATCTGTTTGAACCCTTGGGCCTTGCAAGTGGGATATTTCTCCTACAGACAACAGCACGGGCACATGTCAGATAATGATATACAAAGGTGACAATGTTTTCTATTATTTACACATAAATCTGTACGAAGGCTAGCAGTCATTATTTACGATTTAATTATACTTATTGATACTGGTATGACAAGCAATATTTGAGCATGGTTAAATCAACAATGTCACATGGTTATTTTACAGCCGTTACAGGTATACTGCATACAGGCAGTTTGTTGCTGGTGCTGGGGACATCTTGGACAAAAGATTAGAGTTCCGTTACCAGTCTGCGCTGTTACAACAATACGAGATAACTTCCCAGCACCAGACTATCAAGGATTCCTCTACCCTCCGCTCACCTAGGACTTGTCTTGATACATGCAGAACCTACTCTGGTGTGCGTCAATGGCTTGTCATGGATCTGGTCTCATCGCATCTGCACACATTGGAGGTGGTGCTTCTGTCTTGGGCAGGTTGGCTAATAGCAAACCAGCAAGAACTCAGCCATCAGGCACTTGACATACTTTGAAACATAACAGGAATCAAGTCACAGCTTGCACACCAGACTGTTGCTTATAACCTTATAGTTATACCTCCATGGTAATTGAATTTGTTGTTGTTTACATTTTATATATCAGTAAAAATATTCACCAAATGTTGCCTTTGTTGCTAATTCAGTGACGACATGCCCCTGCTTAAACTTGGGGTATCTTAGCTTGAAGACTGGATTCCCAGCTTCTGTTGTCGCCTGTTCTCTGATATCTGTGATACAATGAACCAATTAAACGTGACCTACATATATTTGGCATATCAGCACATGTAAACAAATATAATGACTCCCAAATTTAAAAAACAAACACCACCACGAAGGAGCACTGTAAAAAGCAACATATTATATCATAACCATGATACTTGCCTAGCAACCATATCATCAACTTAACAAGATAATGGACTATTTATTCGATACTAATACAACAAGAAAGTCATCAAATCTCACCCTGTGCTTCTCTATCTTGATAAAGGCAGGTCAGCTTTTCTTGGGCTCGGGTGGGAGGGGTTCACTTGCCTCACCATCCTTTCTTGATTGCTTGACAGCAGAGGCCTTCGCAAAAAGAGTAGGCACAGCAGCTTCTTTCATAACCCACTTCCTCGGTGAAATGAACCGAGCACACAAACAAGTACTTGCCCGGGCCCGGCCATTGGTCTCGCGATCGTAGTACCTGGCCAATCCATTGTTTTTTTAAGTCGTCCTTACCAGTAAAACCTGAACAAGCTCACGCCGTCCCGACTGGTACGCGAGCAGCCCCCAACACAACAACCATTAACCATCGTGTTCAGGCGGTCACAAGATGACTAAAAACGATCCTAAATCCCAAAAACGAGAGACGAACTCCGACAATGTAAACAACGGGGAACTCCGTGCGTCTCTGAGAACGGCCTCCCTTACCTGACGTCACACGCATGGTTGACCTAGATAATGGCTGCCGCAACGTTTTGTCGGGCGCGCTAATTTGAACTGACATTTTATCAAATTTTGGCCTTAATTGATCAGATGCGACGGTTATTGGACCGGTTTGAGTTTATTGATCACATTATGAATTGATTTCAGCAAAGTACCTATAACCGTGCGATAGGCACTTTAATGGTTGGTCGTGGGACCCGTTCTTTTTTTAGGAGAGTACATCGAAGTCTATTGTCAATTCAAACAAAGCCATATTACATCCTGTATCATAACATCATGACGCTGAATTGTTGTAGCAAGTACTGAAAAACTTCATCATCACAGCTTTTCTAAAGCATATTGTCACATCATAAATGGAATTTGATGTGTAAAAAAATACTGAAAAGCTGACATTTCGGACGCTCGTTCCCATGGCAGGAACTACACAGGTTAAACTGAGTTATTGCTGATGTGTCACTATATACGATAGTTGAATTGTTGTAAGTGCCGCAATATAATATAAAATGCCAAGGGGGTCAATCAGAATTTATCTCAGTAATATTTAATGTGCTAGCAATATTTGTTGGGCAACGTTGTGGCGGCTTCCAGCTATATGCTTGTTGGATCAGTGCACAAAATACCGGCATACAAGGTACTTGTATGCCGGCCTATTGGCTAGAATATTATAGGTATGAATGGCCTTAAAGGTCGCTGAGTCTTAATCATTGATATTTTAAAGGGGCATGATTGCTCGTCCACATATTGAGTAAAGCAATAATGAGGACATTATTCACCACATTTGTTAATAGCGAGACATTTGAGTTGTTACGTATCTTGCTCGTCTTTCGAAAACATGACTGCTAGTTGCATCAGGCATATGTAGGGCGCTATAATCAGAGATATATCATTCATATCTCGGCTTAAAAAGGTTCGGCTACTCCGGTTTCGAAAACAGGCTTTTCTGACACGATGCGCAATAGATGCTACAGAAATATAAACAAATAATCGCGAATTATTGTAAGTTAACGCGATACTTTCTACAGATGTCATATTAGCGAGAAGGAGCAGTGTCCTTACGCGTCCATCATCGTTCTATGTAGTCATAACAATAGCACATATTTTGCATATCTGCCTCTGCGGTCATACTTGCATTTACTAATAGCATGATAAGAGTTGTCATTTATTTCTGTCGATAGGATGACAAGAGTTGTCATTTTTTTTTGCCCACATAGATCTCACCCATCGGAGGCGCATTTTTCGGAGGCGCATTTTATATATATATATATATATATATATATATATATATATATATATATATATATATATATAGATAGATAGAGATATATATAGAGAGATATATATATATATATATATATATATATAATATATATATATAGATATATATATATATATATATATATATATATATATCTATATCTATCTATCTATATATATATATATCTATATATATCTCTATATATATATATATATCTATATCTATATATATATATATATATATATCTCTATATATATATATAGCCTCTGGTGGATTATTCTAATGATTCATCTGGGGTTATTCAGCTCCAACGACATTACTAATGCAGGCAACTGGCTCGTGACATTAATGCGCTGGCTTTTGCAGAGAAATAGACGCCGTTTGTCAGCAGACAAGCCGGATATCTATGACTCGGTAAGTACTCCAGAGTGGCATGTATCAAACCAAATACTAATGTGCGGGCTATGCCGAAGAACAAGCCTGATAACCAGGATTCGGTCGATACAAAGCAACCACTGTCATGCATAGAAGCTTCCACACACTACAGCACCGCTCGTAATGACCGGAAGAATGGTATATACCAACGCATGCTGAAGCCGCTCTGATTCCATCAAAGTAAACAGCATGGTGGGCCAATGTGACGCTAGACAAGACTTTATGCTGAGTACCCGTAGTAATGCGACTACTGTTCATATCGCTGCAGTAGAACTGTAATTTCGATCGATATTCTAATCACTCGTCGACTATATTTGTTGCTACATAACGTACAATGCACTATACCTACCAACAGAAATCCTGGTGATTTTAAAATATGATGAAGATAGCCCAAATGCGAATTAAACAATGCATCACGTTATTAGCATGAGTTACGTCACAACACGGCTGATCAATCTCCCACATAGAGTGAATTCTGTCCCTGAGTGGTATGGTGATCTTACGTATACTTTAAAGCAATACTGGCTATTGTAAAGAATAGGGCAGCATCTGTTGGGTTGATCTAATGACTCGTCAGGGGGTACATTGCATTGACATCATCGCATGGAAGATAACCACAAAGTAAACGGCACATTCCTCTTGTGGTATAGTATATGTTTTCTACTAGGCATGCTGATGTAGCACATACCTCTTGTGGTACAGTACATGTTTGTTACTAGACATGCTGACGCAGCGCAAGGTGTGTTTAGGTCACGAAAAGGGTCGAGTTATAGCGATCGCGCTAACATCCAAAATCGAAGAAATATAAAAGCTCAAATGGAGGTCGCAACAAAGGACATCTAACATCATTCAAGCAACGAAATGCGCAAACCTATCTGTCATACTCTAAAGTATAACCTAACGAGTAGCTAAAAGATCATCAACCAGGGTTGAGTTAATCTAGACGGATAAGTGTCGAAGTGAATCGATGCATTTGTCACAAACCGACACACTCTGATATCTCTAAATGTGACCTGAGCATCTGTGTTCTTGTAACTTGCACCCCATTATTTGAAGCATAGAGAAATGTCCATCGATCTAACGCGATCCAAACACCTACGTTTGTTAATCATGATGTAGCCTATTCACAGCCTCGTTGATCGCTTGCACTGCCGACAGCACCATACTGCAGCAGTAGACAATCATGAAAGGCCCTTTAAACTGCTCTCAGCTCTCATACGTTATTGCAATGCCGTCGATTTTGCTTGCTTGTCAGGTAATGTAGCGCCCACAAAACTATTAGGACGGTAAGAAAGCATGCTAGCGATGCGCAGATTTATAAACACAACATACATGATAACGGAAACAATGAAGTTGCATCACCAGCAGAGCATGTATATACATATCCACCAATGCTTTGATTGAAGGACTTGTGGACACAAAATGCAATTGCGTTTGGCGTTGATTTGTTATGGGCTTACTGATGGAGCTGTATCTAGAAGGGAAGAGGAAGATATTATTGTACGGAACAGGTAGGTTAGATTCTTCTGTCATTTACGTGTCCAGATTTTTAAATTACAAGTTATATCCCGACATTACATTATGCCAAATGGTTTAGATGTTGGAATAAATGCATATGCACACAGAGTTTGTATCGCCTGATATTCAATATTTCTTCCCATGATGCAGTCAGTCAGTGAAAGAGGTGTAGACAGGGGTACGATCCGAGTTGAACATAGGGACATTCAAGCTACTGACCTGACCGTACATGTTACACATAATACAACAAACAGTAGCAACGCCGTGAGTACTCAGGAGATATCGAAAAAGTATTCCTTCATCCAAAGGACTATAAGAAAACCAAGGGCGCCTAATGCATGACCGTTTGTGTAATATTCAAACTAATCATATATGATGCACCTGGGTCCTGCTTTCCCCCTAGTTTTCATTACTTTGTCATTAATTCTGAAGCCAGGGGTTGTCTAAATAATGCACGTGATACATCCATCATAGGCCAATCAATTCATCGACCTTAATCGAGGTGCTTTTATTAGCCAAAATGAGTCAATAGTGGGCTGGCCATGGTATTGTTAATTATCCACAAAGGAGGTCGATGCTCAGATTGATGCCATTAAACGGCGGCAGCAGAATTATGAGTTAATGTAGATAATACCTACCATGACTAGACAGGAGTACTTGAGCAGTAGTACAGGAGTACTTGAGCAGTATATAACACGTGAGGAAGCGAGAAAGTGGAGTATTCAACGCCATTAAAAGCTACATGACGCAAATGTAAAATACCAATTATGATTGATTAATTTGTGGAGTTACAAGATGAATAACAAAACAAACCCCAGATGGTGTGATCGTGTTTTTTCATTATCAGCACTGGCTTCGTTCGTGCCGGCAAGGTCGTATGTCAGTAATGCAAACATCTGTCAATTGCGTTTGCCTTATAGGATAGGTGACTCCATGGCAGAAAGCCACGTTATACTTGATTTTGTGAATAATTCAGTCATCTTGAAGACCTTGTTCTCTCAAATAAAGGCATCAACGGGCACACAATGTCTTTCATTCGTCAACTGTTAGTGCTACTGGTAATTTGACGATTCCACACGTTCCAGCAACCTGATTAACTGATTGATACTGAGAAATGTTAGCAGTAAACCCAACATATAACATCCGGGCATGGAAATGGCCAATATGTCCTGCCTTATCTCGCCACCAAAAACCGAAATTTACAAATCAGCTTTTGGTCAATTTGTTGTTGAGCAGCCTACCAAGTCTTAGTTGGATTTCAATACTTTAATATAATATATATATATATATATATATATATATATATATATATATAGAGATCATATATATATATATATATATAGAGTGTATCTAGAGAGAGATAGAGGAGAGAGAGAGATATCTATAGAGAGAGAGAGAGAGAGAGCGTTCAAAGACTTGATACCCAGAATAGAGATACCGATGTGCACGCAAGACAGAGTTATTATGCCCTTTGGAAACGCTTTTCGCATAGAACAGATTGACATGTCCTTTTAAAATTGATGATTTGCGTATATTGAGTACAATGTATGACCCATAGTGCCCAATATCGTTGTTGTTGTTTTCCGAGTTATACTGGACGCTAATTGCGTGAACGACAGTTTGCTGGGCCTGTATGATGTTGTGGTTTTCACTGTAGGACACAGGTCAGTCGAATTCACCACAGTTCTATTTGATTAAGTTTTATCAATTGACCAAGTCGAGAGCATGAATCTGGCAGTTGCTTATTAGTCGAAAGCAGTACATAATTCATTGATATAGATGCACTTTGAATCACGTGACTGACAATAATGACCAAGCATGCTCGAGGCTCGATTGTTATTGTAAGGATTGGTTTGAACTGATCTGACAAGCAGACAAAGGGTAAGAAATGGCTAAGTAATAAAGGGCATAAGTCGAACGAATTGAGTAGAGGATGTTGTCAAGTTAAGATCGACAGTAACATTAGGTTGGCATATTGCTCTTAAAGGACGAGTTATTATATTCATAATATTTTACGCATCAACGTAATGAGATATTGCACAAAGTGAATTTTGGGAAGAATAAATTGCCGCAAACCAATATGAGCTACTCAACGAATAGTTCTGCTGTTGCATTTGGTATTTCCAGTGTGTTTTAACGTTGATCAATATAAGTTTATGGCATCATAAAGCAATAATGTTTCTATTTACCTCTTTGTTGTACGTTGCACACAATACAATTGTCACTGCCCCGTGTGCAACGGAACTGAATAAGCAGCTTAGGAGCAATGCCGATATCATCTGTCTGCATAACCTGGTGTTTATTGAATTTATACACAGAGATTAAATAATGTTAACAGAGATACGAAACTCCAGGAATTCAAAATGTAGCTGGGGGAGAGATGCGATTTCAGGAATGTAGCTCTTATAAATTGCTGTGCCAATACGGACCATTTAGAATAAGCTCAGTTGAGTAGCAACCCATCCCAAATGACGATTGCTGTGCAACCAGGGAACAGTTTTAGCCCACAAATGATAGAGTTAGTGAGTGAGATTCGTCTATCTCTTTTCAAAGGATACATTTAAATCCGCATTAGAATTCAATCAATAATCGTGGTAAAAATACGTTTCATCGTATTCATGTTGTGGTTTTCAATGAACCAGCATCTTGGCATTCGATTGATCGATATATCCATACAGTTCTATTGCACTTAAGTTTTGTCATTCAGGAAATACCATACAAGTCACCTTGCATGAATCTTTACAGAGTTTTGTCTTCGTCGAAAGCAGAACATAATTCTTTGATATAATATGCACTTTGAATCACATGACTGACAATAATGACCAAGCATGCTCGAGGCTCGATTGTTAATGTAACATATGCAATAAATGAACTGAGCTGACAAGGAGTGGCGCAGATGCAAGTTTAGGGCAAAGTGTGTGTACTATTTCTATGAGGAAAACGACAGTAACATTAGGTTGGCAATTGCTCTAAAGGACGAGTTATTAATATTCATAATATTTTACGCATCAACGTAATGAGATATTGCACAAAGTGAATTTTGGGAAGAATTAAATTGCCGCAAACCAATATGAGCTACTCAACGAATAGTTCTGCTGTTGCATTTGGTATTCATAATTTACGTTGTTCAATATAAGTTTATGGCATCATAAAGCAATAATGTTTCTATGCGAGGAATGTTGTACGTTGCACACAATACAATTGTCACTGCCCCGTGTGGAACTGAATAAGCAGCTTAGGAGCAATGCCGATATTCATCTGTCTGATAACCAGAGATTGTTCATGTATTTCCAGTGTGTTTTTACGTTGATCAATAGAAGTTTATTGGGGCATAATAAACGCAGCACAAATATCTTGCAACGGAACTGAATGCTTCAATGCCGATATCATCTGGCTTCATAACCTGCCCATGTACGTTTGTTTTGGATAACTACAAAGTCTGGCCGTAAACGAAAGCCTTTAAAGCAGAGTGCAAAAGTTGATTGATGTATCATGCGACATGTGCATTATCTGGACAGATTTCAATCACAGGTGTACGAAGCAATGACAAAATATCTAAATGTAATAGGCGCCGGTGTAAAACATATGAGTTATTTATGCGGGCCTAGATAATATAAGCGATGCTATAAACATTAACGACAGCTGTGACACACTTTGCTCCCCAGACACGTGGTTTCCTCTTGTGACGCATTCTGTGCACCACATGCCATATTCATGATATCAAAGCGAGTACCAGTACGTTTGGGATAATACAAAGTCCTTTTAAAAAGTGCAAAAGGTAACTTGAACTTGTTATTACTTCCCCTTAACATAGATGATAGTAGCCATAACCGCACCCAAATAGTTCACGCTAAATTGATATTCCTTTTAAATGGTAACTTGAACTTGTTATTACTTCCCCCCCCCTTAACATAGAAAGAATTGTTAAAGAATTCCTCGGAATCGATTAAATCACACAGCGCATTCGGAGCTCAGCTGTTCTGCGTCGTAAACGCAGTACGATGGCAAACATTATCCCAATGATGTGGCTATGTTCGTTGGAACAATGGAGAAGAAACAAGGTGATAACAATGACCTACAGTCTACGTGGAATTGCGGGGACGTATAAGTACATTTCTTTAATGCGTATACCGTAGCAAATACAAAGAGAGTGTTAATCTGCAATGTGATAAACACGCAAGCCGTGGTATTAATAAGTTGATATATTACTTGGTTTGAGGGAATCACTCAAAAATGTATGGTTAAAATGATAACGCAATCGAGCTACGTCACTAACCTATTCCGTGCTTCGTTGCTAAACCGCCCTAAATAGCGCAACCAATGAGCCCATGACACCATGCATAGAGGCTGTAAACGTATCAAAACAAAAGCACCCTAATATTTCTTGACGTTGTCAATAGTGTATCAAGGATTGATATTGTTACATCAATCCCCACGGGTTCGTACATTCAGTAACTGTATCACTACCAATATCATGACCAGTTTATATCAAATAAAATCACAAAACAGGCATGATTTACACACGAGCCTTGTCTTGCATAAGTGAGACTCTCGCACCGTTGAAATTGAACAAACGCCTCCTGTATGTTCGGAAATGTACGGAATGAGTTGATGAAATGTATCTTTTTAAGGCAACACTTGGTCCGAGGTAACATGAAGCGTGATACACACATAAAGTGCATATGTTACACCCACACCAAGATTCTAAAACCCAACTAATATCATTCAGGACCATTATAATGCTAATAACTTTAACGCTAACAGTCATGACACTGACCAAACGTGATCACATTGATCACGATAGTTCCGGATTGCTGATAATGTGTACCACGTGACATTTGGGCTAAACAACCCGTCAAAACAAAGGGAATATGACCCCATTTGTAATGAAATGGATCTTAAACGTATATACCTTATTGCTGTGTTTCTCTTAATCATTGGCTATAGTAGAATTACCTTATGAGAAGCTGCTCGAAGCTGAAGGATAGACACAACGTAAATCATGCTTTGCTCGTAATAATTGGTGATAACCTGAAGGTGCGTGACTTATCGAAATCTGAGATAACTTATCTTCAAATGCTTTTCACTTATGAATCAACAGTTTGTTTCAGTTTTTATTGTATAAGGTGTGTATTCTGACCTTATATCAGCCGGGAACTCATCAGATTGACTTAGCTTGGTGGAATAGAAAATAAATATTGCAGACACATCATTGGATTAAACTGACCAAAGCCATAATCGTCCATTCATTATTAAACCAATCAACAACATTAATGGATCGATTTATGTTGATACACGAATCCCGCAGCAATATGGCATCCCGGAACTATTCAATTAGACCAAGTTTGAACAATGCACCTGCGCCCGACGAAGAGTCTACATTAAAATCGATATTCAGGAAGAAGCTCGAGTAATCGTCCACATATAAAATCCTACTGCTTTGGTATAATGACATTTTCTAAGGAAGCGAAGACCATTGAGGAGATTGATGGATATAACCAATCATCAATGATTCCAGTTGCCTCAATGGCAGATTAATACAGCTCCATCTCAAGTCTCGGTCTACACCAAGCATGTGGATAAATCTACGATTCCTTGATGCTTGATTTGCTGCAATCATTCGTGATAACATTATCCTTTCATTGAGGTCTATCAGGAAATAAACTCTATATTAGATATCTGCATCCTAATTGACAACGGAATACAATTTATTGCATATCAGGCGGAGCTATCCTGAACTACGTCACAGCGGGTGGAGTAATGCGTTTGATAATACGACACCTCGAAAACTGCTGGTGAAACTATAATGCATCATTCAAACTGTAGCATTCGAATAAAACTAAAGACTGCTCCAATAATGCAAAATCGGAAGTATTCATTTACTGTTAGTAAATCTGTCAGCCGCATTAGAGCACTGAACGACCACTTAAGATCTGCCTTGAACAGCGTAGCAACAGCGTCTGTCTATACTCTTTAGGTCCTTCAGATCGAAACAATGACATCGTCATCTGAAATGTAAGCGACCTTTTCCTATTTGTCTTTGTAAATTACTTCATGACGGCGACCGGCTTTTTGCCTCTTACCTGAATGTCTCAAATCAATTAATCAATAAATTATAGGCATATACATAGGAAAGTGTTGCTGTGTTTGCAAATCCAACTAGATTCGTCTAAATATTGCACAATCCACGCGACGCTTTCAATATGTGGATCATGTGACCAGATTGCAGGACCTTACGTATCACTCCAGTGAACGGTGTAGAACTGATAACAGCTAGTACAACAAGGGGATCATTAGTATGTATGTGATATGATAGGGACCGCTCTACTTCTGACATTCCTAAACAGCATTGCCACGTTCCAGTTGTAATCCTTAATCATTTTGGACAAATCAAGGTATCCCATTAACCAGAAAAAACATAAAAACCGCACCCTCCCCCTCCCTTATGACACGGTATTGCGTAATTTCTAGCGTATCGAAAGCAGCTCCTAGTTTGTAAGAAAATCAGAACGCCGACAAAAAATACTATAAGGTAAATGTGTTTGTTAATTGAACTGATACAAACGACAAACTGTAACGTTCACCTTGACATGAGGCGTTGATCATAAGAGACACACATAGATTATACGTGCTGCATCAACTACCAGGGTTTAGTTATTTTGAACATTACACCAGCCACACATTTAATCGAAAGTAACATTGTAGTTTCGAAATACAAAGTCATGGTGGCCCCCGATGTACAAACTAGCTATACTAACTTGCCTTATTCACACCTTCAGAGGACCAACTAGCATAGCGGATGTGGTGGGTGTTTGTCTGAGTTTTAATCCTTTGCCATGGATGTAACAGAACCTATCTTGTCGACTACCTACTGTTTAATGCGGTTTTCCTATATATCATGTCATGATAAATGTATGGTCTGTTGTCGATTGCTTTGCTCATATGGGTTGTCTTTAATACTCCAATGAATCCTATCTTCTGTCGACATAGAGGGGATTGGAAGACCCATGCACTCATGCTTAGCATTCTGAGTATAATGTTCACCTCAGAATAGCAGTTAACCTTCTCAGCGCTGAAAATGTATGTTGGCTTTTCGTAACAGCACAGCGGTTTCCTGATACTGATGGAGCCCGGTTTGGCAAGCGCTCATTGTCTACACAGCGACGAATCACACTGTGAGGTGACTATTGTATCCTTCAGTTCGATCGTGGTTGAATGTTGCACAGCGTTTAGGGCTCAACAAAATAATGAGAAAGTCATTCAACAAGGTGGTTGCTGTTTTTGTATGGGAAACCAAAACTAAATACAAATCATCTGCGTGGCAATAATGCTACATTATCCCTATGCACCTTACGTTATGTTAGCGGTTTGTCAGAATTGAGAATGCTCTGTCGATTAAGCTGGCGGAATGCTTTTATGCTGACCCACGTAACATTTGAGAGAGTCGGGTGAACCAATAAATGCAAATCGAAGAGTTACAACACGGTACACTGAGCAGTTAATGACCCTAAGGGGAAACTCTGCCGAACCGTTATTCTTCTTGTGTACTTGCGAAGTTTGGATGATATAACAATAGAATTCGCGCACTTCGATGCGACTTTCAGCTGTTCCACCCCAACCCCCCACCCCTCCCCACCTGGATTTTATGTGCATAATTGGACTACTAAATCTGAGACAAGCATCAGACACATGTTTCAACGATTCCATTAAACTCCATCCATCACATGAAATAATCTCCCGTAGAACCCTTATTTACAATGCAATTTCACTGATGTCCAATCGTTGCATTGGATCAATGTCGTGAAGATGATTTTGACAATTAAGGTAGCAAGGATTATTGGACAATGGTGTGACTCTCGCATGTGTAGTCTGCTCCCCTGTGTGGTTTAAACTAAAAACAAGCAACCAGATTTGGGGAAACAAACTCTGCGTCCATGTCTTTGTAAATAATTGTACAAACTATCTAAAAGAATCATTTTACTATGAATAACCATCCAGCTGACGTGAGACGTATACAGCTGCATACGTCTATTCAGCCTCACAACACTTGTTGTAGGATTCAGAAAACAATAGTTACGCTTAACATTATCACACTTACCATAATGACACTTACAATGATGACACTAATCATGATCACATTTACCATGATCACACTTGCCATATTCTCACTTACCATAATCACCCGTATAAATATCACCCGTACAATAATCACACTTGCAATAACCACACTGACTATAATCAAACTAACCATGACCATACTACCATGATCACACTTACCATAAGCGCAATTACTGTGGTCATCTTTACCATAATCACACACACCATAATCACACTTATCATAATCACATTTCCCGTAATCACACTTAAAATAATCACACTTACCATACTCACATTTACCGTAATCACCCTTACCATAATCACACTGACTCTCAACTGTCTTACCATAATCACACGTAGCATAAACAAACGTACAATATTCACACCTAGCATAATCAGTAACACAATAATCATACTTACCATAAGCAGGTTATCCATGATCGCACTTAGCATAATCACACTTACTATGATTACACTTACAATTAACGCACCAATATCGCATTTTCCATGACCACACTTACAATTAACACTGTAACCATGGTACCCTTGCCATAATCATGGCATTCTCTGCGTCACTTATTGGGTGTACCACCTTCATATCGTTTGAGGTGAATTGGAATACACATCACGTGGTCTGTCTGAAATATGGTACTCTGTTCGTTAGTTCCCTTGTATGGTTGACGCGTATAGCGATGCCGATGTCGCTTTATACAGACTTTATGAGCTTCTATCAGGACAGGCGATAAAGTATCATGATCTATACAGTATATAGAGCCGTCCTCGATGAGACTTTGAATGTCGCGTAGTCTTGCTATGTGATATGCTATATATAGAATCAATCGCCACTGCGGTAATACGCCTTACTGCTATTGGAGGACATTCTGTGTACGCATCCATATATACCTTTACGATAGCTAGCACTGCTTGTCGTGCGCACACACAAGCACACACACACACACACATACGCACACAGGCACACAGGCGCACACACACACACAATCGACCTCCATAATCCTCTCGCATCTTTGTTTGATTTTCAATAAAAAATGAATATTTTTCTATGCTGCATCATTTCGGGATGAAGCGAGCCTCTCATTCATAAGCTGAGTCAGCAGCAGACCAGACATCACGATTGGCTATTCACGAGTTACCTCAGTAACCACTGATTACCGAAATAAGTTCAACCATGTCAAGGGGTGTTATCCAACTTTCGTATGTCTAGATAAGCTTGCATAACAAGTTGACCGATTGCCATACCGTCTTAGGGCCTTGTGGCAGATAGTTCTCACGTTGTGTGGCTTATGCTGTCATCATATGAGTTACATGTATTTCCGCTGAAATATTTCCCAGGGATCTAAACTATTGCCTCAGACAAAAGTAGTCCCAAAACAGACATTAAGATAAACTACATGAAACCGCTATTGGTCATGGGGATTTCATTCAATTATGAGTGGTGCATATATGACTCAATGCAGCCCTAAGAATGATTCGCTTGATTTGGAGGATGAAGACGATCCTTTTGCATCCACTGACCATGGCTGCATCATTTATCTGTGCTACATCTCCTTATATTGGTACCTCATCGGACATACAACTGTCATCAATTGTCATAAAGGGGCCCTGAAGTGACACCCACACGATGGTAGGAGATCGTAAATACGCTCGAACCGAAGATCACGAAGGAGAGAGGTTGATGGAAGGAGCCGATCCATCACGAACAGGAAGTGGGTGTATTGTTACAGATCTAACCAACTACGCCCGAGGGAGTATATATATATATATATATATATAGGAGTATACAGATATATATGCAGCTTATTCAGCGTTACGATGGTTCCTTAAGGTAGAGGTAGACCATGTTTAGTTATTGACATCTTTGCAAGCCACCTGCGTACCAATTTTGTCACATCAATAGCAACGCAATCACAGATAAATCAATCTCTCTGCTACGGAGGCTGCTATCGACGACGTCATGTTAGCCCGTCTTGCGCAGCACAGCACCGTTGTATGGCTTTTCATTGAGCGTCATCGTTTGAACAAGCCTCCTACATTGGGTGTCTTTTTTACAACTTATATCAAGTCATTAGTTAGCATCAAGGAAACGAGGAGTAATTTGTATAGCTAAACATATGATTCTTAATGATTTCACTAGTTTTGCCATCGTGTAAGCCCTTTAAATATTGCATGACAGCACAAACAACGACTGCAGGCAAGTAAAACACATTCAAATCAATAATTAAGTAGTATGGAACTTCTAACACAAGGGTGCTTAAATACCTAAACGTCTGTTCGACATTTTGCAGACTTTGAAGCGGATTGAATTCGATTGAATGCATTGCGATGCTAACGTGTCGACATCGGTGCTGAAAGCATATTTGGTCAGGAAATCAGGAGTTCTATGCAGTACTACCATGGATAACAAAGCTCTTAAAATATATGGTTGCTAGTCTCGAATTACCACAACTTTATTGCTTATCATTTATTGCAAGCCATAAGCGGAGGTAGAATAGACGATGCACTCTTATCGGGGCCAGTTGGAATAAAAGGTCTCAATCAACGCTTAGTGACTGCTTGATTCAGAAGTCGGTTAATGTAAGCTGGGTCGCACAGTTCACGTTGTTTTGAAGTGAAGTTAACCATACCTTTTCATGTTAACCTAACATGCATTTAAATCGCGCAAAACGGTGTCTTGGTCGTGTCTATGGTTACCGTTATAGCCAATGGTGTCGGTGGGTTCGTGTACCCCTTTCAGTAAATAACAAACGTGAGGTCAAGTAATGACCAATATGTTGAATTGTACATTCATTACACGCGACCTCGACAAATTCGATTGTTGTACAGATGTGTGTCAATTGCAATTGTCACTATGTAAACACGTCTAAGTACCTCCACCCTTTGTCAGTGAGAAATGGTGGCAGTTAATGGTGCATATTGCTC
The DNA here is from genome assembly GCA_034190875.2 of Urechis unicinctus. Classification (NCBI taxonomy): domain Eukaryota; kingdom Metazoa; phylum Annelida; class Polychaeta; order Xenopneusta; family Urechidae; genus Urechis; species Urechis unicinctus. The sequence goes on along the minus strand of CM067350.1, from coordinate 76,928,922 downwards.
CTTCTAATTCCACAATGGTTGCCAGAAGAGGTCCTCGCATTAGGACCCACATAGGTTTTCAGATAAGTAATTAAACGTCGAACCTAACGCAACTTCATGTAACATAGTTTGAAGTTTGCTTATAATGCCGCATTTAATTAACCAAAATATATACCACTACCCCACTGATGCGCGGTTGTCACGTTTTGACGGCAATGTGTTCACATTGTAGGTTTTGTCGCTTGATCGATTCCGGTCTTAAACAACTCATGAACCGATCAACATCTACACTTGTTATGTTAATGTGATGCGCTTTCTTAGCGGAGAGCCTTATGCGATAGAAGTATTGCGGATAGATCTTAGAACTTTACCGTTACACAACACAGCGAGAACGTGTGGTTCTAGCTATCGATTACGTCTATGACGTCCTTTACTTATATTTTTTTGCGGTTATTTCTGTAGGGAAAAGGATGAATGACACAAATCGATGTTGGTCTTTCAAGGTCAGAAGTAAAATCGTATATACAACCCGCTGCGGTATGGGGAGCCATTGTAGCGACTGACGAATCGCGGAGACATGTTTGTACCTCCTACTGATGACACTAGCGGCATGGTTCTAGTCCCTCTGAAGCTTTTCCAGCTAAAAATATGGTAGGCCGTTCAACAGAATATTACAATTGTTAAGCCGTGAGATGATTGCTGCATTGACATTGATAATCAACGCGCCTGACATCACTAGGCCGGAGGATATCATCCCTTAGACTCCTGACACGCACGTCAAATGTTTTTAAGCTGCAGTTAATTCACACAGAAGTACAACCAATGATTAAAGACTTGTTGAATAAATAGTGTCCAGCAAGCCAGACGGCTCGGCAGAACGCTTCTGTAAGGACGACCTGGTGATGTATGTGTAATTACACACGGGGAGTGTAAGCAGTTATTTACAACTTCATGGGTTTATACGGCTATAATTTATTAAGTTGGTATCAAATTAATACTTAATGATGAGCCTGGCAGAGACTTGAACACTAGTGGATCGTAATTCCATTAACGAGTGCATTAAGCTTCACTTCTTATCTAACATATTACAGACTTATCACATTACCATGAGTAATTGAGGATATGCGGCAATTCCAACCCCCCTCCCCGCGACCATGAACCCTGTGGCGAAATTGCCTTTTGGTTTTCGTTTAACTTTCTAACGCTTTCGCCGCATACAGCTGCGTGCAAGGGCGATGCGATAAATGAATTGTTAACCAAAGACACCAATGCATTACTGTTACGCAAGTATATCATTTATATCGAAAATTAAGTTTACTTAACCTAGTTTAAACGTCCATCGTAATACAATCTTTCTAACGGTATACAACGCCAAATGAAGATGTAAACCAAACGTATACTGGAAGGCTTTGAACAGAATAAGACTAGACTCAATCCTTTCCCGTCTTATCTAGGCGACAGGACGTTAACTCACAATGTCTAATGTGTGTGGCGCCTATAAAACAACACAGCAATGCAATCACCTACTGCTTTTCTGGAAGTCTTTAATTAAATCAAAATCAGATATGTGGTGCCATATTTGACCAGTTATATAGAACAGTATTGTCTTGTTTATGCTTTACGTCCAACATATAGGTCTGGCTGACGTCGAATGATAGGTTGCTTGGTTAATGTCGTATGTCCAACAAATAGATCTGGTGTATGTCGCACGTCCAACAGGTCTGTTTTCTGTCGCAGACCAAATTGGTCATGTTGGTTGCCTTAACTTTGGTACCATGCTATCTATTATCCGAGCAATTTCAAAATTTGAGATGCTTATGCAAATGAAAAGCACACCGAATATATAATCATCTACCATCTGAAGCGATACCTCACACCGTAGACGCGAGTAGCCATTCATTTACAGAAGACAATACAAAGTCGTTAAAACTGGTTACATACGACGTCTAATTGAGGCGGCAGGTCCAGACGATAACGCGCAGAAACTCGTCATAAGCCGCAACATGAACTTGTGATGGCATGTTTTCTAGACCATAAAGCGTTATATAGATGTGTAGATATTTAAATACCCTTGTATTAGAATTTTTATTTTACTTACATAACGATTTAAATGTATGACTATAGTTGCCTGCAGACTCTGCACTCTTTGTTTGCGTCACTGTGCGTTATTTGCAGGGTTTTTACGATGGTAAAACTTGTGAAGTCACTAACAATTATTGGTTTCATTGCAAGATTAGAAACTGCCTGTCAAGCAGAGATGATATGTTCCTACAGGTTGTTATACTGACGGACGAATTCACGTTAGGCTCAGCTAATTGAGCGTGAGGTGTGACTGCGTTTTCCTGACAGCAGGTGACGTTGGTCAGCGCGAGAAGTGAATAACCAGAACTCTAACCTACGCTGTACGTAAATAGCATGGCAGTGTCAACCAGGTGGCTATTTGACCAATGCGGGGGCAAATTACATATTGGATGCCGAACATCGCAGCCACGGCATAAGTAAAGATTGATGTCATATCCAGATAACGAATGTGTTCGCAGAGTTGAATTTACAAGGATAATTGCGCGGGTTTGTTGGGGAAGGAGGTGTAGGCGCGGGTGGCGGTGGGGGAGGGAAATGGATGTGATGGAGGTGGGAAGGGGTGGGGGGTAGGGGGGGGTAGATGATGTTTTTATTAGGCCGGTGTCATCAAATTGTATGAGAACACCATGTGTCGACTTATAGTTGACTTAATAATGAATGAGCTATTGGGTACCTTAATCACCCTTTCAAAATCCATACAGGAGCCATCCATCACTCTCGATCTGACCAGCCTCAGACATCGCGTCATTGGATTAAGTATTTCAACGACCGAAGAGCTGGGCTCTGTCATCTTCCAACCTCAAAAACCTAGAAATGGAAAAGAGCCAGCTCATTAAGCGTTAATGGTATGGAAACCGCGGATACCTTATCAGATTAACTGTGTTTCAATGAGCGAGCGTAACAAAAATGTTTGCTAACCACACAGTTGTACGCGTCTTGAATTGTATCTAGTGGAAGCTATCATTGCCATTAGGAGCAAAACAGATCTCAAGCAACAGCAGTCGATTGATACCAGACAAATTGCTTCGTATTATCAATCTGGAGATGTTGTTTTCTATTTTTACGCAGGGAAATGTTACATGCATACTGTTTTACATGCAAATCCGTGTTATCTTAACAGGAAATAGCTGTAGATAACGCGTGGTATTTGTGTAGGTACTTTGACCTTACTAACGTCCTGTTGCTAACATGGGTTTCTTGCTGAATGCTGTAATCACTGAGCTGATGTTTTATTTCAAGCCAGTTACTGACACAGGTAATGTGTCTTATCAGTGACAGGGCATAAAATATATAACTATACCTGCGTAGTGACCGATAAGACGAGGTGGCTTTATTCTTAATGGAAGTTAAACCATGTATCGGGCCCAAAACTTACTGTTAACATGTTCAGCATATCTGACCAGTCTGTTGCATGGTGACAGCATATCAGTCGTCATAAAGGGAAAGAGATGTCTTTAGATGTCACAAATCAGATTGTAATGAATGGCAGCCATAACTAGAAATAACAATGCAGCTACAAGATGCTGGTGATGCTCTCGCGGTGACTCTACAAACTATGGTGGCATCCAAGCAATGGAAATTCAACGCGCATGATTACTGTTTACACGTCTCACCTCGGTATATGCGATCACATCGATTGACTACCTTTGTTTGGTTACATGCAAGCAACATTCGAGATAGCTATGAGATGAGATGCTATGAAAGCATAGTGGCCGCAGACGCTATGGGATGGATTTACACCTGTTGTGATGTGTTTGACGAGTTATTATAAAGCAACTTGTTTGCTCCATTTTTAGCTCCTTGCATTAAATCAATAAAGTCGATCATTGTAGTAACCCATACTACATTACATTGACTGAAAACGGGCTGGTTAAGACAACGCATAACGGTCTTATAATCCAGAAGCCATATTACCACAACATAAGACGCACGCTCGAAGGATCTGCAGGATTCACTTTAAACCGATGTTCCCTGAATATGTAATGATGAAATTAGAAGCAGAAATGCTGGCGGAAGACAAAACCATTAACGAGAGCATCAATGTGCTTCTGCGATCTGACCTTTTCCAGGCCGATGCTCTTGTTTAGCATTTGTTTCCATTGATGCCTTCATTTCATCAGAGCTAGCGGAAACTACGCTCTAAACACAACAATTGCAAACCCCTTCACATCGTGCTAACAAATAAATCAGTCGTATTATTACTGCTTCCGCTTCCGTGTATTATACAAGCGCTTCCGGTGATCTTTGAGTCCATTGATGCGTTACTGCATGGCTCACGTTCATCATCCGGGTCATACCCACATGCACCTGCACGTGAGATAATCCAGGTCGATGGAGAATGGAGGCTTTATGTAGAGATCATCGGCAACGCTCAGTTGTCAACGTCTTACATATATGTGATCGACATTGGCATTTGTGGCATGTCATGAGAGTTTATTTATCATCTGATGAAAGCATCGTTATCAATCTCGTTATCTGCACAATAGCCTCATTGAATGGAAACGCTCAAAATGCGGTGGTGTTGCCAAAGTGTTTATAGCTACGATAAGAAGGCCCACTTCGAGTGGCTCTGCGGAGATCGCTTCCCTCATTATGATGCATTGCAATCGTAAGGTGGCGCTTCCGTGACACAAACAAAAGCATATGGGAATACTGGGTTGATGTAGCTGCAATAGATGAGAGCGGGAACAATGCCATTTCGCCGAGCCTTTACGCTGCCAAAATACGTCGCACAATAGGCTTATGAATAGCGAAAATAGTAAGTACACTACTGAAGAAATGTCAACTCTGTAAATTACCTGGTCTGAGGTATCCCTATGAAAAACAGTTCTCCTCTAACAGCTTTCGCGCCGTTTACGATCCTTGATCTTTCATGTCTGCACTGTGGATGTTATTTTTATATTGTCAATAACAGTCTGAAGCGAGGGAACCGGCCTGGGGTCAACATAAACATTTTAGGTATGGAATTCCACGAAAGACACCCCTGACAACAGGCGACGATATCATGAAATCAACAAAAGTACATGTACTGTTGATCCAACCTCTCGAGCTCAGCGGCTGTTAAATATATTTACTCATCTGATTGGTTGAGGTGACAACAGAAAATTCAACGTGGTTCTAAGGGACGCTATGACTATAACGCTTCGGCGACATCACATATTTCCTCGGACGACTGCTCAAGTGAGCCCTCTTAGCGAAGCTAAAGACTCTTTGGTGTGGCTGGCATGCTTTAATCCCAGCCCATTAGACATAACGGATGGCATTGCTGTCACATATATAACGCATAAATTGGCAGGTGTCAAGTTTCGTTTCGGCTATGAGCACAATTATGCGAGCAACAAATTAGTTTAACGTTGAGCAGGACAACATCTCTTCTAGGCACAATATTTCATAAGGCTTGCAATACCAACGCGCTATGTTTAACTGACGTTTTGGGAATCATGTGTCTTACTTAATTGATTGCAATGTCAATGTGTAAACGTCGTAGCATGCTCTCTTGGATGCTTATCATTGTGCATATACTACTGAGGTCCTACATAACTGTGGCTTGCAAGTTGTTGGTTGCTTTTGCCCGTAATAATCACACGAAAGCATTTTATAACTATTAATAAGAAGGCCAGTAACCTCATATTACCAATCACCTCATTTAAGAATAACAAATCTGGAAGGGTAGCATTATCGACATGAATTATGCAGCTGTGATGTGAACTAACCGGATGCGCAGACAAAACAAGAGATGGCTTGAGTAATCCTTAAAGTACGGAAACGATACAGAAAATATTTTTTGTCAGTTTTTCCTCATGAATATGTGTTTTTTTTTTTCCAACTGATCCTTCTTTTAACAAATACCTTGAAATGAAGGCAAGATTCTCCGACTCTTCAGGGTTAAAATCACTGGGATATAAACACCAGAATAGGTCATTCGAATCTGATAATCAAAATGATATCACTGGGATCTGGTTACGCAGGTAAGATCACATTAATTTTGTCACTAACTCACTAGGATCTGGTTTCAATGTCAAGATCAGTGGGATCTATTCACCAAGATATGATAATTATGATATAGTTATCAAGGTAAGATCGCTTTAATAGGATTATTGAAGGGGATCATTTGTATCGTGCGAGACGATATTACAATTTTGTTTTTCTTCAAAATGTTCACTTGTGGTCTTGTTGCCATCCTCAAGAAAAGACAAATGGAGTCCACTGTATGTGAGAAGGCTTTCATCAAGTTGTGTGCATTACTTTTAACTTGGATAAGAAAATGCATCATACGGATATTGGAAAACCCGATCAGACACAAGTACAGACGACATTACATCCCCAAAGGATGAGGAGTTTACAATGATTTACAATGATGGTCACCCAGTAGCGATAGTTAACACATTGTGCATACCTCATATAAACACAGAGAAGAGCTGGGATTACTGATGCTATGATTGAAGGTGGAATGCAGACTGGTTATTCCCGGTACTACATCAGTTTGCCAATAACGCCAAGCCTCCTTAATATTGGTGCCGCCAGTTAGACCAGACGAGGAAAGTAATAAGTGTTCGTGAATAAACTGGTTATTCGACTGCTTTAAATTTGCATTCAATTTAAGCTGTGTAAACCCGGACTCAAGTTCAAGTTGATTTGGTGCTGACGTTAACCAGACATGCTGTTCTCATTAAACCGGCCACATATATAACCTGTTGGTACCATGTTATAATGCATATCAAAATCTTTGTAAATCTTTTGATTATAAATGATGAAATGGAAGCCTAGGTTATTACAATCCTACTCTGTTATTTATTGGAAGTCATAGATAATATGTCTGGCCAGAACAAGAGCTGTAGATAGCCGTGTAAAGAAAGTCGGTGCCTGTCACCAACAAATTGGTATGAGTGCTACGCTCGGTATGATGGGTCAGTACATCATACACATGGTTTCTCCTTATCCTCTGCGTGATGGTTCAGTAAACAATACACATGGTTTCACTTTTCTAACTCTATTAGACGAGAAAACAGCTCATCATTATTGGTGTATTACATATAGCTAATTTATAACTTGACTTTTTGGGTCTTGAACAATCATATATCACTAGTGCACTTTAACGATCGAGTGTAGGTCAATGAAATAGTCCAAATACCGGTCCACTCGCGCAAAGATATGACGACAATGTGATTTTTTGGAGGGGGACTAGGTTGCAGCTAGAATTAAAATGTCAACAATGATATAAATTTCAGCTGTTTGTTAACATCAAATTATTTTACCCGAGGATATCATAAACCTTTGACACATTGATGCCCAGTGCCTGCGCTAGCTTGGTCACAACAAAAGGACTGTTAATGTTAGAACTATATATTTCTATGGCGCCCAACATCAACATCACATTTGGAAGGACAATAGTGCTCTAGGAAGTTGCCAGCATTAATCGAAGTGTTCAATTGTTCCAAGATGGTCCTTAAAACTACTTATTTATCAGCTCCTTGGAGCACATCCTTGGTCACGATGATGCGCTTTAAAATACGGGCATACACGTTTATGGAGTTTAATTACGAAGCTGGTGTTTTGTTTGTTTTCAAAACGTGTTATGTAATATGCATCTGGGATCTACAGAGCTGATCAAATGATGTGATGATATGTCGAGCTTCGTTGAATTCACACGTTTAACTGTGCCTCAAGAGATTCACCAAGATCAGTATGTAAAAGAATTGTATGCAGTTTTATTTATGTCATTATTTGAGTTTATCGTAGTGCATATTAAGCTCAGCAGAATGGTTTTGAGATGTACTATGTACAGCCATGGCAGCTAATAATGATGTGGCCAATAAAAATACTTAATTTTTCTGTAAGCTTACTATTCACCTATTTACACCGGATTCCTGGTTAGAACACTACAATTCGTATCAAAAGATGTAACGTTTCCGCATACAATATTCAAGCATTGGGGTATTATGTTTCCTGCAGTGACTGTTATGTGCATTACCACTCAACATGGCCAACAGGACGACACGAACTGATGTTTTAATAATCTGCCGTTCATTGGTTCATTGCCATCCTCTTCATTGTATCTCACTACAAGCATGCTTTGCTCATCGCCTCAATATCTTGGCGCATCAATCCACAGGTGTCCAATTTGAAATGCACCACTTCAATGTGTTCTGTTTGCTTCGTGAATATGACCCGGATGATGCAGTACCAACTGATGTATCATTCAGTTCTGATTGCATTTTCTTCAGTACTTGTTAATAAAGCCATTTCCGTGCTCGGCCATAGGGGGAAGGTTGCAAGATGCGATGTTGTCTTGGCAGAGTGCGAGTAATAGGCTGCACATGATTATGAAAGCCACGCTGTTCTGGGGATAATATCGATAGATGTGATTACTACCACATATCTGTAAGTTATGCAACAGGGACCATGGCAGCGTACATGTCGGTGTGTGTATAACTAGTCGGTGAAACCCCTTACAGAGTTGATGAGAGCATAATCTACCAGTAGGTAAGTGTCCCGTCCAATACAAGCTAATGTCAGGTTATCTTATCCCTTAGATGGTGCATTGACCTCCATTTGTGATGTGACGTACCCCAGGTCATTGATTGACATTGAGGTCCGTGTAGATGTTGTTATTTAATTTTTAAGCGTGATTGCTTGCTGCTGGTCGAGATCAAGTTGAATAACGTAGTTACATAATGTTGCTTTGGATTACGATATTTAGTCTTGAAACAATCACAGACTCGAGGAATAAAACTTGAACTATAGTCGTCAACATTATTTCGCCACCAGTGCAGCTTTTAGTCATTCGGTTTAGAAGGCCATCATCTGATTAGAACTTATTACAGACCAGTAATATAACTGGAAATGGGATAATTTCACAATACGATCAGATGTATTTTCAATGAATACTAACAACGAATGCAATGAATGCGTACACTATGAAGCTCAACATTTTGACGCAATAACCTACAATGAATACACTGCCCTTAAAGAAGGCAGGGTCAACCGCGTGATGGTGCACGTGATCGGTCAGACCAGGTTGTATCACCAGGTTGTATGACCTTGGTGAGGCAACTATAACGAAAGACATTATCAAACATTATAACAGCATGGTAGTAGAAGCTATAAACAGCATTGTCAACGTCCCCCATCCACACAACACACGATGTTATTCAGCTTTACTGCCTCCAAATACAGACGCATAATCTATCACTAGGTAAGCGTTTACCGGTTTCTGAATCCTCAGTTGGTTGATAGAAGTCACTAGGAAACCACCTTACATCTAAGTTCCACGGCCTTCTGTTTACTGGCGTTTAGTTCGCTGTCTGTATTGTGCAACCAACTTCACGTAAGGACTGCTGACATTATTCTGTATTCAGTAAGTCTTAAAGTGAACACTTTACAAAATGGACCATAACACTCTGGTATTGCTGTTGTGATTTAGAGCTGACCAGTGAAGTATCGAAATAATCATAAGGCTGCTATCTTGAAAAGCAAAAGGCTGGACTACACAAGATGTTGAAACGTGCTATTCTAGGCAACAGGGCGATAACACAATATCAATCGTTTGCAGCTGAAATGAAACAAGGCCGCAATATTCTCACCCAATGGTCACATGGAAATGTTCAATCAAGCGATTTCCACAGTCCCATAATTTACGGTTAATTGCCAACAAATGGGTCTTGTTTATTTTGTAAACATAATTGGCTATTGTTGACCACATCCAATATCGCCTGTGACATATTATGCTGTAGACAACATCCAAAATTGGTGGGTGGTGATATCTTTTGTTATTTTCAAGGCTTTCCACTACCAGTTTTGAATTCGAGTTTGTTTAACATTTATATCAGTTGTCCGAAGAGGTTAGTTTTATAGCACCTTCAAAATGCGACATATGGCATTAGATTATGAAACAGATAAGATAAATTTTGGCCTAGAGGCGTTACGACAATAAAGTGGCACCCAATCACTATGTACTTAAACAGAGAAAGTGAAAATTGTATTAACACAGTAGTGAATATGACACTGCATGAGGTGAACCAACTATTCCGCATAAAACATTATGCATTTTAGAATCAACCTCACTGGTAATACAAGCGTATCCCTAATGTTCTATCTGCAGGTCTTTCGCTAATATATGAATAAACTACCAAACTTAAATTTGTTGGAGGATTATTTCCCTCTGAATATTTGGAGCCTCGATGAGTTGGTCACATGACAAACGCTCGTGAGTTCGTAAACTTTAAACATGTTATATGTCTTCAGTATTCTCGGTCATTGTGTCATCAATCTTAAGATGACATATGTGTTTACCAGTTCGATTTCTAGTGACCGCATATGTTACCATGCCAACCAGAATATCCGCTGGTGTTTGGATCCCTTCGCCAATGCTCAATTTATTTTGATAGAATTTTGAAAGAATTTTCTATTCATACTGCTCCCTCAATCAATCCTTCTCCCAGGGCAATGAGTCATTGGCCACAGCCTATCAAATATACATAAGAGTAGGGTGTGAATGATTCAGATATCTGCTGTTTGTTGCCTTGTCGCCATGATCAGCTCCCATTTCAATGTAGTCATCACTGGTTGTATATTATCAATGGGGCAATATTTGGGCGTGTCATTGATTTGCTTGTGCATTATTAATCATTGGAACTGGGGACAATAATAGTTATTTGCAGAAAAATGGTTCGGAGAATAGTCCATGTAGGTATTAGAAGAAAAGGCGCTTGGAGGCTTATTTTGTATAGTCACATAACAGCCCTGTTCGAATGGGGGTGCTACATTTCCATGTGAAATGTTCTAAAGACGCTTGTTCTTTGTGCAAAGGAACTATCGTAATTCCCGTAATATGCACCAGGAAACGGCATATTCCAGCCTTGTACCAGGCCTTTACAGCTTCCAGTCTGTTGCGACTTTTGTTGGTCGCTTCACGTAACACGTGGACCAAGTTGCTCACTTGGATGGATATTTTATTTTTCTCTTTTTCCAGTTTCTGCACAAACGTGATTTAGGAGAGTATATTTGGTTCCATGCTAATGCAGCTTATACTCGGAATTTTTTTCATTGATCTGGAGCTGGCTTGTTGTATAAAGAATGAATTTTAATCATGGTTTGCATCCTGTGATCATGGAATCCGTACTGGGGGCATGGTTAATCGCAAGAATGACGTGTGTACTGGAATAGGAACCCTGGTAATCCCTTTGATCCTGAACCAACATATAGCTGATTATATGGACAACGTGGCTGCCATATTGCCTGAGGCGGAAGACAAAATCATCCCTAGCCAACGGGTTTTATTTCATCTCTCATTGAATGTTTTTGCTGCCAGTGATGAAATAAGTGATAAAATGAGGGGACAATTAAGAGACTACGGGAATTTTATCAACTTGAGCAGATGACAGTTATCTTGTCATGTATACGTGTTTGGTATGACGGCCTACATCATGGTATTGATATGGTTCCCTTCGTTTATCGACTAGATGCATGTACATATGGTGTAGTTGAGGTGCATTAACATGACGTTTTGGGCAATACAACCAATGGCATCAATGACAGTGTTATTCTCATCTGCACTTATGCTGTGGCGCTGTATGTCCCTCAGGATAGCAAAAATAGATTGCAAATAACGGGTCCTATCAACCTTTGGTACAACACAATATTGGGATGAACAATCGGTACGTCATCTAGGCTACATTAAAAATAATTGACCATCGTTCTGCATTATTTAGTACCCTCAGGGTCATAATCCACAAATAGCAGCTAAACATTTGTTCCTTCCTATGTCATCCATCAGAAGCCGTACATCCGGCTAGTAAAGCACTAATTCGCATCGTGATCGGTTCATGCCGTTGACGTGTAGTAGGTAGCGGCGTCTGCTTTAGTGTAGAATTGAACTCGACACTATCCATGGTGTACTGCTTCTTCATACGACTGATTCCTGGATTACTTCTGTAAGCAGTTATACGGGTGGTCATCGCTTCATTGGGCTGTGATTTTGTTATTATCCACACATATCAGTATTAACGTGGATTTAATGCTTTCCATGATTCCATCCTTTCAAGCAAGCGACGGAGTCCATCAGTGCATTGTGGATTCCACATTGCTGATATGGTTGGAGCGGAATATGCACCAATAAGGAAAGTAGATGCTCGGTGTTTAGGTAATAATAATGATAACAATAATGATTAAACTTTATTGCAGACTCAACATTTACATAATAACAATTGTTTCATATAAACATCATGAAGAAAGCGTACTACATAATACAAGACATTAGCAATGAATATAAAGTAAGTAATGCCAATGTTCCTTAAACTAGATTTGTATCTTATACTGGAGGCAGGAATGGCACATATCAAGCTGCTGTGACATGAATCCAATATAATCATAAATTTATATACAATGTTACGAATTACAGATTGGCAACACTGGACATTGCAAAACAAAAGCCTGTGCTAATAAATTTAGATGTACCGACAAAATATTTAAATCTATTGTGGAAGTCAGCATACAACTTGTTTATGGTGTTTTTCTTGTAGCTCCAACAAAGCTGTGCAGCATATAAACATGTACAATAAGTGCGGAACAGTTTTATTGTCACATCCAAACTACACATATGAAATGTACGAAGCAGCATATTTGCTTGCACATAGGTCTGCCTTATTTGACGTCTAATATCTGCATCGTCGGCGAGATTGTTTGTCAGAAAAAGTCGAAGTTATTTGACATTTTTATATATCTTCATTGCTAAGTGAATAAATTGGGAAAGTGGAATCTTTTAGCATTTTAGACATTACTATCATAAGCACGAAATATTTCACAGGTCTAATGAGATTGCTCAACCCGGGAACAGAGGGAGAGAATAAGACGAGATCGTCAGCATACATTAAATGATTTACAATAACTCCATTATATGTACAGCCAGTTGTGCACAAATTGAGATTACCAGAAAGCCCATAAACATATATGTTAAAGAGAAGTGGTGACAGGACACTGCCCTGTCTGACTCCATTAGTCACATTAAAATATTCAGAATGATTGCAACCCCACCTCACACACATGTGCTGGTTAGAGTACCAGAAGATTAGTAGTCTTACAATATATGATTATTTTTAAAACCAAACTGATTTTCACTTGTCAAGAGGTAATTTGATATTCGATTTAAAATCGTTCTTCCTAGAACCTTTATGGCACTGGACAAAGCAATGGGACGATCGATTTCTTCGGCATTAATTATAGTTGGCGACTGTATCCAAATCATTTAGAAGCGCAAAGTACGCCTTGATCGGTAAAAATTTGCGTTTTGTCTTATCTGTAGCAACGTTTTGCCGACTCTGATATTATGAAATGAGATGTTTTATCTTCACTTTAGCCTCTCTTGAACAAAACAACGTTGGCAAAAATAGAAATGCAGAGTCTGCCTTCCCAATTCAAACGAATCAAATATAAATGGTGAATTGTAACATAATGCAGCATTTATTGCTTTGGTCCGCCGCTAATCAAGGTGCTTTAAATGATGAACTGTGTGTAATGGCATCACCGAAGGCACAATCCTAGCCTATCGGATCCCTCCAGAACGGCCAAATTGATTGATGTTTGCGTTTCCGTTGCCAATGTAACCCATTATGTAGGATTCATTGAGTGCGGTTGGTATTGAGTCAATTGTCTTGTTTGATGATACTTTGAGTATAAGAGCGGTTTGTCCCAGTTGTTTTGAATAATAGCATATATATATATTAATACATGCTGGACTGGAATGCAAAGTCCCGGGAATGTAAGCATCACGAGAACGAACAGATCAGCGCACGTCCCCTACCACACAGATCATGATCCTAAAAACCACGATCACATTTACTAAGATCCAAATAACTATGATACCACCATCCATGATCCCATCAACTGTGAACACACCAGCCAGGATCATACTAGCCATGATCACACCAGCAGTGATCACACTAGCAATGATCCCAAAAACCATGGCCACACAAACAGCGGCCACGCTTATCTTTTTTATAAAAACGTTGATCACAAACCTACCAAGATCGCACCAGCAATGACAGCATTAAGCCGGAAGCATCAATCATTACAAAGATGAATGACGTAGTATCCAATAACTAGGATTGCATTTGCCGGCATTTCACTAAATCTGACCACACTAACTGCAACCGCATTAAAGAGGAGGTAAATTACGAAGGCCTGAATACGGGTGGGTAATTCAGAATATGCTTATGCCGTCCATGGTGATGAAAATTAATCTGCTGGCAAATTATGGGATTTACAAAGGATAAGAAGAAGACTGGGACCATTCATCGCAAGTTGTAGCCTCAATGGTGCTGCACAAATATCTAGACAAATGGCGATCTCGGCCACGACCAGCACGATATAAGCAATAGCAGTGTATATTTCTGATTCTTAACGTGCTTGAATCATATGTTAGAATATTGTCATTTAATAAGGGAATAACGATGCATTAGTTAGGGCTAAATTGCATTGCCTCCTCCTCGTGCCTCGGGCCAACTAATGGATTGTACCAAATCTATACCACATGAGGTCACTATCTATTGCGGCTGTTAAGTCGCCTCGGCAGGTTGCCTCCTTGGTGGCGAGCCAATTTATATGTTGCATAATAATGTATGAGACAACAATCCGAAAAACTGCTTCTATATGGACTTCTAACTGAATATTTGTAACATTGCATAACGCAAATATAACCGCACAGACAGTCTGTTATGTGGCTACACCAGTGATATTCAACGATGATTACTGCGATGTTTTACTGAGCACTTAGCACTGCAGCAGGTTAGGGTACAGCACGACTATGAATACAAGGATCCATCAGGGTAAACTCCTCACCATCAGGGGTCTAGCATTCACTGCACTGATATGAATAAATATATATATATATACATATATATATATGTACATATATATATCAAGGGCTTTAGAGCTTAATTTACCAGACATTAAGAACCTCGAAGATATAAGTGTCCGATATGGCAAGGATAAGTTGAGAGAAAACACGGTGAGAAACGGCCCAGTGCTTGCTCGCTGCCCGGGCTTGCTGCAGATTGCACGCTGTGACCCCGATTAGCTAATAAAAGTAATAAGGCGAGTTGTCAGTACAATTTGGTGTGATTGATCTGATTGATTCAGGGTTTTATAATGTTATTGTTATAGTGCTTATTTGTCAAACAAAACGAAATTGATAGTACTGCGCATGTCTATTATGACAATATTTAGATTATCCACCCCAGGAAAGGACAGTATAGGATTGCCCCAACAGCATGTTGAGTAAGTTTAAAACTCAACTGTATTGATGTACATGCTCCAAAAAAGCTATACCTCTGGTATGTTTTCACAAATTTGAATTAATTTCCTATAAATACACCATTAAAGGCCAACACATTATAATGAACTTCTATCAGATATAAACAATATGCTGCTAATCTGTGATTATTTAGAAAAAGACGAAGCAATTTTGGTTCTACACTCTTTTATTTATAGGGCATATAATTTGATGATGCAAAATTAAAGTGAAATGCAAAACAACAACAAGTTATTTCCAGATGTTGTAATATTACAGCAATAGATACCGGTATTTAACAATGTAAGTGCTAGCAGTTTTAGAGAACTGGTCCAGTGTTAAAAATTCTGTTTTAAGGTTTTCCACAAAGGATCCTAGCAGTGGCTGCCAAAACAAGCTCATTTTTTCCTGTAACATTCACAGATATCTAATTTATTTCAAAACATTGAAGTATAGATTTAACTAAATGAAACTGAAAACTTCACTTTCCTCTAAACTTAATATCAAGGGATATAGGTCAGATGTATATTAAACAGCATAATGTGTGCTATAGATTATAGTATGTCCCACATTTGTTCACAACAAGGTACTCCTGTCTTATTGTACATCAATAAAATACTGCAATTGTTTTAACACAGCATGTCTGTGTTATTGAGACTAAGCACTGGACACAAGCCAATTTAGATGTACAATTTACAGGCATAGACAATGCCTTATAATTCAGCCATGAAGTCATTGAATGTTGCTTCAAAGGGTGGCCATGTACCCTTATGATTTTCTTAGTGGCAGGTGGGAAGTCCTGTCTCCTTCTTGTACACCTGTTTATTTCTGTCTCCATCCTGAAGCACAAACTAGGATCAATCTACAACGTTAAATAAGATCGCGAAACACTACCAATGGTTCACAATTATCACATCTACAACAACTGTTATATTTCTAATCAGTAATGACTAAAAAAGATTTAAAAATTTCGGTATTCCGCAAATATACAAAAATACATATGAGCACGAAAGGTTGGATTTATACGTATAAATCAGGGTATATACTTTTCGTCTCCGAAAGGTCGTCCACGAAAGGTCAAGACACTAATTTATACGGATGAATCCAACCTTTCGTGCCCATATATATTTTCGAATATTTGCGTAACACGGAAATGTTTCAATCATTTTCAGTCATCATGGATTAGAAACATAAAATTTGTTGTAGATGTGATCATTATAAACCATTGGTAGAATTTCACGATCTAATTCATTGTTGTAGATTGATGAATAAGGAGAAAAATAAAGTTATCGGTAATGAAATTTTTAAACAAAATCAAATATTTTAACTTTTTCAAATAAACATATCCAACACATGTGGGTAAACATTATTTCGGCAATTTGCGTCGAAGTATATAGGATTGTATGGAAGATATTGAGGTTTGCGGGTTATGTCAACGAATGGTTAGTTGTTAAAATTTCGCTATTATATTCTAAATCCACATAAATTAAACCGAAACTTTTACTTTGTACGTAACTAACACTAGACTATCATATTCGAATGGTCAAACCAAAATATTTTCAGTTATTTTTAACGAAAATGTGCGTTGACTTTATGTGGACATACTGGTATATCCTTTCGTGGACCAAAGTCTACGAAAGGTTGGCGGATTGTCCACTAAACGTCGCGTTCGTGCTAAGATATATATATATATATATAGATATATAGAGAGATATAGATAGAGAGAGATAGAGATATATAGATATAGAGAGATAGATAGATAGAGAGATATATAGATATATAGATATATAGAGAGAGAGAGACAGATAGAGAGAATCAGAGAGAGATACATAGACATATCAACAGATAGAGAGAGACATATATATAGACCGGAATATATACATATATATATATTTAGAGAGCTATACAGAGATATATATGAGATATCTATATATAGATATAAGATATATATATATATATATAGATATTATATATATGTATATATGTATATATATATAGATCTATATATATATATATATATATATATATAGATATATATATATATATATATATATATCTATATATATATATATATCTCTATATATATCTATATCTATATATATATATATATATATATATATATATATATATATATATATATGTGTGGACTGTAGCATCATCGAACATCTGGCTGATATCACATTGCCATACTTAGGTTATGTTTGTGACATAAACGGATAAGTGTTAGGACACGAGCTGCGGCAGAATTTACGCAATAAAAGAGACAATTCTGCTGCTAGCGAGATAGTTCAATAGGCATTAATCATCGTTGAATATCACTGTTGTAGTCACATAACAGGCCGTCTGTGCGGTTATATTTGCGCTATGCAATCTTACAAATATTCAGATAGAATTCCATATAGAAGCAGTTTTTCTAAATGTTGTCTCATATGTTATTATGCAACATAAATTTGCCGAGGCAACTTAACAGCCGCAATAGATAGTGACCTCATGTGGTATATATTTGGTACAATCCATTAGTTGGCCCGAGGCACGAGGAGGAGGCAATGCAATTTAGCCCTAACAAATGCATCGTTATTCCCTTATTAAATGACAATATTCTAACATATGATTCAAGCACGTAAAGAATCAGAAATATACACTGCTATTGCTTATATCGTGCTGGTCGTGGCCGAGATCGCCATTTGTCTAGATATTTGTGCAGCACCATTGAGGCTACAACTTGCGATGAATGGTCCCAGTCTTCTTCTTATCCTTTGCAAATCCCATAATTTGCCAGCAGATTAATTTCCATCACCAAGGACGGCATAAGAATCTTCTGAATTACCGACCCGCATGCAGGTCGTCGTAATTTACCTCCTCCGCCAAGCGGTTGCAGTTAGTGTAATCAGGTTTAGTGCAATGCTGGCAAATGCAATCCTGGTTATGGGTTATTATGTGCATGTTTGTTATGATTGATTCTTCCGGGTTAATGCTGTCACTGTTGGTGCGAATTTCGTCGTAGTGTGATCAACGTATTTGATCATGAATGGTGGTATCATGGTTATTTGGATCTTAGTAAATGTGATCGTGGTTTGTAGGATCATGATTAGTGTGGTACAGGATGCTGCGCTGATCCGTTCATTCTCTTGATGCTTACATTCCTGGGACTTTGCATTCCCGTCCAGCGTGTATTACTATATATGCCGTATTTCAAAACCACTGGGACAAACTCAAAGCATCCTAAAACAAAACATTCAACTCAACACAAACTCTGAAGACCAACCACACTCAATGAATCCTACATAATGGGTTACATTGGCAACGGAAACGCCAACATCAATCAATTATATATATATATATATATATATATATATATATATATATATATATATATATATATATATATATATATATATATATAGATATATATATATATATATATATATATATATATATATATATATATATACATATATATATATATATATATACATATATATATATATATTTTATATATATATATATATATATATATATATATATATATATATATATCTTTTATTCGCAAATCGCAGTTTACAAAAAGATATATTAATTAAGCAATACATAATAAAAAATACATAAGTACCAATTGGTATGGATATAGAAACACACTGTTAGAGAAGTTCTTGCAAAGCGCAGTTCTTGCAAAGCGCATATTGTCGCCCTGTCTTCTGTTGATACTTCATTAATATCTAAAAACAATTCACGTACATTATTAAGGTTTCCTTCATTAATTAAACTAAGTTGTTGGTAGTCTAAATTTAGTATTGGCAGACATGATCTTACATTATTCGATACGACAGATGAGCTTTCATTAGTGAGCATAGTAGCAAGTCGAACTTTTGGGTTGTTACTAACGGTGCATTTAACCCCAAAATTAACAAAACGTAACAATAGCTGAGTGCGTATATCTGGTCTGCCTACAAGCAGCGGTACAAAAGAAACCTCGTTCTTCTATTAAGCTTAAGAACTCTCCTAACACACTTTCGCCAAGCAACACTTATTTTTTCAAGCGACTTTAAATCCAGTTTCCATACAGGACTACCATAGAAGCTTGTACAAAAGGTATCAAATAGCCTAGTGCGGATGCGGTGCGGCAAAAGCCGAATCTGGACATCAAAATGTTAGTACGATAAAAAAATTCTCCTACAGCTTTTCGATATTCACATCGTTATTTTCGTAACCAATATAACTGCCTAGAGGAACAACCTTAGAGTACTTTTGTTAAATGGCTCCATTCAGCCGTTATTCGAGATTGGTATAACATTGTGGAATATTGTAGCACAGCAGCATACTTTTTTCACTATTGAACATTACATCGTATTCTTGTGCATATTCTTCGCATATTGAAATCATAAGCTCGGCAGCATGGACTGAGGGAGCAAGGAGTGTTAATTCGTAAGCATATCCAAATGCACCTATAAACTGATGACCGACATGACAACCAACATTACTACGTTCAAGACGTTTAAGCAGCTCATCGATATAAATACAGAAAAGAATCGGCGATAACACCCCGCCCTGCTTTATGCCATAACTGCATTGGAATGTCTCAGACACATTAGAGCCCCATTTAACTAACAACCATTGGTTGAAAAACATATAAAGAGCAATTAATGGTGCATCAGGTTATGATGGGCACAAGTCACCATTTATATTTGAGACGATCACTGAAGATTCGTTTGAATCGGGAAGGCAGACTAGGAATTTCTATTTTTGCCAACGTTGTGTTACTCAAGAGAGGCTTAAGTGATCAATTATAATCTACAAATCCATACAGTAAATTCACTTAATCCCACTATTAAGTGCCCTATGAGCGAACGCTCTACCTCACAGTTCAACGACTATATTTGTGAACTTTATGCTGTGTGAGTTGTACTGAAATGACAATTGTTGAATATTTGTAACCAAAAGCCTAAGCAATTGACGATTGTATAGCAGCTTGACTAAGCAAGAAATTTAACCATTTACGGTTCTGGCTTGTTGGTTACTGAGGCAATAAAACCCCTTATGTACTGGAACTATTGACTAATAAGGGAACGCTCGCAAAGCAACAATAACGTAACAGTTGACTGGAATCCAAAATAAATCAGGAGATTTTCTTATTATGCTTTGTTTGAATAAGGGTGATGTTCGCATACACAGTACTGTTACACTAACGTAGATGTCCAGCTTAGAATTAGCAATTTTCATAGCTGTAGAAGTTCGTTTCCAAAAGAACGAAGGCGATATTATTAAAGCTCCCTGTTTTGAGGACACTATTCGTGACTTATACAGAGAATGTCCTCTGTTAGCTTGCCAGCCCGCAAAGTTTGACGATACTACTAGAGGAATGGCTCGACTATGACGTTGATTCTTATGCGTTAAGTCGTCTCGTTTAGATAACACAGTACTGTTGTCCATGACGTTCCAGGTGTCAGAATGCTGTACTTGCATTTGTATTTCCTCAAGTACACATATACATCAACATAATTTGTATAATTCAACTATTCACCGCTTACAAGTTTCGCAGATAAAGACTGCGTTCCCGTTCGGCGAACTGAACAATCAAACAACGTTTGGATTCAAACTGTATTGTATTCCCTAAGCGCAATTATGTAAGTGGTCAATTACAAGGCACCGTGTTGAATACACAAAACACTCGATCAACTCAGAGCCAGTGAATATGTACTGGCTTATCAGTGTTAGTATCAACTGGGATCCATCCAGGTACGTGTGATAGAGGACCCAATCATTGGTTATGCGATCATGCAAAATGTGACTCTGCAGCGGTTTCGGTCGTCCGATGTTTCGATTAAATATATCAAACATGAGTGTATAAATGACTCTCCTAAATAAGTTTCTTTCTGTCACGCGCTGGATGTGGCAAGCATTTATTGGTTCATGGCTATTTTGATAGGGATTTCCCAATGGATAAAAGCAATTCGAAATGTTATTTACAGTTGCGTTAGTTGCCAACGATCAATCCATTAGCAGGAGAGTATCAAATATCTTGCTAATGTCTACTAGAGGCAACAACAACTGGCTAAAAGGACTTTTGGATGTTGAAAACAGCAATCGTCGCTCGTACAAATCTGCAACACTTAATTTGTAAACGTTTGCAAGGCTGCAGTCGATGTGAAATCAACTTAAGCTATGTTATTTATAGAACGAATTCACGATAAAGCGTCTCATGGCATTCACAAGAAGACAACTAAATGTCTGAGGTTATATATCTAGAGTCTGTAAAACGTGCCGTGTCATTCGAAGAGAGACGACCGTGACATTAAATCAGAGACAACAAAGCACCCCGTGACGCTCAGACAGAGAAGACAAAACATCTCATTACATAAGTCGGCAAAACGTTGATACAGATATGACAAAACGCAATTTTACCGATCAAGGCGTACTTTGCGCTTCTAAATGATTTGGATACAGTCGCCAACAATAATTAATGACGAAGAAAACGATCGTCCCATTGCTTTGTCCAGTGCCACAAAGTTTCTAGGAAGAACGATTTTAAATAGAATATCAGATTACCTCTTGACAAGTGAAAATCAGTTTGGTTTTAAAAATAACCATATATTGTAAGACTATTAATCTTCTGGTACTCAGCAAATGGGTTTGAGGTGGAGTAGCATTTATTCAGAATATTGTAATGTGACTTATGGAGTCAGACAGGGCAGTGTCCTTTCAGCACTTCTCTTTAACTTATAGGTTGATGGGCTTTCTGGTTATCTTAATTTGTGCACAGCTGGCTGTACATATAATGTAGTTATTGTAAATCGTTAAATGTATGCTGACGATCTCGTCTTATTCTCTACCTCTGTTTCCGGGTTTATCAAGACCTGTGAAATATTTAGGTCTAAAATTCTACAAGATTCCACATTCTCAATTTTCGTGACAATTAAACTGCTTCCCACTTATTGTACATGTTTATATACTGCACAGCTTTAGTGGAGCTACAAGAAAGGCACCATAAACAAGTTGTATATTGCCTTCCACAAAACATTTAAATTTTTTGCTGGTGCATCTAATTTTGTTGGCGCAGGCTTTTGTTGCGCAATGTCCAGTGTTGCCAATCAGTAATATGAAACATTGTATATCAGTTTGTGATTAGATTGGATTCGTGCCACAACAGCTTGATATGTTCCATTCTTGCCTCCGATGTAAGATACAAATCTTGTATCAGGAAACATTGGCATAACTTACTCTTTATTCATACCTTATGTCTTGTATTATGTAGTATGCTTTCTTCATGATCTCTATATGGACCAAATGTTATAATGTAAATGTTGAGTCTGCAATAAAGTTTTATTATTATTATTATACCCTAAACACCCAGCATCTACCTTCCTTATTGCGGCATATTCCGCCCACACCAGATCAGCAATGTGGAACGTTACTGCACTGATAGACTTCACCGCTTGTTCCAAAGGCTTAAATCATGTGTAAATAATAACAAAATCACAGCCCAATGAAGCGATGACCACCCTTATAACTGCTTACAGAAGTAATCCAGGAATCAGTCGTATGAAGAAGCAGTACACCCTGAATAGCGCTGAGGTCACACTATAGCAGACGCCGCTACCTACTACACGTAAACGGTATGAACCGATCCCGATGCGAATTGATGCTTTACTAGCCGGGTGTACGGCTTTTAATGGATGACAAAGGAGGGAGCAAATATTTAGTTCCTGTTTGTGGATTATGAAAATACCGATATGCTCTTAAAATACATAAGTGTGTTCGACCACCCTAAATCTAACAAGATCATGACCCGAGGGTACTAAATTATGCAAACAGAACGATGGTCAGTTGTTTTGAATGTAGCCTAGATGACGTAGCATTATTTAGCGTGTAACGATTATTCATCCCAAAATTGTGTGTTACCAAAGGTGGATAGGATAGATGACATTGTTGCAATAATTATTTGCAATTTATTTCTGATATGCTGAGTAGCGTGCAGCGCCACAGCATATGTGCAGATGGAAATAACACTGTCTTTCACTTCATTGGTTATATTGCCTATTACATCTTGTTAATGCACCTTAGCTACACCATATGTACATGCATGTGATCGATAAACGAAGGGAACCATATTAATTTCATGATGTAGGATAGGTCGTCATACCATACACGGATATATGGCAAGATAAATGTCATCAGCTCAAGTTGATAGAATTTAATGTCCTCTCACTGTATCAATTATTTCATCAACAATAACATTCAATGGGGGGTGATATAAAAGCCGTGGGCTAGGGATGATTTTGTCTTCCGCCTCATACAATATAATCAGCTAAATGTTGGTTCAGGATCAATGAGATTACTGGGGTTCCTAATCCCGTACACACGTCATCCTTGCGATTAACCATGCCCCCAATACGGATTCCATCATCACAGGATGCAAAGCATGATTGGAAATCATTGTTGATAAAATAAGCCAGCTCCAGGTTACTGAAAACTTTCAGAGTATAAGCTGCACTAGCATGGAACCAAATATACTCTGCTAAATTACGTTTGTGTAGAAACTGAAAAAAGAGGAAAGTGAAATATCTATCCAAGTGAACAACTTTGTCCACGTGTCACGTAAAGCGACCAACAAAAGTCGCAACAGACTGGAAGCTGTAAAGGCTTGGTACAAAACTGGAATATGTCATTTCTTGGTGCATATCCCGGGGTATTACGATGATTCCTTTACGCATAGAGCAAGCATCATTAGAACAATTCACCTGGAAATGTCGCTCTCTCATTCTTTACGCAATATACTCGAATTTCCTTAACTCATAATTTAATAAAGAACAATGTAAATCGCAACATCTGCAAGGCATTACTTCTTTGCTTACCAATACACAAACATTGTCTCAATTAATATGCCATATCTATTTCGTTGTTCTGACGCTACAAAAGTCAAACTGTAATAAGTCGTATGTAGAATGCAAATGATATCTAGCACCACATCAAATGGGTCTGTTTATCAATGTTTGACAACAAAGTCAGACGTTATGTTATGGGGAGTAATCTGACTACTTGTTGGACCAACCATTTACCAAATGACCTCATATGAACTATGCGGTTCACTATCTGACAGAACACCACAACTCTGTCACTGAAAGTATGCTGTGTTTGAAAATGGCTGTTACGTGACGATACAAAATAAGCCTCGAAGCACATTCTCTTCTAAAACCTAAATGGACTATTCTGAGAATAATTTTTCTGCACATAGCTATTACTGACCCCAGTTCCGATCATTAATAACGCACAAGCAAATCAATGACAGACCCACATATTGCCATATTGATAATATGCTACCAGCATTGTCTAAATTGAACCGATGCGTAATTACGTGATATATGCAGTTATGAATATGGTTTCACATGAATTGATGTATATCAAGGAAAACGATTTGGGTGGCTTATCTCTCATTGCTTTAAACGTATCTGTAGTATACAAATTGGGATTAACAGATTCTACATTTTACACTTCTAGCATAAGCCTTCGGCGAAATGAGCCCGAGAACAAGCTTTTCTCTATCAATCTCGACAATGAAGGTGTCTAGGGGCTGCGCGACCTTCTCCAAACGGACATTAGGTTAACCGTCTCCCGAACCAACCTGCATGAGGTAACAACATGCGGAACCATGGTGCATGACGTAATGCCATGAGGATAGGTAGCTCATTTTTGACCATAATGCCTTACGTATGTTGAAAGATGGTAGCATAGTATTTTAATTATGATGCTTTACAACACAATTATGTTTGATTGCTTATTCATATATTAGCGAGAGACATGCGGATAGAACACTAGGTATACGCTTGTATTGCCAATGCTTTATGCGGAATAGTTGGTTCACGTATTCGCTACTGTGTTAATAAAATACTCACTTTCGCTGTTTAAGTAAATTGTGATTGGGTGCCACTATACTGTTGTAACGCCTGTAAGTCATGCATAATCTTATCTGTTTCATAATCTAATGGCATATATAGCATCCTGAAGGTGCTATGAAACCAACCCCTTGGGACTCACACTATGCGCAGCAAATACAACTGATATAAATGTTAAGCAAACTCAAATTCAAAATTCGTAGTGGCAGCCTTTAAAATAACAATAGACATCACCACCCATCGATTTTGGATGTCGTCTACGGCATAATATGTCAGAGGCGATATTAAATGTGGTCAACAATCGCCAATTATGTTTACAAAATAAACCAGACCCAATGGTCGGCAATTAACCGCAAGTTATGGGACTGTGGACATCGCTCAAAAGAAGATTTCCATGTGACCTTTGGGTGAGAATATTGCGGCCTTATTTCATTTCCGCTGCATACGATTGACATTGTGTTATCGCCCTCTTGCCTATCGCAGCTCCTGCTTTATTACAGATGAAGTATATTGTAGGCACAATAGCAACATTGCGTAACTCTTGTCTTACCGTGGTGACCAGATCCCTGCTGTCTTACGCTAATGACCAGATCACAGTGTTATTACTTTTGGGACCAGATGCAAGTGATCGTCGCTTGGTAACCAGATTCCATTGTTTTATAGATCCGTGTGATTACACCTTGCGACCAGATGTCAGCAATTGTAACCATGTTAATCAAATCCTGGGAATTTTCCCCTGGCGCACTGGTGTTTGATGGGGAAATTCACTTATTCGTCTGTCAAAATACATCTCCGTACTGAAGAAATCTGAAGGTAGGTATTCATTAGCATCTCATTTGGGTTTGAGGCGGCGTCCCTTTTCAATGAGGTTATCGCACAGCTAACCAAAGAACATACAAGGATCTACATGATTGAAAGAAAGCGAACGAAATATCACAAATACCTCAAATAATAGGCTCTTAATCTTGCAATAAGACAATTGTAGCTCAATTTACGATCTTGATATGAAAAGACATTGCATTGTATGCGTAGCCTATGATCCCTGCACTGAACACCCATCCGACATCATCTATCCAAGCAGGCAATTGCTCAGCGTTTATGTACGGGACTTAATACGTGTGCTATGCAGTAATGCATTACTGGCCTCAGAGATACCCAGTAGTGGCTACATACAAGGGGAGATGGAATGATTTTGTAGGAGGATGTAGTCGACAGAAGTGTTTGGTAACGCGATGAGACGGGCCTTTGTTGATTGCGTTTAGAGTGCAGTTCACCTTTGGTTTAATGGAATGATAACATCAATGGGAACAAGCAACCAGAAGGCTCATTTTTCTACAGAAGTTCGGATAAGAGGGGCGCCTTAATGCACTCGGTAATTGGTTTATGTTCCACCAGCATTAATTAATCACCCGGCTTCATCGTGAAGTATTCGTGGTGCACCATCTTACAAACGCTTCTAGCAATAATTAACAAGATCCCGTCACAAGCACGGTAGAATCAACCGTACGGCGCCATTTCGAACACAACAGTTGAGCGATTCGTGTTAAAGAACATCGAAGAGGCATAAGACACAGAGCTAATGTCCTGGTACTGCACAATTATTGAAAACCATCCAGGAATCCTTAGTGTGGTTAAACATCCGTCTGTAAGTGAGCTGTATGCACCGTCTTAAAGATGTCGATACAATGTTTACTTCATGCTGCCTGCGTTCCCTGCACATATAAACTGTTTTCATCATTCCTCATCAAAGTCAGCCATTTCTCAATGATAAACAACCGATGATGAATCGCAGTAATCAATAGGCAAAACAGCGTAAGATACAATATATAACCTCATTCAACCGCAGCGAACACTTGTTGAAGAAGTAATATCCAAAACAAAACCTGTCAATGATAGAGAAGAATTATCTGCGCTTGAGCACTGCAACGAATGGACACAGCCAACGACGATTGACAGGCCATCTTGGCAAAACAGGAGGTAATCCATACTATCGATGGCATGCAGTAATGAACATGCTAGTTTTTGGAAAGTCGCCGATAATAGGGTGTTTCGTCATGAGTGGCTGTTGATCCTGTTGTATTTCATGCATTCAGTTTGGGTCAAATTTTGAGGTCATATAAAACGAATAATTAACAAAGGTCCGATGTTTGTGACATCAGAGACTCCAGACGACAGTAAGGGACAGGGTCACAAGAGAGCACACTACAGCATACAAGCAATCCAGTTGGTGGTGGAGATTATATAACCTTACCTTAACCTCATAGTAAGCAATCTTCCAGCCAATCCTTTCCTTACGTCGATCCAAGCTCACAGGTATCGCACAGTTAGCATTGCAGTAATTGCAGAAATCCATTTATCAGCTTGTACATAGCAAGTGTACGGGTCGCCAGATACCAGGCACGCATTTCAAGTGTTTTAGCAGTGCTTGGCTTGTTTGGCGTTAACCTAGTGACGTGTCCCTCGAGTCACTGTGTTATCCGTTCTACCGGGTTCTAGAAAAGGCATACAATTATAACGCAAGTATAGCAGCTGGGTTGCCCGGACTATGGTACGATGAATACGGCCTGGAAGATTGTGTAGTTCTGAGTGGCCTAGAAGGCGTGATTTTGAGAAGGCTCTGCTCGAAAAATGATCAGAACAAACATTTCAATCATACCAAATATGAACAGGAGTTCCAAGTATTTGAACAACCATCAGTTAACACAATGCCTGTGCTATAAACACTGTTACTGTTCAGTGCATATGTAACCTGCTGATGAGAACAATACAAAATAACACCGCCTGGTGTTTTGGCACTTTGTTAGCAAGAGATTAAGTTACCATGTTAGCTGACAATGGGATACTGAAGCATCTATAAGGTGACGCCCCACCTTCGTGTCCTAATCCATTGATGGGATCAACGGAGGATGAAATTAACCCATCATCACATGCAACTGATGCAGAATGGGGGATTAAGCAAATGTTTCTCATAAATAATGTTTATTGCTTAAGTTAATGTTCATACATTGTAACATTGAAATCCACAAATAGCCCTGTAAATGTCTAAATTGGAGTAAAGATGATCACATATTCATTTTGGATGATAAGGTTAAGTCCACCGTGCCTAATGAGAAATACACGTTATGGACATTTGAATGTTGTTACGTTACCATACTATGCCTTGATGAATAAGATGCTGATCGAATGACGTGGTGGAGCTAATCTATTAGATTACTTTTGCAGTTGATACAGCAGTTGATTTGCATTT
Organism: Urechis unicinctus; assembly: GCA_034190875.2. Lineage (NCBI taxonomy): Eukaryota > Metazoa > Annelida > Polychaeta > Xenopneusta > Urechidae > Urechis > Urechis unicinctus. The sequence goes on along the minus strand of CM067350.1, from coordinate 76,900,442 downwards.
ATAGCCAGAGCATTTGATTCAATGGAAATAAACGGGTAATCTCCGTTCATGTCACTTCATAACTACTCTTGTACCTACCTAACCATACATCCCACACTAATTGGCACCTGGGGAATATTATATATCCTTAGTGCATTATACTCTTTATTTTTTACATGATTGGAAAATGCGACATTTTACCTTAGAAACTAATTATGCGTTTTTAGCGTGCTATACGTAGCACTTGGCCCAACCAGTTAAGTCGATTCATGGATCTCTAACATGTGTTTGCATACGATGTGTTCTTGTGCTATAGATTTAGTTGAAATTGTTACGAAATATTTTCTAACATTTACTTGCAGATTAATACCCTTACCTCATGTTTGCTTCAATTGATATTTCAGTCCATTAGGGCTCGGGAAACTACAATGTAAACACAATGAATGCACGCCCTGTCGCGTGTCAACAAGCGGTCAATCAGTACATTACGTAGAGATCTCTGAGGCCAGTGACGCATTATTGCATGGCACACGTGTAACTCGCAGGTTATACACCCATAGCAACAGTGTAGGCTGATTTTCACTGAATAACAACAGGCGTGCCCAGGTGGAGTTAAAGCTCTTGCAAAGAGACTGCGGATGAATCGCCTGGATGACAGGTCCATTTCAATGGAACAAAACGTGTCCGAGGACATGGTTATTATACCGCACGACTACCTATGGATATCACCTGATCTTACCCTGTTTTATAATGATATAAAAAGAAGACGATTTTATGCAAACTTGGCTGTTATTACCAATTCGAATATGTATCGGTTAGAATTATATGCTCCTGTGTCTCGCTAGCTAACGCGGTCTCATTGAGAGGCGCCGCAAGACTCGTTAATGCCCTCGCTTGATGCTAACGGATATCATCTATCAAAGAGATCCTGTAGACGATGTCAAGCCAGAAATACAACACATGTTCTGATTTCAAGAAGTAAATAGTAAATTGATGCAGACACAAAAGAAAATAATGATGATGGCGTTTTTCATTGTTTTGCCTTTCAAATGTCATTACTAGCACTACGGGATATGTAATTAAATAAATGGGGGACGAATCCTCTTGCCACTCGTTGGTGGTCACTATATATACAACAGGTTTAATCTGAAATGACACGGAGTATGTAAGTCTGACTTCTGGGATCAACTATATTTAGTCATGGGTTCAATTAAGATGATCCTCTTCTGGGATAAAGAGATTTGTCCGGAGCATCAATAATTGAAAATCAATTATTCATTTCGGATCCATAATTGTGGTTAACTGTTAAGAGCTTCATACATGTGTATCAGATGTATAAGATGATTACTTACAATTGACTAATGACATAACGATAGTTACTGTGTCGTATTTCTCTCACAATTCAACGTTTTATTTTAAACAATTATCATCCAATAATTATTAGTGTAGTGTCTAAATTCAATTTAGCAGTGACTGCACCTATTTATACTTTATCCCAAAGCGCATCGAGATGTGTTCTTTTGTCATTGGCCGTGAAGTTTTTGTTGCAGAAGAGTGTATGTTTCAAGAATGATCAGAGCATAACGAGCTATCAACCAGGTAAGATATCTGCCACCGACATGATATCTGACGCTAAGAATTACCTCTATGATGGAACTCTATTCCCCTTTAGCCCTCTTCTATATCGGGTTATTCATCAATCATCAAATAAGCCAGCCACGCTAAACACATCAAATGTTGCAACATATATGAGGATACATATATCATTGTTTTCAAAGGACATGTTTTCGCCTGTGAGGGTTTAATTAATCAAATGCATTTGATGTAGAAGATGAACATGTCCCTCGGACGTGCAGCGTAGGCGGTGCTGCGTGGGCTGTGCTTCGTGGGCGGTGCAGCCGTTTATCATTTGAACACGTCCAAATGACGAATGCTCATTCACTAACACGTCTTGTAAATTGTAAGCAGCCTTTTCATCTTGTCATGCATTGTATTTCCGTAATGCCAGAATATAACCCAGCAATCAGTAGTGAGACAGGTGGGAGTGGGGGTGATATGAGATTACCCTGAACATCTGCCAGGCTTAAGTTGGGCACCCATTCACAATGAGAAGCACACCAACAGCAATATTATTAATTTAATCAATATATCGATAAATGCACTACATAGCGGATTGAATCAGATATTCAGTCAAATTAACATGCATTGTACAATATGTTACGCCAGATACAACAGCATGCCTTATGATGCTTCATTTTCTTGCCCATTCACGAATTGGCATGTCATGCAGTAGTTACCAACTATTCGTATTCTCCACTATTATTTATATGATTGATTTAGTAAAGCATTGATCGCTCATATTGTATGTAACTCTTATCTAGGATTCAATGTAACCATTGCATGAAAATCAGGTAGTTTCATCTAATTTGCCCGAAATCATTGTACAAGCGAGCATTATTTGCGGGAATACCACACAAACGATGCGCTGTCTGGTAACAAGGGCAACTGAACCTCATTCCTTATGTCGCTGCCAATTGAGTAATCTTGGCCGTTGTCGTGGCATGGTAACTTGTGATGATGACATCAACATACTGGTAGCTACCGAGCATAGCAGTGTTACCATGTCAATGTGACACGGAATCTGGCGTTACCGTGTCACACCAAAAACATTTCATTTGTCGAACAAAAACGGTGATTAGGAGAATGTTCTGATCGGGAATAGTACATAGTGATGAATTGTGGGACTGGGCATTGAATGGTGACTGCAAATGGGTGACAAATTGTTACATAGACCTGGTAGTGACAAAGGATTACAGAAAACTTGACCATTGCACTATCTTGATCGAAGGATGCACGGTAAACGGCACACCTGACAACGTGATATTTGAGGAACTGATTCAAGCCGTCTACATTGTAACAAACTGAGAAGGGGAAAGCAAGTTGATGAGGACGCCATATTTTTGTCTCGATAACAATAGTTCATCGATTCAATAAGCCAATCATCCACTAATTTTACATGTTTTGCAAATGTCGCTTATCTTAGACGTCTAGGCGACTAATTCATTCATGGAGTTGGAGTTTGAGTCAAGATGTTTCATATGTACTGAACACGACCAGAAAGATAATTATACACAGAGGCCTCACAAGACAATTTATTAGATTCCAAAGGAATACTTATGACGTAAATTTTGTTTTTGCGCAAATGCTTTTTACCAATCAAGAACGCAGCTTAGCTTCAGTTAAGAAAGAAATTGTGTGTCAGAGAGAGAGAGGGAGAGAGGGAGAGAGAAAGAGAGTTGAAGCGCCCCGTAGTGTGAGTCAATCAATATTTCCGGGGATGACTCCAGACAACGCACTTCAATAGGATAGCTGTGCCCAGCATAGCAAAGGACAGTTCCGGATTCCTAGTTGCAGGAGCGCAGTCTTGGCAAGCAAAACATATTTGAGGCCAGGTGAACTCGGCCGTTCTGCTTGTGGGATTATCACGTTAGATATCATCATAAGCCTTGTTTGAGGATTTTTTGTAAAACTATGTTTGCTACAGAAACGCTAACTGTAATGGGAGCATTTGTCGAGCCCATTGATACGATGGTAGTCATATTGCTCTCCTCTGTATATATATATATATATATATATATATATATATATATATATATATATATATATAGAGAGAGATATATATATATATATATATATATATATATATATATATATATAGAGATAGATATATATATATATAGATAGAGATATATAGATATATATATATATAGATATATAGAGATATATATATATTATATATATATATATATATATATATATCTATATATATCTAGATATATCTATCTATATATATCTATCTCTCTATATATATATATATCTCTCTCTCTATATATATATATATATATATATATATATATATATATCTATATATATATATATAATATATATATCTGACCTGCGGTGTTTTAGCGACGTAGTCATTGGGACATGTTGCGTGTTATGAATACCATGATCAGTTGTTAAAAGAGGGTTGGCGTGAACATGATGACAGATGCCTTACTTTTGGTGTTCCCTTTTGGTTCTCAAACAATGTGCATGGGCGTTGCAACTACTGCGCAGTGGCGTTGTGTTAACACGATGGAATTGCCATATTTATAGTGTAAAATGGATCAAAAAGCTGAACGGGAACAGAAACGGCATGAGTGATACAGCATTCATAGAAATATTTCCGATTTGAAAACTATTGAGTGTTAGTTTGCAACAGTGCATTCAATATTTAAGGCAATTTGGTGTTGGTAGTGTCCGCGGCACGTTCATATGTGTTCGTCCAGATTACGACGATGTCCTACAGAAACATGAGATGTTTATGAGCTGCTTGAAATGCTGTGATGACATGGATCTAATCAGCAGGTATACATAGTACCTTATGGGGTCTAAAAGGTGTGTCATACCCGAGGCATAAGGCATAAATTTATAAATGGATGTAGCCATATCATAATTCGTGACCTTTAAGGAACAAACAATGAATGGTCGGTCATTATTGCTGCTTTGAAGATGACAGGATGCGAGTCTGGTTGATGGAGTGGTTAGATGGCTGGCTCTCTGGTCTAAATGGTTGTTAATGTGATGCATTATATATCACGCAAAAAGACTCAAAGAACGTTGACGGCTGACTCGTTCCGCGATGTAATACTTGCCTTTACGACGTAATTGGGGCTGTCTTGCAGCAATATCTCGGATAAAGGTAAAACCGATCGTTGGATAAAAAGCATGGTTATACATGTCTGCTTACACTTTGGAATTCTCTTGAATTAAACTACGAAAAGGAGAGGCATAGAGTAACAATAATCGTATATTCAACTAATAAGGCAAAACATTTCATTTTCTTTCCTTACATGAATTGGATTATGTATATTATTGGACGATGGTTCTACTTGGCTCCTACGTTGTCAGAGACGCATATTGAACAGCCACCTCTCAAACGCGTGTCATGTTATTGCCTCTATCACAACTCACCCCGCTATTGCCTCTATCGCAACTCGCCCTGTTATTGCCTCTATCACAACCCTCGCCCTGTTATTCCTCTATCACAGCTCCCCAATGTGATTGCCTCTATCCCAACTCGCCATGTTATTGCCTCTATCGCAACTCACCCTGTTATTGCCTCTATCGCAACTCACCCTGTTATTGCATCTATTACAACCCTCGCCCTGTTATTCCTCTATCACAGCTCGCCATGTTATTGCCTTCATCACAACTCACCCCGCTATTGCCTCTATCGCAACTCACCCTGTTATTGCATCTATTACAACCCTCGCCCTGTTATTCCTCTATCACAGCTCGCCATGTTATTGCCTTCATCACAACTCACCCCGTTATTGCCTCTATCGCAACTCGCCCTGTTATTGCCTCCATCACAATAAGCCCTGTTATTGCCTCCATCACAAATCGCCCTGTTATTGTCTTCATCCCAGATCGCCCTATCTTTGTCTCCATCACAACTCACCCTCTTTTTGTCTCCATCACAACTCACCCTCAAATTACCTCAAGTACACCTGTTGTTGCCTCCATCCCAACTCTCTTTGTCTCCAACACAACTCGCCCCCTTATTGTCTCCACTACAACTCGCCCTGTTATTGCCTCCAGTTCATCTGTTATAACCTCCCGTTATGGCCTCCAACATGATTCATTGTTGCCTTTATTACATCTCGTCGTCGTCCCTCTTGAAAATTATGCAATAAATCTCTGTTCAAAATGATGCGGACAATTTGACGGCTGAGGTTTTAATTTTATCCCTCGTGTCTGTGATCGTTTCGAGACCAAATATCGTCATCCCAAGCAAGATTATGTAACTACATTATTCAATTTGATCTCGACCAACAGCACGCAATCACGCTTCAAGATCAAAGAACAACATCTACACGTACCTAAATGTCATTCAATGACTTGGGATAATTCACATCACAGATGGAGGTCAGTGCACCATCTAGTGTATATTTTAACCTGACATTATCTTGTATTGGGCGGGGCACTTACCTATTGGTAGATTATGCTCCCATGAACTCTGTAAGGTGTTTCACCGACTAGTTATACACAAACCGAGATGTACGCTGCTATGGTCCCTGTTGCATAACCTACGGATATGTGGTAGTCATTAGATCTATCGGTATTATCCCCAGAACAGCGTGGCATTCATAATCAGGAACACCCTATTACTCGCACTCTGCCCCGACAACATCGCATCTTGCAACCTGCCCCCTATGGCCGAGCACGGAAATGGCTTAATTAACAAGTACTGAAGAAAATGCAATCAGAACTGAATGATACATCAGTTGGTACTGCATAATCCGGGTCATATTCACGAAGCAAATAGGACACATTGAAGTGGTGCATTTTAAATTAGACAACTGTGGTTTGATGCGCCAAGATATTGAGGCGATGAGAAAAGCATGCTTGTAGTGCGATACAATGTAGAGGATGGCAAAGAAATAATGAACGGCAGATTATTAAAACATTAGTTCGTGTCGTCCTGTTGGCCATGTAGAGTGGTGCTGCACATAACAGTCAATACAGGAAACATAATACCCCAATACTTGAATATTGTATGCGGAAACGTTACTTCTTATAATACGAACTGTGAGTAGTGTTCTAACTAGGACAAATGAAGTATTTTTATTCGCCACATCATTATTAGCTGCCATGGCTGTACATAGTATATCTCAACCATTCTGCTGAGCTCGGTGCCAAACACTGAGCTCAAAATAAAAAAAAAACATGCAAAATAGTCCAGGTGGTAGCAATGACGGACGAAGTCGTGTTCGTGGGACGAAACATAGACACCAGGACATTATTAAAAAATCTAGGTTGCTCAGTAAACTACTAATCTAAATACACAAGACGTAAGGGCCGATTAGCATCTTAATATGCACTACGATAAACTCAACTAATGACATAAATAAAACTGCATACATTTCTTTTGCATACTGATCTTGGTGAATCTCTCGAGGAGCAGTTAATCGTGTGAAGATAACTAAGCTCGACATATCAACACATCATTTGATCAGCTCTACAGATCCCAGATGCATATTACATAACACGTTGTGAAAAGCTATTGAATTGGAGTGTGGGACGGGTCAAATTCTTCAGAGGCTTTATGATTCCGGTTTATGTTAGGTATGCTGAAAGGTGTCAGGTTTCAGAGAACATACCGGCGAGTCGGAAGCGTGTTGCCCTTTGCCCGGCCTTTTCGATCGCACATAGCCATAGTGATGGCAATATTCAGGATCCAGGAGAATCAACTCTTACATGCATATTTGATTTAATGCCTGCATAATGTCACCTTCATCAATAACCGGCTGCGAGCATCCGGTTATCGTCAAACTCGTTTAAAACAAACCAAACACCATCGTTGTAATGGAAGTGCATAATAGTGTACGCCTGTATTTTAAAGCGCATTGCCGTGACCAAGTGATATGCTCCAAGGAGCTGATGAATGAGGAGTTTTATGGACCATCTTGAAACAATGTAACTTTTCGATCAATGATGGCAACTTCGTAGAAAACTATTGCTCTTCCAAATGTGATGTTGATGTTGGGCGCCATAGAAATATATACTTCTCTCATTAACAGTGTGATTTTGTTGTGACCAAGCTAGTACAAACACTGGGCATTAATGTACCAAAGGTTTATTATATCCTCGGGTAAAAAATTCGATGCTAACAAATAGCTAAAATTATCATCATGGTCGGCATTTTAATTCTAGCTGCAACATAGTCACCCTCCAAAACATCACATCGTCGTCATATCTTGGCGCGAGTGGACCGCTATTTGGACTACTGTATTGACCAATATTCGATCGTTATAGGGCACTCGTGATATATCATTGCTCAAGACGCAAAAAGTCTAATTATATATAAGCTATATGTAATGCAGACAATACAGTCATTTTGGCCAACGTTTTGCGTAAAATAATTTTAATAAACATACACACGACCGATGTTATGCATCTCGGAATTGATCAGTTGAGTACAGGCATAACTGTTTTCTTTGTACGGAAAACATGCGTTGAGAGTTATGCATCGAATTCCGAACCATGCTAATAAGGGGTAAAAAGAAGTTTTCTTGAGAACTCCTGCGAGATTTTCTTATCCTCTGCAGTTAGAACAGTTAGGACGTTTCTGGCATGAAAATTGTTGACCAACTAATCAATCGTAAAACAAGCGGACTTATTCTACAATTGATTAAGCTCCCCAATTGACACCAATATTGATGAGCTGTTTCCTCGCCTAATAGGGTTAGAAAAGCGAAACCATGAGTATAATCAAATGACCCATCACTCAGACCATAAGGAGAACCCATGTGTATTATTTAATTACCCATCATACAGATCATAAGGAGAACCCATGTGTATTATTTACTGACCGATCATTCAGAGTATAAGTAGAAACCATGCGTATTATTCACTGACCCGTCATTCAAAGCATAAGGAGAACCCATGTGTATTATTTACTGACCCATCATTCAAAGCGTAAGGAGAACCCATGTGTAATATTTACTGACCGATCATTCAGAGTATAAGGAGAACCCATGTGTATTATTTACTGACCCATCCTTCAAAGCATAAGGAGAACCCATGTGTATTATTTACTGACCCATCACGCAGAGCGCAAGGAGAACCCATGTGTATTATTTACTGACCCATCACGTAGAGCGCAAGGAGAATCCATGTGTATTATTTACTGACCCATCATATAGGGCGTAGATCTTATATATACCCATTCGTCGGTAACAGGCTCCTACAAACGTCTTCAGAATGATAGAGAGAGCCGAATGTTCCAAGGGGCATGTAATGGATGTAGCACTTTCCTTACACGGCTATCCACAGTTCTAGTTCAGGCTAGACATGTTATCTATGACTTATTACGGGACTTCCAGTGATTTACTACAGTAAAGGCCTGTAATAACCCAGGCTTCCATTTTATCATTTATAATCAAATGATTTTTAAAGATTTTGATATGCATAATAACATGGTACCAACAAGTTATATGTATGGCAGGTTTAAAGAAGACAGCATGTCTGGTTAACGACAAATTAACTTGAACTTGAGTCAGGTTTTGCACAGCTTACATTAAATGTAAATATAAAGCAGCTGAGTATAGTAGTTTATTCAGGAACACCTTCTACTTTCCTCGCTTGGTCTCGCTGGCGGCACCAATATTAAGGGGGCTTGGCGCTATTGGCAAAATGATGTATTACCGGGAGTAACTAGTTTGGAGACCAGTCCACGTGGCTGTTATCAATACCGCAGGAGCATCACCAGCATCTTGTTACTGCATTAATACTTCTAGTTATGGCTGCCAATCATTGCAGTGTGATTTGTGGCATAAACGAACATCTCGTTCCCGACTGATATGCTGTCACCATACAACATACCGGTCAGATATGCTGAACCTGTTAACAGTTAGTTATGAGCCTGCTACATTGTTTCGCTACCACTATGTGTTGCATATGATTTAAGAATAAAGCCACATCGTTTTATAGGTCGCTACGCACGTATAGAGCTATGTGTCACTGATAAGACACATGACCTGTGTCAATAACTGGCTTCAGGCTTTTAAAATAGCAAATCTTAATCCATAAATTACTAATTAGTTATCAACGCGTATCATCAGTTGACATAGTGATTAGGTGATCCATGATATTAGAGGGTATTAGACCAGGATGACGTCATCTTGTCCATGCTCTATAAATGGTCTGGTTCTGAAGATCAGACACTTATATAATGGTGATCAGAATATTGGATCCACATCCCCATTACGATAGACTTAGAACGTCGACTTTACAAAGCAATGATCATTAGCAAACATTTCGTCATGTAGCAACTTTTAAAAAACACACTTACCTTAATGTAACTTCAGAGGCATGATTTCAGTGGCTTACTAAGTGAGCATATATTATAAGTCAAATAAATCTTTTGCACAATATTAAATGGTATACAATTGAATATTCGAACATATCAATGCATAGCCTTTGAATCGGTTTGTATTTGATTGAATACATCGCGATTCTAGTGTGTCGGCTTCGGTGCTACAAGTATATTACGTTTGATGGAAGCCAGGAGTTATAAGCGGTACACTGGATAAGAAATGTTCGTAAATCAAATGGCTACCAATCTGTTCTACCAAATCTTGATTGGTTCCCGCAAACAGCAGGCCTTAAGTGGAGGTAGAATAAAACAAATGCCATGTCATCTATTCGCAAGTTTACTTTGTGGTTTATGAAGAGCTTCTGCGCGTTCTCATCTGAATCTGCCGCCTCAATTATAAGTCATATGTTACCAGTTTAATGACTTTATATTGTCTTCTGTAAATGAAGGGTTATTCGCTTCTACGGTGTGAGGTATCGCTTCATATAGTAGATGAAATTGCTGGGATAATAAATAGAATGGTTCTCAGGTTTAGGCAACCAACATGACCACTTTCCCCAAACCTTCTTGTTGGACAAACGACATAAAGCAGGCTTATCTGCTGGACGTACGACATACACCAAACCTATCTGTTGGGCATACACCAGACCTATTTGCTTGACTTATCTGTTCGACGTTCGACATAAACCAGACCTATCTGTTGGATGTACGACACCAACCAAAAGAACATTCTGCTTGACATTCGACGTAAGCCTGATATATCTGTTGGACGTAAAACTTAAACAAGACGAAATTGTTCTATATTAACGGTCAATTATGGCACCAAAGATTTGATTTAAAGCTTCCAGAAAAGCATTAGGTGATTGCATAGCTGTGTTGTTTTATATGCGCCACACACATTAGAAATTGTGATTTAACGCCTAGATAAGACGGGAAGGGAATGAGTCTAGTCTTATGCTGTTCAAAGCCTTCCAGTATAAATTTGGTATACATCTTCATTTGGCGCTGTATACCGTTCGGAAGACTGTATTATGATCGACGTTTAAACTAGGTTAAGTAATTTTCGATATAAATGATATATTGGCGCTGTAGACACGCATTAGTGGCTTAGATGTTCAGGTGGCCTTAGTGTTGTTGTCAATTCATCACTCGCATCACCTTTGCACGCAGCTATGAGACGAAAGCGTTAGAAGGTCAAACGAAAACGAAAAGGCTATTTAGCGGCAGCATTCTAGGGGACAGTCCCCAATTGCTCCCGTTAATTTGACAAGTAAGGCGCCTAGGGCGTAACAGATTACTCGTGAAGCCGGCTACAGTATGGTCAGCTGCTAGAAGGTTTGCGTTTATGTTCTCTACAATGATAATCACAGGACCTTATCACCGGCAATCTCCACATCAAGCCCAGCTCCTGAATTTTCACTAACACGAGATGTAAGTTCTTGTTTGCTATGCGTTGAAAATTTCTCGACCCCCGAAACCCTACCCCACACCTCCCAAAAATTACCCGCTATTATTCCCACCCCTCTGGTTTAATAAAAAAAGAAAACCATTAAAAGGAAAACTAATCAGGGGGTGCGGGGCTTCGTCTCCGTAAATGGCAATATGTTCCACCAGCATTCACGTCTCTACCAGTCTAATCATTAAGCATTCGTGTGACACCAACTTACCTTAACATCTAGCATTATAAACATATGACGTGGTTAATATTCGCATACCCTCCCCGTGATATTTTCACATACAGTAGGGCTCCGCCGAGCTTGTTGTACACTATATATTCACACGATGGCAAAACTAGTAAAGTCATTAAGATTCATAGGTTTAGCAAAAACAAATTACTCCTCGTTTCCTTGATGCTAACTAATGACTTGAAATAAGTTGTAAAAAAGACAATTAGGCGTGCACCCAGTGTAGGCGGCTTGTTCAAACGATGACGCTCATTGAGATGCTGTGCTGTACATGACGGGGTAACATGACGTCGTCTATAGCAGCCTCCGCAGCAGAGAGATTTATTTATCTGTAATTGCTTTGCAACTGATGTGATAAAATTGGTTCGCAGGTGCCAGGCAAGGATTTTAATAACTAATCATGGTCTACCGCTACCTTAAGAAAACCATCGTAACACTGTATCAGCTGTATATATAGCTGTGGTTTTACGACAGCTGAGTTGCCCGTAATTCATCCTGTACCCAGATTGTCCTGACTGTGTATCCCTCCCTTGGGCGTAGTTGGTTAGATCTGTAACAATACACCCACTTCCTGTTCGTTATGGATCGGCTTCTTCCATCAACCTCTCTCCTTCGTGATCTTTGGTTCAATCTCGTTCAAGCGCTTTCGTGATCTTCGGTTCAAGCGTATTTACGATCTCCTACCATCGTGTGGGTGTCACTTCAGGGCTCCCTTATGACAATTGATGACAGTTGTGCGTCCGATGAGGTACCGATATAAGCTGGTTTTGCACAGATAAATGATGTAGTCATAAGGTCGATGTCAGTGGATGCAAAAGGATCGTCTTCTTCTTACAAATCAAGCTGAACATTCTTAGGGCGGCATTGAGTCATACATGCACAGCTCATAAATGAATGAATTACCCTGGGGCAATAGCGGCTTCATGCAGTTTATCGTAATGACTGATTTTTTTTGTCTGAGGCAATATTTTAGATCCCTTGGAAATAGTTCATCGGAAATGCATGTTTCTCATATGATGACAGCATAAGCCGCACTTCGTGAATTCGTTTCAATGAGAACCATCTGCCACAAGGCCCTGAGACGGTATGACAATCGGTCAACTTGCTATGCAAGCTTATCTAGACACGAAATTAGGACAACACCTCTTGACATGGTTGAACTTAGGGTATTACTGGAATCTATGATAACTGATGTAACTCGTGTGTAGCCTATCGTGTCGCCTGGTCTGCTGCGGATCCAGCTTTTGAATGAGAAGTTCAATTCACTCAGCAATGATGCAGCATAGCAAAATATTCTTTTTATTGACAATTAAACAAATAGGTGAGATGATCGTGGTGGTCGATTTTGTGGGTGTGTAGAACAAACGAAATTCGCATCGAAGTGCGCAAATTCTAATGTAATATCATCCAAACTCTGCAAGTACACAAGAAGAAAGGCGGTCCGGCAGAGGTTCCATTCAAACCAAAAACGACTTTGCATTGATTGGTTCCCTCGAAGGAAGTGTCTGCGTGCAAATGTTTACCTCGGTCAACTGTCATTTACAGCATTCCGCCAACTTAATCGACAAAGCCATCTCAATTCTGATAAATCGCTACCATAACGTAAGGTTCATAGGGATAATAGAGTATTATTTCAACTCATATTATTTGTATATAGTTTTGGTTTTACATACAAAAACACGAACCACCGTGTTAAATGTATCATTATTTGGTTTAGCCTTAAACGCTGTGCTACCTTCAACCACGATCGAATCGACGGTTACAAAAGTCACCAAACTCACGCAGTGTGATTCGTCGCTGTTAAGACACTGAAAACTGGGGTGATACGTTGACAGCCGCACGCGGGTTGTGCAAGTATTTACACGAATACCCCTTTCAGATGGATGAGCAAAAATAGCAACATTTCCTTATGTATCTGCTTTCAGTTTATTGATTAATTGCTGGCCTGCACTTTCCTCCTTGACAATTTGCGACATTCAGTGGAAAAGGCAAAACGCCGGTTGCCTCCATGAAGTAATTTACAAAGACAGATAGGAAAAAGTCGCTTTCATTTGAGACGACGTTGTCATTATGTGGATCTGAAGGACGTGAACTATTTAAGGGTGCAGACATACTCTGTTGCTACGCTGCGTAAGGCAGATCATAAGCGATCGTTCAGTGATCTTATGTGGCTGACAGATTAACTGACAGTCAATGAATATTTTGCAGTCTTTTTTAGAATATTATTGATTATCTTAATTTTGTCCAAATCTATTTGCAGACAGGGACACCATCGTCATGCAACCTGCTTATACAGAAATTATATTACGTATATGCAACTATCGTAGCTCTGAGGATTGAGCCACGCAGTATAGCTCCTGGGACAAAATTAAGATAATCAATAAAATTCTAAAATTACCATGTTTTTACTTGAAAAGGAAACTAATATCACAGATTCGTCTTGGATGCAGCCACCTTTTTGCAGATGAGAGAAAGTGAGGAAAATTTTTACCTATCGGCTGGGTTATTCATAAAAAAGTGGGTGCAGGCAGGACTAAATCTTCCGGGAGAGCTAGAGTTCGGGTGATATATTATGTGCATCTAGCTGGTGAATTGCTTCTTATTTGAAAATAAGTGCGAGTGCCATGGAGTTGTGTTGGACGTATTTACGAAGTTTGCACATGAAGTTAAAAGAAACTGCTTCTATCATTAATAAAAAAAACGAATATATCTATTCGCAGTCGACTAGTCTGTCTCTATAACGCACGACAGCGCATTAAGCAATCAGCAATAATTGCTTGTCTAAGAGATGAATAAGAGGAATTTGGTTATTCATATTGGAATATCGGTTGAACCAGACAATCTGCACAATGGGTGTTGTGGGCAGCAGAATGTACTAGCCTTGATTGCCCGTTATCCACAACAACTCACACGTCAATTGCCATGCAGTATACAAACCCCCATTGACCCAGTAGACCATGTAAAGCGCTGTCATGGCCTTAAGCAAAATCATTCGACTTATCCTCAAACAATTACTGTCCAATCGATAGTCAGAAGAATAGCTCTTCTAAAATAAATGGGGGCCTTTACTACGTCAGATACGAAAATTGCTAAAAATGAAGTACACAATTGGTTGTCGCTCAAAAGTCTTAGACGCAGCCCATTTTTGAATATGAGGAAAAGTGAGGAAACGTTTTATCCATCAGCCAGGTTATAAACTAAAGACTGCATGCTGCTGAACTTGTTTAGAAATGGACAACATTGATACGCGAGCTACATACTTCTACAGTAGCATACCGTTAGCCTATTTGCATAACAGTGACGTCATGGTATCGGCAATTCAATTAATGAGACTCATCTAATGTTACTAATGTCACCAGACTGCGAGTACTTTGGTCCAATAAACAGGCTTTTTAACAAGCGTACCACAAATGCAATTAGACAAAGCGCCATGCGAACATAACCAGTGTAGTGGTGTACGAACGGTGACACGAACAGAAAGCGACACGTAGCCTGGATTAGTTGTTATTAGGCACGTGGCAGATTTATTACAGGCAACAACAGCTGCATCAGTTGAGAGAATTGTCCCCATGACTATTGTAGAACAAAGGATTATTTGACGCGTGCCATATTAAATCATATCGATGGTTGGCAATTACGATTACGGAATTGCGAAGTTTGTGGTTTACATTACTTAATGCTGAATACAGATATAGCAGCTATTATATTGCTAGATAAAATGGCTACAGAGTTCAGATCTGCGAGCCTTGAGCGATAATATGGTAACGTCATTAAAGTGCCATTTCTACTCATGCGGTTTATGCGAAGTTTTGCGACAGATTTGATCCCAAACACAACATCATCAATCACGCAAAGTATGCTCTACATCATTACGGCATGTAGTTCTAGCTTTAGACGAACCAGTTTAATCTAAATTCGATACTAGCGTCGGCTGAATCATTCGCAGCGACTTGAAAACAGATAAATGTGACTGGGATTCAACTGTACTGAGTGCTTGGACACAAGTGACCAACGGGATTACATGATAAATCCCTGACAGTGACGGTCCTAGTTGAGTTTCATGCTGAGAATCTATTTGTTCCATCCGGACTGTGCATCATCGGTAACGCACCGCGGAAACTGTGATATATGTTTGTAAGTCTCCAATAGGACCTCACAAAAAGGTAATCACATAAACAATTCAAGTCACTATTTCTCCGCAAATATAGACGCAGGAACGAATGCTTCACTTTGCTGAAATAGTCCTATTGCTATCGACTGGCCGGCTCTTGTGCATGATTAAACCTTTTGTTGGTGCAATTACCTCCATTTTAACAACTTCGGCATCAGTTAAATCCATACGAAATGTGTGATTTGCCAACGCCAGTGCATGTCAAGAACAGAAGTCCCTGGTATCTTTTCATTTGCACTGTTTTAATAGCTCATGAGGGTAAATTGTAATAATTTCGTAAAAATGTATGCAGGGCCCGTTTAATTTCGAGGTTCTGACCTCAATATACCTATACACATAGCGTGATGTATAGAAGTATGGCTGAACATTGACAATTGCACTTAATTATAATATGTCATATGCTCTAGTTGCCTAATGTTTTGTATCTGTGTCAATGACTGTAGCCGGTCGGTTCCCGTTTAAGTGATAAACAGGCTCGTAGTAGTCGCTGTCCAACATGCACTGTAAATCTCGGCACCGTTCTGAATGACCTGTCATGGTTATTGCTCTCGGTTGCTGCTGCTGCACGACTATGACGATGTGCCGGCGTTAATGATAGGCAATGTAATAAACAGTATGGAGGCGAACAAACGGAGCAGAGAAGGTTGTCAAAAAGGACGATAACACAGCGTGATTTGTCAGCGCGGAAGGGGCATAATGCTGTCAATGGTGGGGCAGTGACATTACGATTGGCCCGAACAGCAGTGAAGTTACTTCATTTGAGACGCTGATGATTAATGATTATTTATTTTAAGCCCATTCCATCGGCATCTTAACAGGCTGTACATCTAGTATATAAATAAATAGATATAATAATATATATGATGCTTAAAGATAAAAGTGTACATTTCGGACTATACCGATTGAATAAATCAAATATCACAGAGAATTAAAATGTTTTCTGAAGATGTGCGTCTTTAGAGATCTACATACATCATAACCACGTGTTTCCGACTAGAGTGGTTTGCGTAAGCGTGACATCAACATAATTTCCTGACTGGGATCAGTTACCTCATCTGTTATTTTATCTACGTGCGCTGTGTGTTGTTAATTTTCTCCCCGGCGCCCGCTTAACGCGGACTTACGTACTTGCTCACATGGTTAAAGGGATAAAAATAAAATCTCAGTCTATTTCTAATATAGTTATGAACATTGGTCGTTTTTAACTGATTGAAATGCATAATATTGATAGATGGTCGATATATCATCATCTGTCTTTACCACCTGATCGATCGCTGTAAGTCTGGTTGCCCGAAAATAAACATTATTATCAAGCATAACCAATTGTCTTATAGATTGTGTTGTAAATATTGAGATTATCATGTATCATACATTGCTCTATTGTGATGGTATTTTGGCGTCAATTAAATGCTGATAAACGCGCTTCAGTGAGCGAGCGTCTGGTTCATGTGGCAGAGTCTGCAATGGCGGTCTTACACGCTAGAATCAAGTCTGTTTAAGGAGAGCATCGTGTACAAGGTATGCATCTTCCCTGTATGTTCCACAGGGAAATGTCGACCGAATCGTCTGCTTTAATTTCCATAATTGCTATTACATAGATATCCAAGGCGTGTCAGAATGGAATGTAATTGCTCAAGGCTTCAAATTACCTCCTAAGATTAACAAGGTAAAGGAAATCACTCGATTGTGAATGCCGATTGTTGGAATTGATGGAATTGGCCGACAAAATAAGATGGGTAATGAGTCCATGATTAGCGAGGCGGATGTTATGAGATGACTACTCAACGATAGAATATCATCCTCGGAGACATTGATGTGCTATCGCATCACTCACGAGATCATGCAAATGTTTAGTTGCAAGTCATCAACATGATAGGGCGTCATTCGAAACACATCATGGTGCAGGGTCCCTCAGTGCATTGTGCGTAATCTGTGTGCGTTATCTGATAAAAGGCTGTCAATAATAAAATCTTTATCACATGATCATAACTTACAGAGGATGTCTGGAGCATAGCCACTTCATCGGTATGATGACAACCCCTGGGCGGAATCATACAAGTGATATGTGAATCACGAGTCAATTAGAACCATCGTTTGACGTATGCACTAGGCAAGTGGCATGTGAGTCATAGGCCAATTAGAACAATCATTGGCCATATACACTTGACAAGTGAATATATCTTGAACGCCACCGGAGACGGTACTACTAGATCTTAGATAAAACAAACATGGTGATCTTTAAAATGTTATTTAATTGCAAGTTATATTCTCTTTCATATGCCCACACGGGTAAGCATAACCATTTTATGTCAACAATTGGTTAATCTTCACTCAGCATTCTGCTTAACGCATTCTAACCATGCTTTATTGTCAGTATTTC
This sequence comes from Urechis unicinctus, assembly GCA_034190875.2. Lineage (NCBI taxonomy): Eukaryota > Metazoa > Annelida > Polychaeta > Xenopneusta > Urechidae > Urechis > Urechis unicinctus. The sequence continues at coordinate 76,882,302 of CM067350.1, read as the reverse complement.
ATTGAAAAACATTATTATGTGTTTCAAACTAATGTTTTCAAAATTGTTTCGCTTTTGAGTCAGTGACAAAATGTGTATGGAACATTTGTAGCTATTTTCAAGTATAACTATTAGGTATTATTGATCCGTATGTCATTTTGGCGCTAAGGACGAATTTACACAGTGTCATTACTCACACTGTGAGAGCTGAGTAATGGTCTTAAGGGATGGATCGCCATATTTACTAACGGTGATCCACGGCTTTACAGTAGCAATGCTATTGTGTGGGGAGAAACTATGTCACAGAATTAAGTGGCGCTTGAAAACTTGCTACTAGGAAACTCCTCTACTCTTCAATGGGTAAGTCATAACTCTCATGATGATTCGAGCTGTATCAATGACGTCGCTCAGACTTAGCCCCCAGTAATTTTCCTACACATTTCTGACCAATTTTATCGTTCGGGTTGAAGGAACTGTATTCATGTTAGTAAGCATAGTTACTTCAATATTACGCATACAGGAGTATAACAAGCCAGGGATGCACAAAGAGAAAAGATTTGAACAATAACAGGGGCTGAACCAAACCCTGTTGCTGGACGGAACGTATAATTTACAGCTTAGTTGCATATATTTGCGAAATATTACACTTGGTTTTGCCGCGTAAGAACGGAAAATGCCACAAGATAGTGCAAATAAATTCTAAAAGCTCTGCGATTTCTGACACTTTGAGAGCGGGTGACTCAGATGTACCCGACCTGTGGTCTTCATTACACTTGATGAAGTAGTTAATTCTTATCGCCCACAGCAGCAGCGTTACATCAGTTAGGTACATTAAATGCACAGAAACATAATCATTACCTCTCAAGACTAATACACCAAAGGGGTATCATGGTTCAAGAAGTGGGAATTGTTAAACTGATGTGATCAGCAGTAACATAACGATAACTTGTGGATACCGTCATTTAATAGATATTACCTTAAAAAGATTGAATTTGATATAACATTGTATCTCTGATGCTCTGTGTTCAAAGATATTCGGAATTTCAAGTAAACAGACGGGTAATAATGCAATAATTAGAGTAACAGTATAATTGAGAACGACTACTAAATGCCATATGCATTCTATTACAACTAACACAAAGTAACAAATAGAACTGACAGTCGAATGATTTCGACGCACTCCGCTCTCTGAAAGGCTTAGTTAAGATAAACTGATGATCATGATGGCAATGAATCTGAAAGCTTAACACCCTTTCATGTTTTTGTGAACCATGTGTGCCATTGTATGATAGGATAATTCCCAATTTACCTCAGTTTGCGCCACGTGCCTCTTAAGTCGTATTCATATTTGCACCAGCGCCTCAGATAGAGACACAACAGAGGAATGAATATACGGTCCTAATCGTCCTTGTCATTAATTAGTTTTACACCAACAAGTACCGTACTGTGCTGCAGTCTCGTATTTGGATACGGAAGCATCTGGATTGACTTGCGTTTATCATGGGAATAGTTACGCAGTAATCAAAAACTCGCAAAATCCTGAATCAATTTTTTTACAATCAACCGATTTTTTTGGACAGTTGGTAATTACTATAGCAGTATTTCCCTTTGGTGTAAAGAATCTTTTAGCAGACCAATGTAGCTATCATCATACAAACCATGGTTAACAGGGAATGCTTTTAATAGTGCACGCAGAATTGCACTTAATCTAAAGCTTCGGCATTGCGTGGTTCATTGACTTTACATCGCCCATTCGTAGTCCTTATCACGTCTCGTGTGCCGGTATCTTGATCGGATTAAGACGAAAGAACCTCACAGTTTTACATCTGAATTCACGCGTTCCACCTTATGATGCTTGAAAACATTAGTGCAATACGCTATCTATGGATTGCCTATGGGTTCATGAATTGATGCCCAAGGCGAATCAATTGAACACCTGCGCTCTCTGAGTCAGGGAGCATACAATCTTCTTATCAGCAAAGGCTATCACTTCTTTGTCATCAATTCAACTTAATGACGGTTATCTTTCACCAAATTTATGTGTCACTATTACGTGAATTGGTATGGCGTAAAGTAGTTCAAACATTACAGGCAGACTGATCTGTATGATATTGGTGCCATTAGGTGATTCATTGAATCGTCAATTTATTTATCTTAACTGAGCGGAAACATTAGAGAGAGCAAAATGCGACGACATCATAAGACTGCTAGACTTATTCCTTAAATTTGTGTTATTGTTAATATAAACTTTCACTAATGTCTATTCCATTTCTAAAAAGCTAGACTGCTAGACTTATAATAAAAAGACTTATAGCGGTTTTGTTAGAACATAAGCTGCAACTTATGTGCTTTCGCAGCACATGTTATGTCAAATGAGCATACACCACCTGTTTTACAAAGGCCTTTTTTGCTTCGGTATGATGATTGTGTTGTTGTTTGTCAGTGTTCTCAATGTGTAACATGCTATAACTAAATGATGCAACCTTCAACAAGCAAACACATGGACAAAACGATAAGGGTATTTCTGTGAATAGGTTGCAACATATCATAGTGGAGCACGTGCAGCTCAGTGGACAGTGCGCTAATCCCGAGACAGGTGCAGTGGAGGTCAGGTGCGAGTCTGTAAGGATACTGCACAATGTAGATAAATGAGGGACCTCTCCACCCTCATTACATCTTATTCAACGCATTGGCAACGTAACAGCGGGATAGATTCTTCGTTTGCTGTACATTTGGTAGTTTGAAAAGGCTGCAACAACAGAAGGCATTAAGCAATGTGAGGACAAGGATATCATCGGCGTACGACTTGCTAATACAACGCTCATATTGGCCATACACAACTCTCGTAGCTCTAAGGTTTTAAACACACCATTCCCCAATACTGGTATTTTCACGTGGGGAACTTACTGCACCTTAACGTTTCAGCATTGTATTCACATACGTCATGTTTGTATGTAGCATGTCATAGTTATTTTTATATGTAGTACGCCATAGTTTTTTGCATAGTCACAGTAACACAGAGATAAATAAGACATCCCATGAGTTAATGATTCCTTGAGACCTCAATCCCTTCCACTATTACGTTGTATATGCGTGTGATGAGATGTAATGAGGGTGGAAAGGGACCTCTTCTATGAGATGCGATGTATGGAGGGTGGAGAGGGTCCTCTTTTATGAGATGAGATGCATTGAAGGTGGAGAGGGACCTATTCTATTTACATTGTAAAGCATCCTGAACCTATTCTATTTACATTGTAAAGCATCCTGATGAATCCGTATGTGGCCTTCAATTCGTCCGTCTGGGGATTAACGTCTTGTCGAAGAAGCAGCAAATTTATACTACGACATGTCAGGCCTCTTTAGTCCACTGCGACTGGCTATTTATGATAATCATCGGACTCTAAGGTTCACAGAAATTTCCTCTTCGTAAAGTACTCTGATGTCCTTGTGTTTGTTTGGCCAGGTTGAAGCCTTAGATATATCGTGTTTTTCATTGAGTACACTGACAAACACATTTTGTATATCCTAATTGGCCTTTGCTGCGCAACACCACAATATTCCTATGAAAGCTATAAGGCCTTTGGCGAACAAGTGGCGCGCTTTCAGTTAATATACCTAATCCAGAGAAACCTTCCTGTTGATGAGAACTGAGAAGTGTTCATTCACAGGGTTCCAGAGATTCCTCCCCGAATCTAGCATGATTACTTATGACGGTCCCATAGGTCATTTAATTGTACAGCAAACCTGCAGCCTATGTCATCGACGACAAGGACTCATATCAGTTGAGTCTTGCCGATCTAATATACAGCGGTGACACGAAGCGTTCAATGTAGACGTGCTACACTGTGCTACAGAATGCTGCATGACGTGCACGGCTGAGATGCTGAGGGTAATGAACAACAGCACGGGTGACGTAAAAGTGAACAACATACATCTCAACGTGTGATGAGCAGAAGTTTGTTATACAGTTTCACAGATACACGTGTACAGCATGCCACAATAAGCGAAGCGGAGATGAGTATTAAACAACACTAAAGTATACGAGCAAGCACAATAAAGTGCCAACGCGGCAACAAACAGCACCAGCGGCGATTTGCGGGTGGCTGATATTCAGCTCAAGGCATTGCATGGTATCCGGAAAGCTCTCCGATTGAGACAGGTCTGATACATGATACCAATTATGTGTTAATATCGGTATTCAGCAAGAGACAAGTATCACTGGAGTTCCATTACAATAGCAGTGATATGATGACACCACTAAGCCGACACGCTCTGATGCCATCCCTCTGGCGCCACGCAGCGCTGCCTGTCATATTTCTGAGCTACTGGAATTTTAACGACTGCATTTCACCAAGAACTCACACAGGGTCAATTCTTTGAGTAATAAATGTCGATTACATTTCCCGTCAGGTTATAGTATCTTGTATCAAGTATAATCTGCAAGAAAATTGGTGTATTGATAAAAACTCAAGGCCTTATGCCTCTTTCATAATTGATAGAAATTGCGCACTACCATTTGTGCAGCATGGTGGCAAATTGCGCATTACACTTTGGGCAGTGTATCTCGCGACAATGCATTATGTGGACTGCAGTATGTGTTCTTGTTCAGTGTGTAGCATCAAACTTATTTTCACATCCAGTGGGGTTTGTTACTCGTAGAGCTTTAAAGGACAGCATACGCAATGCATAAACAGCCATGTTAGAGAACCAGCCACAAGCTCTAATTCATTGTCATCATGTTCAAACTTAGCAGGGCTGTCGTTGTAGACTCGTTTCGATGAGGAAGATTATTTGGGGTATTTCTTGTTGAAAGGACGATATACAGAAGTCCTTTTTCGCTCAGTACCTTAAGATTGGACCTATTGAAGCATCGAACGAGAGTTATTATGAATACATAAATGTTTTGTCTATCAATCATTCAATTGCTGGCACCATACATATCAGATGACACATCTGTTGAAATTAACTCCCTCTGTTTAGCAACCAGCCACCGTTGTCAGACGTTCAACACGAGGAAATGCTCACGAATGTTCTAATCAGGGATTCTATGCTGGGGGAGTTGTTTACTTGTGTTGTTATATCCACCAATACGGTTCATATTTGTAACTAAAGACCTTTTGCCGCAACACTTGCTCGCTCTTGCATTTTACCCGCCAAAAGTCTTCGCGTAGATTGATAGTGTTGCACCTTCTGCTAATATAACGTGTTGTTAAGCGGTTGGATAGTCTTATGAGCTTAGTGTAGCAGCAACCAGAAATATTCGTAACGCAATATGTTCTAGTGGGTTGTAAGAAATGGCATACATAAATATGGAATGGGAAGTCGCCGTTAAGTGCGGACGATGACCGACAGGAAGCTGTACCACATAATCTATAACTACAACTACATTGATCCCATTTACCATGATCTGACTAAACTCCTTTATACCAATCACAAACGGGCTTACAGCTAAAACACTGACCATGACAACTCTGACGATAATAGCATTGAAACACATATAGAAACAACCAACAAGAAGCAGATTACATGATCAGTGAATTCATAACCATGATCACACTAATAATGATCACACTAATAATGATCACACAAACCATGAATGAGCCTGTAAATTGTGGTACCCAAAATGCTTGCATGTGATTAAGATATATGAGCTGCCGTTCACAACGGGTGCTCAACCGGTCATGCATTTACGGAATAGTTAAAAGATGAGAGGACGAAGGTGACTAATGGGACGATTAATGACAACGGGAGAAGTTACATTGCTCAATAGCTCCGTGTTACAACCCACGTCTTGGAGCGAGACATATGGCGGTATCAGCTATGACACGCACAATATATGCAATATCATTTGTACTACGGTAATGCTCGATGTGACATGGTGTGACAGACTTAGAGGCTCCTGAATGGCCAGCTCGCCTCGAAGATGTAGCCCAATGCATATTGACAGATCTATAATTATGTCAGCTGCTGAGGTGCTGTCAATCACCGCTAATAATCTTTTCGTGCAGAGCATAACGATTATACAGTGAAATACATTGTCATCCAATACATAACCCTCGTACTTATCGCGGAGATAGATGAAGTTGTTCTGGTCTGACATTTATTTGACACGATGAAATCTCTGGTTCATGACATGTATAATACACCACGGCAAAAGCAACCGTTATGATGGTTATTCGAACCACACTGAATATTCTCTAAACTCCGCGTTTTGCATACAGCACGAGGAAAGTGTTTTGCATTTGTTTTTTAATATTTATTATGTTTTACTTATTTCATGCCAAATACATGCCATTATTCCAAATACCCCCATCCACACTTTGCAGCGTATAAAACGTGTATGGTGATTACTTCTGAAAACAATTGCACTATTTCATCAACGACCTGGATAGTGCCACATATACTACATGGAGACACATCGTGAATATTGGTTAAACAAATAATATATCGCTTGAATAAGTTGTCCCGTAAATGACTGCCCTACAATATTGAACCATTTGTTAAAATATTGCGAGCTGAATGTGGCAGGAATGTCATATCGGCAAGTGGCAATAGGAATGACTGCTGAGGTTCGTGATGGTATGTTTAACTAAATAATTCACCACTAAATCGGACGTGTCCAGAATGCTACATAAGAAATCGGCGAGCTTCAAGCTTAATCGATTACTCATATAAAAAACAATGGGAAGCCATCTGGTGTGCTTGCTTTACCGTGGTCTCTTTACATTGATTAGACTTATAATGCAAACGAAATCGGACTTTTCTCATCATCGAGGAACATCCGTCTTATGCATGAATGTCTATCACCACTTATCCATTCTCATAACAGATGTGTGGAAGGTTAAGCAGACAATAATAACTGTAGCTTCCTGTCTTTAGTGACAAGCATGAACAGTATTGGTGGATATAACAACACAAGTTAACAACTCCCCCAGCATAGATGCCCTGATTAGAACAGTTCTGGACATTTCCTCGGGTTGAACGTATGACAACGGCGGCTGGTTGTTAAACAGAGGGCGTAAATTTCAACAGTTGAGCCATCTGATATGTATGGTGCTAGCTATTGAAGGATTGAAGGACAACAAATATTTGTTTTCTTTATAATAACTCTCGTTTGATGCTGCTCCAATCTTAAGGTACCGAACGAAACAGGACTTCTGTATATCGTCCATCCAACAAGAAATTCCCCGAACAATCTTCATCATCGGAAACACGACTACAACGACTGCCATGCTAAGTTTGAACAGGATGACAATAAATTAGAGTTGGTGGCTTGTTCTCTAACATGGCTGTTTATGCATTGCGTATGGTGACCTTTTAAGCTCTACGAGTAACAAACCCCACTGAATGTGAAAATAAGTTTGATGCTACACACTGAACACGAACACATACTGCAGTCCACATAATGCATTGCCGTGCGATGCACTGCCCCAAGTGTAATGCGCAATTTGCTATCATGCTGCACAAATGGTAGTACGCCATTGATATTAAATATGAAAAGGGCATAAGGCCTTGAGGTTTATAAATGCACCAATTTTCTTGAAGATTAGACGAAAAATAGAATCAACTTCCATCAATCAAAGAATTGTCCTTGTGTGAGTTCTTGTTCAGAGATATGACAGGCAGTGCTGCGTGGCGCCAGAGGGATGGCATCAGAGCGCGTCGGCTTAGTGGTGACATCCCACAACTGCTATTATAATGGAACTCCAGTGATACTTGTCTCTTGCTGAATACCGATAGTGTAGTGTTGTTTAATACCCTACTCCGCTGCTTATTGTGGCATGTAGTACGAGTATACACGGCACATGCGAAGATGAACATATGTATCTGTGACACTTTATAGCAAACTTCTGCTCATCACACGTTGAGATGTATGTTGTGCAATTTAACGTCACCCGTGCTGTTGTTCATTACCCCTCAGCATCTCAGCCGTGCACGTCATGCAGCATTCTGTAGCACAGTGTAGCACGTCTACATTGAACGCTTCGTGTCACCGCTGTATATTAGATCGGCAAGACTCAAATGATATGACTCCTTGTCGTCGATGACATAGGCTGCAGGTTTGCTGTACAATTAATTGGCTTATGGGACCGTCATAAGTAATCATGCTAGATTCGGGGAGGATACTCTGAATCCCGGTGAATGAACAACGCCCAGTTCTCATCAACAGGAAGCTTTCTCAGAGTTAGACATATTAACTGAAAGCACACCACCTGTTCGCCAGAGGCTTTAAAGCTTTCATAGGAATATTGTGTTATTGAGCAGCAAGGGCCAATTAGGAGATTCAAATTGTGTTTGTCAGTGTAGTCAATGAATAACACAATATATCTAAGGCTTCAACCTGACAAAACAAATACAAGGACATCAGAGTACTTTACGAAGAGGGTATTTCTGTGAACCTTAGAGTCCTATGATTATCATAAATAGCCAGTCGCAGTGGACTAAAGTGGCATAAAATGTCGTAGTAGAGATTATGCCGCTTCTTTGACAAGGCGCTAATCCCCAGACGGTCGCATTGAAGGCCACATACGGGTCCGTCAGGATGCTTTACAATGTAAATAAACTAGGTCCCTCTCCACCTTCAATACATCTAATCTCTTAGAAGAGGTCCTTCTCCACCCTCCATACAACTCATCTGCAGATAGGGACACTATCGTCATGCGACTTCCTAATACAAAACTCATGTAAGCAATCACATTACGTATATGCAACTAAAGATTATCAATAAAATAATAATATTGTCTTGAATAGGGAACCCAGCCACCTTTTCGAGATGAGAGAAAGTGAGGCAGCTGATCTTGCTTATTGATGTAAAACCGTTCATACATGAGCTCTACACTTCCAAAGTAGCATTCCGTTAGCATATTAGCATGACAATGACGAACTTGCATGGGCAATTCGATTAGTCAGACACTTTTCATCCTACTAATGACTCGAGAGTATTTTGGTTATTTTCCTGTCTCTTACAGGTAATAGCACAAGACTGACAAAGTAGCATATAAAAAACGGTCTAGGTATTTTTTTTCCTAGTAAACAAAAAAACACACACACACACACACACACACACACACACACACACACATATATATATATATATATATATATATATATATATATATATATACATACATATACATTTATATATATGTGTGTGTGTGTGTGTGTGTGTGTGTGTGTGTGTGTGTGTGTGTGTGTGTGTGTGTGTGTGTGTGTGTGTGGTCCGTGTAATTGCCGTCTTTTCGTTTTTGTTTACTAGGAAAAGTACATAGACCGTTTTTTATATGCTACTTTGTCTTATTATATATATATATATATATATATATATATATATATATATATATATATATATATATATATATATATATAGAGAGAGAGAGAGAGAGAGAGAGAGAGAGAGAGAGAGAGAGAGAGAGAGATAAAGAGATACAGAGAGAGGCACAGAGAGAGGTAGAGAGAGAGATAGAGAGGGGGGAGAGAGAGTGTGTGTGAGAGGTAGGTAGAGAGAGAGACTGCATATGATTGATAACGCGCCGTCGAAACTGGAAAATCTCCTACAACCATTCATATAAATCCCATCCCCACTGGGTAATGCTATGATGGCGCTGTGAAGCGCTCACTGGGCGAATGGGTTGAGGTATGATGTGCGCCCACACTAACAGTTCCATAGTTGCCCACCAGCGTCAGCGTAATGAACAGAACAGAGCTGGGATGATCTGGAATGCGTCATTGCTTTACGGGTAGTAACCTCGCATTGTTATCACTAAAAGGACCTCACAAAAAGGTAATCACATTATCAACTCAAAACACTATTTCACTGCAACTATAGACACAGGAGCGAACACTTCACTGCGCTGGCATAAACCAATTTATATCGATAAGTCGATTCTTATGCATTAATAAACCATTCGTGAGTGCTATTGCCTCCATTTTTTACAACATCGGCATCAGCTAAATCCATGCGATAACACAGCGTGATTTGTCAGCACACTAGGGGCGTAATGTTGTCAATAGTAGGGCAGTGACATTCAGACTGCCACGAGCAGCACTCAAGCTACTTCATGTCTACAGTGGTTGGCATAAGCCTGACATCAAAATAACTAACGGAATGGCGGACTGAAGCGCTACCTCATCTATTATTTCATCTACGTGTCGTTCGCTTATTTCTGGTTATCTCCCCTACGGTGCCTGCTTAACACGCGGCCCGACGTACTTAACAAGGCTGAAATAACTCTTATTGCTCAAAAGGTTCACAGAAAGAAAACTCAACCCTCTATTACTAACTATTACTAATATGGCAGCATTTATTGATTAAAGTGCGTAACGATGGTCAACATAAGGTTGATTTTCCGGAAATAACCATTGTTTACAACAATATAATTTTTTTTAAAGATTGTGTTGTTAATGTTAAAATTATCATGTTTCACACAGTACCTTATTGTGGTTGTTTTCTTGTGGCAATTAAATGCTGATAAACGCGCTTCAGTGAGCGAGCGTCTGGTTCATGTGGCAGAGTTTGCAGTGACGGTCTTACACGCTAGAATTAAGTCTGTTTAAGGGGAGCATCGTGTACAAGGTATGCCCGTTCCGTATATGTTCCTCAAGGGAACGTCGACCCAGTTGTTTCCTTTAGTTTACATAATACTATTACGGAGATATCCAAGGCGTGTCAGATGGGAATGTATTTGCTCAGGTCTTCAAATTACCTGCAATGATTAACCAGGTAAAAGAAATCAACTTTAAATGGCGATCGTTTCTTGGCCAAGAAAACTACAATCAACTCTATAATCAATAGCTATTCTAGCACGTAACCATCATTGGACGTATCCACTTTGGAAGTGACATGTTAATCATAGGCCAATTAGAACCATCACTGGACGTATGCACTTGGCAAATTATATGTGAATCATGGGCCAATTAGAACCATCACTGGACGTATGCACTTGGCAAGGGACATGTGAATCATAGGCCAATTAGAACCATCACTAGACGTATGCACTTGGCAAATGATATGTGAATCATAGGCCAATTAGAACCATCATTGGACGCATGCATTTGGCAAGTGAATATATCTGGAGCGCCACCGGAAACGGTGGTAATAGACCCTAGATTAAACAAATAAGGTAAATTTTAAAGATGATATTCAACTTTAAGTTCCCTTTCTTTTTCGTATGCCCACGAGGGTAAACATGGCCATTTCTGGATAACACTTGGCTTTCTATCAAATGCAATTTAACCATGAATTATTGATGACGTATAGACAAACAACGTTCCCCGCACTATCTTAGTTTTAGAGTTAGCGACCAAACGGAACACAGTTACCATACTCCCAGTATTACTTTAAAGTCTCATCGATCCGTAATCCACTTTGGTACACAGGACAAATAAGCACAGTGTCGTAACATATACTGTAAATATAGAGCTGAGTAATAGCCCCTAGGGATGGATCGCTATATTTACTTCCGCTGAACCAAGGCTTTACGATGTCAACGCTTTTGTGTGGGGAGAACATGTGTCACAGAATTGAGTTGCGTTTTACTGGTTTACTGGTTGCGCTTTATTGGGTGAGTATAAAGATATCTTGAAGATTTCAGCTGTAACTCTGTCTCCAATAGTTTTCCTTTGACAATATCCTTGCTTCGAAACAGCTCCCCGTATTTTTCCCACACATTGTTGACCAATTTTATCGTTAAGGCTGAATGAACCGTATTCATGATTATAAGCATAGGTACTTGAATATTGCACGTACAGGAGTGTAACACGGGCAGTGTTACATGACTAGAGGAGATTTGAGCAACAACAGCGCCTGACTCGAACGCTGATGTGAGACGAAACCTTTAATTTAAAACTTATATTTGCCAAATATGACACCTGGTTAGGTCAGGCAATAAGGGAAAGATAAGTTAGTGTAATGAAATATCTTATTTTGCGATCTCTGACTCTTTGAGAGGGGTCACTTCACGTTGTCACACATCCATAATGTAACACAGTATAAAGGAGTTGTTACACTGAAACCTTCATTACCAATGCACACAAGTGATTCATATTTAACATATGTAACCAAAATATAGCAACAGTCCCGTACAAAGGGTCTTCAATATACAACACCGAGCTGATTATTATTTTGAAATATGATACATGGTACTCTTATAACGGAGTTCAAATGTACGTTATGTGTTTGAAGAGTTAATGTATCGCTAAAAACGTATGAATGGGTGTCAATGCTTTCACCCTTCCATATATATACAGTTTCCGATAGAATGCAAATATCGTCAAAAAAATGCCCCATCAGCTCCGCCGCACAGCGCCTGAATGTCTACTCGATATCATATCCACGTCGACTTTGTGGAGATAGTATGTTGGTGTTGGATAAAACAGCAAAGGCAATCTGTGGCCTCTGAACTCTTTTTTCTACAATGTTGCATCCTCACAACATAGATCTCAGTGGTATCCAGGTTGTCTACCGATCAGAATCATTTGGATTCCAAGCCTGTCGTGCAGTATATAGTGCTTTACTTCCGTTGCCCGAGAAAAACATGGCTTTCCACCATCATCAGCAATGCAGCTATGTTCGTGATTATGTAGTAACAGCAAATTCGTTAGTTGAATGCTTGATTCTCCAGACAAATACTCCAGGAAATATACGAATGCAGCCAGCTCAATAGAATATAAAGACTACTTTGCCTGACTAACACCTCTTTGTTCTCACCATCAAACGGCGAGGACGCATCTAACCGCTTCCTCAAGAAAAGCATTATAAGTCACCACAGAGTCTCAATCTCACAATTCACCATTCGCAAATCTTGTTAGGCAAGCCGAATATCTGAATGGCGCTAACTGATTCTGACATAACAAATAATACACACACGCGCACCTCGATTATGCCAGCCGTGACCAACAGCTTAAGTCGGGCCATGGGTGACAATTGTAAGTCACACCGTGCATTCACTGAATAAGGCCCTTCTCGTGACAGCACGTGTTCTTGATTGATTGATTTATTTATTTGTCAACAACAACAGCAAGTTTGTTGTGACAATGAATACGAGACATCATGAGATGTATAAGTCCTCGTAACATGTTCAAAAGAATAAATTGCTTTTACGAGGACTTTCAACAGAATAAAAAATAATTTATCATACACTTATGAGTATAGTACTGTAAAAATAAACAAAACCATGTGCCAGGAGAGCATACTTCATACAATGTTCTTAGCAAGAAAATGAATTTGTAGAGCTATTTTTAAAGAATGCAATGAGCAATATACATTAAACTTAGTGCAATTTGCGTTCCAGATATTCACGCCTTTCGAGCGCACGCTATTATAGGCAACTTTCGATTCAAATAACGGTACAATAAAATGTCTACATTGTCTTGTAGTAATTGTTTGATTAGAAGGTTTTCGTCGAATCATTAATTTGAAAACATTAGGCAAATCACCTCTATATAACTTAAACATAAACAACATGATAGAATATTCATACAACTCAGTAAAACGTAACATATTTAAGGATTTAAATAATGTCAATGAACATGTGCGCTTTGGCGAACCGGTAACTACTCTACAGCATAGTTTCTGTAATTTGACAATAGAGTTTGTATATTTCTTTGCAGCTGTACCCCAAACTTCGAGACAATATATTATGTATGGGTATATAAACTAATAATACAGAGTATTTAAGGTACTTGTTCTAAAAATATTTTTCGCCTTACAAAGTAAGCAGATATTTTTAGCAATTTTCAATTTTATATGTTGAATGTGAAACTGCCATGTCAATTTGCTATCTAACTTGACTCCCAGAAATGTTGTCGAGTTCTCTCTCTTTATAACCTGATTATTGATATAAAGTGGTTGAGATGGTGTTGGGCTATAGCGCCTAGGTGCGAATATCAGGTAATGTGTTTTGTTGACATTCACGAAAGCTTATTGGCATTTAGCCATAGTACTATATTTGTCAGCTCCACATTTGCACAGTTTATCATATCATCAATGTTATTACCAGTTACAAACATATTAGTGTCATCTGCATACAGAATAGGATGCATACATTTCGAAGCATTAACAATGTCGTTGACATAGATTAAAAACAAGAGTGGCCCCAAGATTGAGCCTTGTGTAACGCCACAAATAATACGCCCTCGTTCAGAGTGGACACCGTTGTAAGTAACATATTGGTATCTTTCGAGCAAATAATTTTTTATCCACTCTAATGCGATGCCTCTAATGCCGTAGTGTTCTAATTTTCTTATAAGAATACGGTGATTGATGGAGTCGAACGCTTTACTTAGATCAATGAAAATCCCTAAAACATTTTTAGGTTCTTCGTGAGCATTAATAATTTTATCAACCAAGTAGCTTATAGCTTGAGTGGTACTGTGTTTTTTTCGAAAACCAAATTGATAGTTATATAATATATCATGCTTACATATATATTCAGCAAGTCGTGTATGCATGAGTCGTTCTAGTATTTTAGAAATACACGGAGGAACTGATATTGGTCTATAATTACTAATCTGAGAGGAGTCGCCATTTTTAAATATTGGTATAACGCGAGCGATTTTTAGTTCTTTTGGAATAATTCCACTTATAAGTGACATGTTAAGCGTATGAACTAAGGGTTTTATAATGTGTGTTAAAGTGCTTTTTATTATGGTTTGATATATGTCATCCCAACCTGGACTTGAGTGTTTCAGGGATTTTACTACATTAGTTATCTCTATTTCATCTGTGTTTCCAATAAATATAGAGTCAGCATTCGTAAACTTTAAATATGTAAGAACATGGGCATTACAAGCAGGAATCTGCTTTTCAAGGGTAGGTCCTATATTTGTTGAACTTGTTTGCAATTAAATCTTTATCAGTGGTAGTTTTACCATCAATAATGAATTCTTCTGATAGTTTGGTCTGCTTTTTCTTATTTAGGACATTTTTAATCAACTCTCCACGACTTCCTCATGTTACCTTTGTTTTTAGAAAAGGCATTTTCATAGTAGTTTTGTTCATTTTAGTGAACGCAATTTACATTTGTAGCTTTTGTATTGAGTTTGGTTGGTCAGCGTGGGGTATTTGATGCTTTTTACGTACAATTTATTTTTTACTTTGATGGATTGTTTTAGTCCTGATGTTAGCCATTTATATCTACGTTTATATTTCGATTTTGATAGTTGAATTGGGAAGCAGGCATCGTATGGATCTTTAAGAGCACAATAGAACCTTGTGTATGACTCCTGTGCGTCATTGGTGTCTAAAACATCCCTCCATTCAATTTTCCCAAGTTCCGCACAGAAGTTATCTACTTTTTGGGCCGAGATTTGTTTGTAGTAAAATTGGTCACATTCAGTATTAGTTTTAATGTCGTGGTCGATACAGAACACTGGAAAATGGTCACTTACATCTGTACACAAAATACCGGATATATAATTGTGTTGTGGTTGAAAATTGGTAAAAATATTGTCTATAAGTGTGGCGGAACGATTTGTTACTCTCGTGGGTTTGGTAATCAGTGGGGTAAAAGAGAAAGAATACATAATTTCAAGGAATTTTGCTGTAGCGACATGGTTATCTACATTTAACAAGTTAATGTTTACAACGCCCATTAAATCGCAGATTTTGTTTTCATGCTTTATACTAGACATTATATCAGATACATAATCTATTTAGTCACTGATTGAAGTGTTCGATGGTCGATAGACTGCACCAATTATTATATTCTTACAAATATTGTGAGATTGGAGAGACGTACAATTCGGAATTTCAACGAAAACACATTCAATATTACAGTTGCAGATCGAGAGGTCATCTCTATTAAGATAATAATGCTTTTTGTCGATTTTCTCACGTTTTCTGTATGTCGCCAGTTTCAGTATGACAGGACGGGGTCCAGGTCTGCTTTCTGTCGGCGGTATGCCGACTCGGTGCACCCTGTCGATGTCCGATGTTTTGATTGGTGGAGACATATTGAGATCCTTATTCACAAGTTTTATTATCTCTTCACAACAGTCCTCATGTTTATGGAATGCCGTAAATCCTAAGACTGTTCCTGCGAGTATACTGTTCTAGAGTGTCGGCTTGAGTTTCAAGACCGAGCTCCCGTTTTTCTAGCGGTTCAGTGGAGTCGTCTTTTTTCTTTATTATTTATTTCAGCGCAGTGATTTCCTTATGCAATGGATCACAAATTGTGGACTATAAAGTCTCAATGACCGCAGTGTCACTGAGAGCGGTTTTAAGTCCTTTAATAAATTCATCCATTTCCAGGCCAATGCTTCGCGAAAGACTTCTCGGCCACCTTGTGGTCATTAGAGATTATGTAACTGGTAGTCGCGCCTGGTCGGCTGTAAAGGGGAAATGGTGCGCTGCTTGACAGAAAATTGTTGATAACGTTGACTTCAGGTGTACACAAAAGTTTCGCTTTTTAGAAACACAGTAAGCCTATAACATTTCACTATGGTCTTCTCGCCACCATTACTCATCATCGTACATTATATTTGACGCCCTATCTATTCATCAATATTCCCATTATTACCACATGAAAACAACAGCATTTTGTCCGGGTACACCTTGCTACCACTTGCAATAATGATATTAAGAAACTTTGGTGTGATGGTTCGCATCCATTGCATGAAATTATGAGTAGATATGGTAATTTCATGGTGTCACGTTTTTAAGCTGTGTATAGCTGCTCTATCAGTATTCAAGCCTTGAAGTAATGGAAACCACAACCTTAATAATTATGGCTTTTGTAATTGGAATGGAAAAACATCGATATGATTTCATACAGGACGCATCATGTAATCGTAAGTCGAAGAATATCATATGAAGCTGTTGTTGCCTCTAATAAATCTGCCACGTGCCGAATAACAAGGTCATCCCCCCCACGACCAAATCGAGTCAACAAAACTACAGTTTTATATCCTCTTCAATGCAATTAAAGCACTTATTTAGAGCCTGTTGAATAGACCAAAACAATTGCAACCTGGCAACCCTTCTCGTTTACGAATGGTCTCACACTGAATTGCAAATACCATGGCGTCATTTCCATGCAAATAGTCCTTCGGTATGCAAATGTAGATCTCGAGAAATGTTGTCCATTTCTGAACAAGATCAGCTGCTTGCAGCGTATACTTTTCCTTTCTTACGTTTATCTGTCAAATAGGGCTGCTTTTTAGACTATTCAGCGAAAAATAATGATGAAGTTGATTTTAGGAATATTTTTAATAGGCGTAAAAAAAGACAAACCTTTAGTAAACCACTATTACGGCGCAATTCTAGGGGACATTGAATGGCTGGGGATATGTCAAATGCCATGGCGTAATACCTTCTTAGTGCCTATAGCTATGCAGCCTTGCTTGACGGTGCAAAGTCGATGGCTATTTGTTGGAGTACAGTAGAAGAATAAATTCATGCCTTCGACTAGGCTAACTGATCTTCAGACACATCGATAGGTGGCCAGATTATGGGGCATTTCGCTTATAATTGTTTGCTGTTGTCGGTCGTGTGCGTCAGAATGAGGTATTCTACTCCATGTACAGTCAACCTGTTTCTGCCCCAACTACATTTACAGGTAAGCAATGAGTGAATTAAGGTGGAGTAACTATAACTTCTGTAACATGGGTATATCACCTCTGTGAAGTTGTACACTGAGAAAGTGCTATATCGATATCCCAATGTACTCACATTCGGGTAATCAAACCGAGAGTTGGAATATAATTGAAACGACTACAAAATGATAGAGTTTAACCAAGCTTTGTAGAAATGTATTAGCCATAAATTGTTTATATTAACACTGACACAAATGTAAGAAATAAGTCGAATGATGTCGTCGCATTTTGCTCTCTCTAATGTTTTCGCTCTGTTAAGATCAAAATAATTGACGACTGAGAGAATCCCCTAATGACATCAACATCATAGAAAACAGTCTGCCTGTAATGTTTGAGCTGTTGTACGCCATACCAATTCACGTAATGGTGACACATAGATTAGGTGGAAGATAACGGTGGCGGCTAAGTAAGCACCTACAGAAGCATTTCATTTTATATGGCAATACGTTTGTGTGCTAAATGCTTGCGCTGAATATTTTCTACGGTCTTTCCAGATGAGGGTAGAAAATATTTAATTATACATACCTCTCATCATTTATCACAAAGAGTACAAATATCAGTTTGCAGTCGACTTGTTGGTCTTTACGGCGTACGACAGCGTAATAAGCCCAACAATAACTGCTTGCCTAGGAGACAAATAAGATGAATGTGTTTAATTATTAAGCATGTATTAACCGTGGTAAGTAAAATGCCATGAGGCAAACAAAGCCCCATTTTGCTCCGTTATTCTGTTTAAAAATTATCACTCTATTTTATACTATGCTTTGGGACCTTAGAATTAAAGTGATACTTATTGTTGGACAACCAAATTGAGTGACTGAAACCATCTAGGATCCAACTAAGTTCATAGGCCACACACAGACTGTATTTCCAGCTTTTTCAAACGTCTCCACAATGCCGATGTGGATATGACATCGAGTAGACAGACAGATGCTGTGCGGCGGAGCTGATGGGTCACATTTTTTATAATATATGTTAATTCATATAGTTTCAGCAATGCATTCTCTCATAAAACTGTTTTAAGAGTACTATGTATCCTATTTCACAATGATAATCAGCTCTGTGTTGAATAGTGAAGCCCCTTGGCCGGGACTATTGCTGTGTATTGGTTATGTTTGTAAAATAAAAAAACCCACGTGTTTGCATTGGTAATGAAGATTCAGTGCAACGCCTCTTTTATCCTGGGAAACATTATGGGTGTGTGACAGTGTTAAGCGACCGCTCTCAAAGCTCTCACATGTCACTTGCCAAGTGCGCACGTCCAATGATGGTTCTAATTGGCCTATGATTCACACGTCATTTGCCAATTGCATACGTCCAATGATGGTTCTAATTGGCCTGTGACTCACATGTCACAATGCACTGAGGTACTCCCACACCACGATGAGTACTGAATGACGCCCCAACTTGAAGTTGTCTAGGAACTAAACATTTGCATAATCTCGTGAGTGATGCGAGAGCACATCAATATAAGGTAGATATTTTCACGTGAAGAAGCCTTCAGTTCCGTCAATTCCAATTATCGGCATTAACAATCGAGTGAATATGTGCTCGTATAGCTAATGATTATGGACTTGATGGTAGTTTTCTTGGCCATAAAGCGATCACCATTTAAAGTTGATTTCCTTTACCTTGTTAATCTTTGCAGATAATGTTAGCATTATGGGAACTAAATTAGACAACTCGGCCGACGTTTCCCTGTGGAACAAGCAGGGAAGAGGCAAACCTTGTACACGATGTTCTCCTTAAACAAACTTGATTTGAGTGTGTAAGATTGAGATTGTACTTTCATCCCATAAACCATGTGAGCACTCTTATGATTCTCTCCGAAATAAAAGAAGGCTTAAATATAAAATCCACATCCAACGATATTAGATATTACAGCATTGGCAGGTACGTCAGTCGGCGTTAACCTGGTGTCGTGGAGAAAATAATCAACACGCAGCACAAGACAAGTAGATGAATTAACAGATGAGGAAGCGTGGGGTCAATCAATTAGTTACTTTAATGTCACGCTTACGCGAACCACTGCAGCCAGGAATATGTGGTAATCATGTCTGCAGCGACCCCAACGAAGTAACTTCATTGGATTTCGGGCCAATGTTAATGCCACTGCCCCACCGTTAACAACATTATGCCCCTTCAATGCTGATAAATCATGCTGTGTTATCGTCCTTTTCGACAACCTTCTCTGCTCCGCTTGTTCGCCTCCATACTGTTCATTACATTTCCTATCATTAACGCTGGCACATCGTCATAGTCGTGCAGCAGCAGCAACCGAGAGCAATAACCATGACAGGTCATTCAGAACGGTGCCGAGATTTACAGTGCATATTGGACAGCGACTACTACGGTTTATGACTCAAAGGTGAACCGATCGGCTACAGCCATTAACACATATACAGAGCATTAGGTAACTAGAGCATATGACGTATTATAATTAAGTACAATTGTCATTGTTCGGCCATACATTTATAAATCACGCTATGAACATGGGGATATTGTAGTCGGAACGTCGAAATTAAACGGGATAACAATGATAATAATGCGAGGTTACTACACATATAACAATGACGTCATCAGCTAGATGCACATAATATGTCACCTGAATACTAGCTCTCCCGGCAGATTTAGTCTGGAGGGATTAATCCTGTTATTCTGTGATGCCGCAGCAGATGTATTAACTACATCTTATTCAGCGCCGCAACTATCTCGTTTAGTTTTGATAACTGTCTTGGAATCACTTGAACCATTAGCCTCAACTAAACATTCATATCTGGAATGTCTTAAATGTTTTTGCACGTCTTTGTCTTTGCCAGAGTTATCTCATCCAGTCTTGTCAAATCAGTTTGCAAGATAAGCTGTTTCTTAAGATGACTATGGAGAGCTATGTTCAAAGCATAACGTCAAGGACAAGATTCAGACAACGAGATTCCAGGGAGCTTCATTGTGCAAACTTGAAATAAAACAAATAAGCATCTCTGCTCCAGGACTCGTGCTGTTTCTCTAGCTAGTCCCAACTCAAGCAACTACAGGCAGCAAAGTAACATTACAAAAACGAAGGAGCATCATAAGCAAGAAAAGCTAGTATAAGTAGTGGTGGAGAATTTGGGCACGCTGGCAGCTTCTACTGTTGTCAGTACACATTTTCCCGACGCTAGCGCTTCCACGCTCCTTCGTTAGAGAAGAAAGCTGAAAATTGCTTCATACATCGAGAAGAGAAGTAACGAGGCCACAAATTAGGACGGCAAGCATGACTCACGGCAACGGTAGTGTACATCGGCCTCTTCCACTCGACTTGCCACCATTTAAGGCATACTAGCCTCCTGGCGCTATCAAGACCAGACTTCGAAGATGACGACCACATTCCCCCCTTCAGCTTCTACCACTGGTAAGTACGTCACTCATATATTACATCAAAATGAGCTGACCGTAAAACTGCTAGTGCTCATTCGGACCTTCCGTCGCGCATAAGTACCTCATCCACACAAAACACCCTTAACGATATCGCCTTAATGTTAACCTCCCACATCCGACAAACCTTAAGCTAGGACGGGAAAATGCAAATTTTTAAAATTATTCGAGATCAAATATCCTCCATATTCAAATTAAGTATTCAATATTATGTTTGTTGGCGAACAATATGAGTGGGTCTTTGAGGACGCAAGGATGTGGCGCGGACGATGAGCATTACTTATTTTGAAATCAATAACGAATTATGTCTATTCATTTTCATAGCATTCTTCGTACATATTTTCCTTTTCAGAAATTTTTCCCACCAATGTCATAATATTTTCAGCCATATACTTTCTTCTCAGAACAGGACCCCCATATTCATTTTATATGCATAACCATTTTTTTCATGCAATTATTTCACACAACTTCAACATACATATTTCTTTCTCTATTCCAACCATACAACATTCTACCAACCATACCATCTCAGCCACGTGTCAAACGCATGAACGCCCAACGGTTAGACAAATTCAAATTTATCAAAGCGAACTCAGGAACCAACAAAAGTGTCAAAGATAACAAAACCTCGAAATTCAGATTTAGACCTGTCCAATTAAGACTTCCTTTACCGCCACCCGAAATCCAGTAAACTGTGAGTACAGGTTACAATCATAAGTAGACTCTTTAAACTTGTCTTCTTCCACACAGCGCAAACTTGACACAATGATATCATCAATCATGTTCACAATTATTTTGCCTCTGCAGATAATAAGACAAAATCTTACTACCGCACTGTCTGTCATATCATGCGGACACGCGTCAAATTAGCGACCCTTTATGTTACACATTACCCATAACGCTAATCTTATAATATTCAAGTATATGCGGCGTATAATCTCATGAAGGAATCTGCAGCTTAGGGAAGACATTTAATTCTCAACACAAACATATATGAGATGTTAATATTGATCTTCTCCCGCGCGTACAAGACATACAATTAAAACGTCACATCGTTGTGTATCCGGACTTACATGTTAGATAGTGGCCATGTGCAACATATATATTCTTTTTAGGCATAATTATTCTAAAAAGGCTCTGAGCAGCATGGCTTTCTAAAACACTATCTTGGGCAATAACCGTCACTGATTTACACGCACTCCAATCACCTTATGCAAAATAATATAGTTTTATATACTAAATATGCTTGCTTACGTTATCTGTGTATTACGTCAGATGAAGATGTCCCTGTCTTCAAATTTATTTACAGTAGCCTTTGTAGCACTGACTAAACGTTTCTTCTGCTAACGAAAAATCTATTCCCATCGTATAGCATCCACTATTACGTTGTCTATGAGGTGGGAGAGAGACCTCTTTTTTAGATACTTTTGAACATCCTTACAGACCCGTAAGAGTCCTTCAATTCGTCTGTCTGTGGATTATCACAAGAAGCTTCACAAGCTTTAACTTGCGACGTACTATTTATTTAATTCATCGACCTTCCTGGTTAATAGAATTACCTTTATCGTTTAGCACTGTGATGTTCTTGTGTTTGTTGGGCAGGGTAAGTTATAGTTTGCTATTTATCGAGAACAATGGTAAACACACATCTGTCGTTCTAGAAGCACACGGTTACATCGTGTGGCCAGTTCAAGCTGTTCAATAAATCTTGAGAGGATGGTGAAGATGTCAGCGAGGATATAGACGCTCAAAGCCTGTGTGGACTGACTGGCTCGCTCGTCAGGTCGTTATGTAGTTTTGTGTGCCTTATACTGAGAACGCTTCCAGTTGATGAGAAGTGAGCGCTGTTCATACCAATGGATAAGTAGTATCCACCCCGAATCTCTCACGATTACTTATGATGGTCCATAAGCCATGACATCGTCTATAAGGACACTAATCAGTTGGGAAGTGCCAATCAAATATGCAGTGTCGGCATGAAATGGTTAATGTAGACCTGCAGCACTGTTTTACATAATGTTCCATGAAGTACGCGACGGTGATGCCGAGGGGTTATGTACAACACCAACGGATAGGACCAAAAACATCGTCTGATGAGCAGAGGTGTGTTAAGCAGCGCCCAAGGTGCATTTAAACGAGTTCTTTACATGTGTTGTCTAGACTCGTATTACATAGCACAGTAAGTGAGATGGAGAAGAGTATTAAACCACGCCTCTTGTTGCGCACGTCATGCCTGTAGCGCCCAGCAGCGCAATCAGTCTTGTATCTACAGAGATTTGCAACTTTCATATAGAAGTTACACAAGGCTAATTCGATGAGGGTTTTCAACATATTTTAGTTTCATTTCCTGTCAAGTTATATTACCTTTTATCAACCATGCACACCCGCAGTGGATGCTCTGTGGGGAAATTAGTGAATTGATTAAGCT
The DNA here is from genome assembly GCA_034190875.2 of Urechis unicinctus. Classification (NCBI taxonomy): domain Eukaryota; kingdom Metazoa; phylum Annelida; class Polychaeta; order Xenopneusta; family Urechidae; genus Urechis; species Urechis unicinctus. The sequence goes on along the minus strand of CM067350.1, from coordinate 76,858,889 downwards.
CAAAGCTTAATGGCTCTCTCATATTAAACATGACAATCATCTGCGCACTACAATTTGTGCAGTATGATATCAAAGTGCGTATTGCACTTGGGGCAGTGTATCGCACGACCGTACATTACGTGAACTGCAGAATGTGTTCTTGTTAGCGGGGTTAGTTAGCTTTAACCAGTTAACAGACATCATGCGCAAAACATTTACCTAGCTCATGGGTAGCATACCTCCTTCAATAACACCACACATTTCGGTTGATACCCCCTCTGAATATTATACGCAATACATTTACCCATTACCTGTGCAATCGACTTCCCCTCACCTCTCGCGGGTAGATTAGCAGGAGTTATAAGATCTTCCTACTTCAATAGCTGGCACTACTCATATCAGTTGCAACTACCTTTGAAAATAACTCCGTGATATTAAAAAAACCAGCCGCCGTTGTGAGACGTTCAACTCGAGGAAATTAGCAGGACTGTTCCCATAATTGCATCTATGCAGCGGGAGCTGTTCGCTGGCGTTGTGATTTTCACAAAAACTGCTCATATTTGACACTGGAGACTGGAAGCCATCCTTATTAATGCCATGAGAATAAATGAATTGTCGGGGGCATTAATGACTAGCAAACGAATAGTCAGATTATATTTGCATTTAAAGTCTAATAAGTGTTGAGGAACCAGTGGAAAGCAAGTCCAGCAGATGCCTTCCTAAGTGATTAAGCTAAAAGCTCCCCGATTACTTATGCGGCAGTCTGGATACCTCTGCACATTTGGCTTTAGTGATGACTTATTTGGTTAAACATACCTTCACATACCTTAGCAGTCAAACCTATTGCCACTTGTCGTAATGGCATTCCTGTCACATTCAGCTCGCAATCAGCACCTGGACTATTTTTACAAATGGTTCAATATTGTAGGGCAGTCATCCTCGGGACAACTTATTTAGGCGATTGATTACTTATTTAAGCAATATTTACTATGGACCATAAAAAATTTAGGGTTTGAAAATATTCAGCTTGTCGACTTTTTCTAACACTGTCCCTGACTGAGTGCATACCATAGGGTTTAGTGTGTAAACGTTATTCCAATACTCAAGTGTAGCGGTAATATGCTAGGCAACAGAGGGTTTGAGCTGAACTCGCCTATTAATGTGCTTCTTGGTAGCGGTATCAATACTTTGAAGCAACATGGATTACTGTAAATATTTATTTCCATCTGAGCCTGCATATTGTCACTTTGACAACCAAACCCAGTTTTTCGCTGGATCATGTGCAGTTGAATTACATGCAGGTACCTTATAGAGACCGCAAAATATAATTGGACGTATATGAAAAAGTTCATACTTTGTATTGCTTTCGCCTACCAGTTTATATATGTTATTATGCTAGATTGAAATAGCCACAACTATAACTGGAAGTTTCATTTTATACGAATATCATTATATGTATGTTAAAACGATTGCATAGGTAATGTCGTATAATATTTCTAATGGCATCAGGATTTTAACCATGATATGAAGTATACTAATATGCTAACAGCAGGTCATGTTAAAAATCTTTCGCGGATAAAACGTTAAAAACGCCTTTATATGGACAGGTTTGATTCACATTGTCGCCATTATCCACACGTCACCCTGCTCAGTCATAATGTCAATGAACTTAAAGAATCTTTTTAACTTTCCGTTTGTATGCACAGCGCTATTGTTAGTACTGGTGATAATCAACGTTGAAAAACAGTTTGTAAGGGCTACTGTTTTCAGTATGCCCACAGTAAATAGTATACTTAGCAAATAGGCGGATACTTAGCAACGCCGCGTTATGCATGGACATAACCTGAATACAATCCTTAGGAGAACATAATATACGGGGTGTTAAGAATATTGGCGTGGCCGTCCAAGAAACATTCATCAATGTCCCTGTCACTACCACACACCAAGTATCATCAATATACACCCATGGTCCAGACAGATGTCATCAATCTTCCCGTGGTACATTCATCTGATGCATTCGCGGAATCGTCGTGAATAACGCTATTTTTAGCATGCCCATTAATGTTGATGGCTCCACACTAGTGAGCTTACATACAATAATTAATACTAACTGCCGTTTCAGGACGTTAAACGGCGTAGCGGATAACTGGTACAAAACTGTTATATTCTTGTGTGCATTGAAACACTCACTCAATACAAAGGCGATAATGTGGTGCAGATATAGATAAGCATTAATAGAAATGCGATATGAAGACGTAGTGACTTAAATAGTCACTTTGCGGATTCTCGTACGGAACAAACAACTGCTAGTTGAATACCAATGACTGTCTTCTGCACACAGAAGTTTCGGCAAGTGCTGCAGTATGATGAGTGAATGCCAGTTGTTATATATATATATATATATATATATATATATATATATATATATATATATATATATATATATATATATATATATATATATATATATATATATATATATATATATATATATATATATATATATATATATATGTATTTATATATGTTATGTTATGATGAAGCTATTATGCAAATCTGGTGGTTTGCTTTAAGTTTAAACCAGGGAAAATAGCAGGCTAAATTTGCAATAAAATCATACCATTGTCCAGTAATCACCGCTACCATAACAGGTAAAATCATCACAAGACAATAGATCCACTTCAACTTTTTGATTCGATTGAAGCGCATCAAATCAAAGAGAGAACGACCCCTAAGTAAAACTGCTGACCACTTAAATAGCCCCTAGACTTGGTGAACATAAATAGAACCTAGATATGAGGTGTTATCAATTAAACAAACGCCGAGCTTGCGATCGCGATAAAATACCTATTTACATTAGTATAAGAAGCCCCGGTCTTCACGTTTACAGTTCAAAGCTACAGCCCACCTCTCAGAATTCATACATACCACAAATGGACATCCGTGACATAGCTTAGTATCGGTATTTGGCAACCAAACGCTTACAACGGGGTTATATGACCGTGCCATTCTTCTTGCCATCAGCTCGACATGCATAAGGAAAAGACGCATGGAAGTGTGCGGATTATATTCCTGTGTCATCCAATGTCTGCAAAGACACAACAGTAATTGCGGTCTAACACAAAATCCTTTGAAATCAACGAAGTTTTTATAGCGCCCTCGACACCTCTTACTTCGATAAGACCACGTCCCAGTGTACCCTGTAGAACTTCAATTTGCCTTGCTTGGTTTGCTTGACCATAGACAAGAAGTGTCTCCACCCGAATGCAACATCGTTCAAATATCATGACCACCACGCCGCCAATTTAATAGACAGAGCCGAAATAGACAGAGCTGTTGGCTAAAACATGCTCCACCGATGCCAGGAAACCGCTATGCCGTAGCAACACTCGTGTAATATGTGCTGTGACGAAAATCCCACATGCATTTTCTGCGCTGAGACTACCTTGCTTGATTGAACACTGTACTCACAATGCTAAGCATGTGTGCATAGGTCTTCCAATCCCCTCTATGTCGACAGAAGATAGGATTAATTGGAGCTTTATGTATAAAGCAATCCACAACCTATATCATGACATGATATATGGAAAGGCAGCATTATACAGTAGGTACTCGACACAAAAGGTTCTGTTATTCACATACATGGCAAATGATTAATGCTCAGACAAACACCCACCACATCCGCTATGCTAATGGCACTCTGTTGGTGTGAATAAGCATAAGTAAGTATAGCTAGTTATAAACTGGGGGTCACCGTGGCTTTGTATTTAGAAACGACATTGTTACTGTCGATTGAATTTGTGGCTGGTGCAGTGGTAGATCGTTTCCCTATCACATCACATGAAGTACAGTTATCTCCTTGTTGTAACAACTGTTATTAGTTCTACACTGTTCACTGGGGTGATAAGTAAGGTCCTGCATAGTTTATCCCTGCTACCTAGTCACATGGTCTGCATATTGATAGCTTCACTTGGGGTATGCAAGTATTTACATGAATGCCCCTGCCGTCGGATGTGCAAAAACACCAACATTACCTTATCTGCCTTCAGTTAATTGATTGATGGGCCGAGAGCAGGCTTTACAGACGCTTTGTTAGCTAGATTTGCGAGAGTGTGTGTCCCATTGAAGTCATATATAATTCTAAATTTCCCAAATGAGTATAACTCGTTAAGGCCATACACAGATATTATCTCGTTCCCTAATTGTTAGAAGTTTACCTGTATACCTTACCATTCATCAGTATTTAATATCATTTAGGTGAAGGAGAGGCAGATGTTCGAGGCCACCAACAAGTTGCTGAGTCATTCTATTATACAAACAGAATAAGAATTTCGCAACAAAACGGATTAATTGATACGAAGCAAGAGCCACCCAAAATAATAAACAGCATTTAATTGGTAATTATGTTTTACATTAATATTCTATGCACGTGCTAAAACTATCGTGATGTGTCTAAACACCCCAATAATCGCTGCTTCCTAATTCTGGGATAGGCCTACGAATTTTCTAGTTTTTGCGTCTTAGGCTCTTCGAACCTAAGCATATTTACTACGACAGTTATGTCCTTGTTTGTAATGAATATATACTGTTGACCGTAAACACTTGGCGCAGAATCGAAGCTTTGTTGTGCTACATTTTCCTTCTCGTTAACTTGTGTTTGCTTTCCTTATTGCCCCATGGCCGGCCATAGTAACGTACCTCGTCAGGGTTCTTTGTCAAAGTAGCTCGTCAAGATAGCTCGTCAAAGAAGCTCGATAAGATAGCTCGTCAAGGAAGCTCGTCAAAGTGTCTCGTCAAAATAGCTCGTCAAGGTAGCTCGTCTTGGTAGCTCTTCAAGGTAGCTCGTCGAGGTAGCTCTTCAAAGTAGCTCGTCAAGGCAGCTCGTCTAGGTAGCTCGTCAAGGTAGTTCGTCAAGGTAGCTCGTCAAAGTGTTTCGTCAAAGTAGCTCGTCAGAGTAGCTCGTTAAGGTAGCTCGTCAAGGTACCTCGTCAGGATAACTCGCCCAGGAAGTTCGTTTAGGTAGCTCGTCAAGGTACCTCGTCAAGGTACCTCGTCAAAGCACCTCTTCAAAGTAGCTCGTCCGTCATGCTATTATTATTTTATCTTCGACGCAGACAGATGGGTAGTTAATTGGCCTGCACACAAGCCGCAGATCGAATGCTGGGTAGAATAGTCTCATTTTATTATGATATGTAACCAGATAATCTAGTAGTCAGTTACTCATTTTTCTTGATGGCTAGGTATGGTGCGCATCACTATAAAAATATATATATGCAGAGATTCTTTCGGTTTATTCCTGTGAATAAATCGCTTCCGTTGTCAATTAGCTTACGGATGTCTGCTATTAACTGACAATATCATGGCGAGTGATTTTTTAAAATCGAGTATTGAGGATTACTCAAGCTTCTTCTTGAATATCTATTGTAGTGTACACTGTTCGCCGGGCTTAGTTCCAATCCTCAAGCTTGTCACAATTGATTGATTGGATGTGTCAAAAACGACTTCGCATCGAGCACAATCTCAAATCAATGATTCGTTTGTCAAAATCAGATCGATCCAGCAAGTTGCTGATTGGCTTGGATCAATTCAATCCAAAGATATTTCCGTAATATTTTTCCCAACCCACGAAGCTAAGTCAATCTGATGTCAGAATAAACACCTTATAAAGCCAGGAATATTTGAATGAACGCATTTCCATGTAATATGATATGCTCAAAGGCCATAATTATACATTGCCGAAATGAAAAGAATTTAAAGAGACGTTAATTCAGATATATGTGAGTTATGCACTTTCAGATTACCACCAACTGTTACGAGAAAAACGTGATATATGTTGTATCTATCCTTCAGCTTCGAGCAGCTTATTAAAATGCTTATGAGAAACACAGAGGCACGGTATAAGATTGGGTGATCCGTTAGAGACGCGTTTCATAACAAAGGGGCTCACATTCCGTTTGATTTGACAAAAACCACTGCCTAAACAGGTACGAGTATTAAATGAAAAAACATTATACATAATGCACAACTAAAACCTAACACAGTTTGAGCGAGGGTACCAGAAAATTAATTGAGCGTGTTAATATAATCAATCTATTCGAGGCTCCAGTTTGTGAAGTTTGAAGGCTACGGCAAGGCGCCAAAGTGTATGAATATGCTCGCGGTGCCGCAACTGGGTTAAAGCGGAGTCATTTAGCAGCTAGAGAGAAATGAAAGCAAAATGTCAATTGCACCAAACCCGAAAACTTCATCTTAAGTAAAGTCAAGTTCAAAACAGTTAGCGTTATCGTATCTTATGTGAACAAGGTCAGTGCGGTCATGGTCAGTGTGATCATGGTCAGTGCGATCATGGTCAATGCGATCATGGTCAGTGTAATCATGGTTAGTGCGACCATGTTCAAGTCGGTCATGGTCATAGTGATGGTGGTCCGTAAGGCCAAGGTTAGCGTTATCGCAGTTAATATGAATCATTTCAAACTTGGTGTGCGCGTAACATATGCAAATCATGTTTGAATCACGCTTCTTAATCGGACCAAGTGGTGATGTCAAAGACATGGAACATTTAATTTAGCAAATACATTCCGCACATTTCTGCAGGAGGCGGTCGAGGAAGGATCTTTTCTAACAACCAGATCCACACTACTTTGATGCATGATGTTTGGTTAATGTCAACGGCGTGAGAGACTTGGTGATTACCTATTCTCAAATATACATAAAACTTGGCTAGGCTCCTATATAGGCTGCTAGCCCTTAAACAAAGTGAGTGAATCCCTTTCTTTGATCGATGTTAGGTATGCTTGAAACAAGTGTGTCTGTAATCACATCCAAAACCCTATATAATACATTCATGCAAACGAACCTCTATGACATTCCGCGTGATAATGCAATCCAAGCACCACGACTTCGCAGTGTTCAAATTTAGCCATCACTACGGTATTATTTCCAGACAGAGAAAAGCTTAGCGAGTGAGGTGTCATGGCTGATTGCTTATATCCCACTACAGTTGACTGGGGGATGGGGTGTGACTTTGTGACACATTCTTACCATGTCAAATCATGTTGTTTCAATTAACTACTGTACAATTGCTGTGCGTAATTGTTCTTTCGCAGGAACATTCAGACTGTGAAAATAAATTTAGAATAATATGTATATAGAAAAGCGCTAAGCTATTGCATTCGTCATCAGCCTTTAATATGCGGTCATTTTGTCCACTCAAGGCAAAACACATGGTAAGCCCAATGAAGACACAAACCGGCATCCTAGGGTTCTGTGGCTTACAACGCGTCAAGGTCATTGTCCAAGCATCACAACCATTCACCACTGACCCTGCATCATCTCGTTGTTAAAAGCAAATCGACAAGACTTGGATTGTCAAAAGACATGGCGTCTGTCACGAAAATCGCTGCTTGTCGCACCAGAAACGAGTGGATCCCATAAGCAGAGGGATTTCATTCATCTGTCCATTGATGGTATGCAAAGGTTTCCGCACATGTTGCGCTACAGGTGCCACATTGATGAAGCATTTTTGTAGCATGTACTAAACCACTTCATCATCACATCTGTTCTAAAGCATATTGTCACATCATAAATGGAAATTGGCATTTGATGTGTAAAAAAAATATTACTGAAAAGCTGACATGTCGGACGCTCGTTCTCATGGCAGGAACTACGCAGGTTAAACTGGTAGGTAATTTCTGATGGGTCAATAGATACGATAGTTGAATTGTAGCAAGTGCCGCAATATAATATAAAAAGCCAATTTTACCATTGAATTGCCAACCAGAAGGGGGTCAATCAGAATTTATCTCAGTAATATGTGCTTGCAACATTTGTTGGGCAACGTTGAGGCGGCTTACAGCTATATGCTTGTTGGGTCAAAGAACAACATACCGGTATACAAGGTACGTGAATATCTAGCCTATTGGCTAGAATATTATGAATGGCATTAAATGTCGCTGAGTCTTAATCATTGATATTTTAAAGGGGCATGATTGCTCGTCCACATATTGAGTAAATGCGGACATTATTCACCACAATTCAAGAACAATTTGTAAATGGTAAGACATTTGAGATGTTACGTATCTTGCTCGTCTTTCGAAAACATGACTGCTAGTTACATAAGGCATACGTAGGACGCTATAATCAGAGATATATCATTCATATCTCGGCTAAAAGAGGTACGGCGGCTCCGGTTTCGAAAACAGGCTTTCCTGACACGATGCGCCATAAATTCTACAGAAATTCAACAAATAATCACGAATAATTGAAAGTCACCGCCACACTTTCTACAGATGTTATATTAGCGAGAAGGAGCAGTGTTCTCCCGCGTCCATCATCGTTCTATTAAGTTATAGCAATAACACACATAACATTTTGCATATCGGCCTCCGCGTCCGTGCATACATGGTGTTGTGTCTATCATAACATGATAACAGTTGTCATTAATTTCTGCTTACATAGAGCATTATGCTTGCGTAGAATCACTCATATTTATGGAGGCACATTATCATTCTTTATGAAGATGAAAATCGGTGAATAATGTCAATGTATTGTGTTCAATTGTCTGGATGATTCGCAGGCAACTTACATTGGGTGAATTATGCATACTTATTCATCGGTCCAATGTATATGGATGGACATCTATTGCGTCAGTCCTATAATAACAAGGCTCAATGTACATAAAACGAGGTAGGCTGATGCTTCACCATCACGATGATTCAGATAACCCGTATATTTAGCACAAAAATTGCCGGAATTAATGGTAAAAATGAGGCATTAAATAAATAATGCAGTTTGAAATATATCCTACGGTCAGCACATAGTTGTGGTAGAATCCCACTCACCAACTCTGATATCTTAAACCATTGTCAACGTCAACGTAAGTTCAACGTCAACGCTACCTCTACAGCATACACAATTCGTGATGCGCTACAGATAAACTGAGTTAATTTATAAGAGATGCATTCTTGGATTCTCCACCTCTCCCTTAGCTAACTTCAGCATTCCTTAAATTGCAACTCTCGTGTAACCATATATTACGCCAAAGTATATATTCAAATTGCAGCGCGTTTACTTTGGCTGCTTACGAAATGATATTGTACACTGGGGTAGATTGGTTATTGTTTATTGGTGTCACCATCACTGGCACTCGTCGCAACTTCCAGATTAGATGTATAAAGAAACCTTTTGAATTTTAAGATCAGGTATGAAAGCCAGCCTGATCTATGCGACTTCAGCCTGGCATTTGCAAAGCATCTTCAATATTAAATAATGGTCTCGATTCTGTATTTTGGGCTGAAATAAGTTTGCGTAAGTCACCGCCCATGTGCCCGCCATATGACGTAGAAGTCATTCATTGTTGTATTAGTAAACGGAATGCTAATACAAAAAAATCATTACATTTGCAATAATTCACTGTGCACTTGCTAACTGAATTCAATTCACGTAAAACATATATTAATTTGAAAGATCATGCACCCAGCAACCATGGTAACTATTTCACCCGTGTCATAATGGAATTGCAACGCGTTAATGGACCCTAACAAACGAGAAATCGTTTTCTGTCATTGCAGTTCAAGCCTATTAAATGAAATTCTTCCTCTCCTGCCTCCTAATTATATATTATGTTATTGAATGTTCAACGTCGTCAATGACATGACCGCTGCATATGAGTGTCAAAATTTATTTCGCAGTTCATCACCTCGACTATATCTTACATCACTGAATAGATTAGCAGCCATTCTGTCGGTATTAGTAGTAATGTTAGAGCAGTGTAACCCCAGGCGAGTCAACATGAGATATTAGGCTGCCATGCTCAAATTAATGGTAAAACTGAAACATGAAATAATAAATGCGGATTGAAGTGTATCATATGCAGCAAACAGGGGATACCAACTCATCAAGTCCTACATGTGTGGTTAATTAGTTTATGACACCTTTATATCTAAAGCCCATGACATTCAACACCACGCCTGGAGCGGACACAATTTGTGATGAGTTATTTGACCCGCATTGGCACGGTTACTTATAAGAGCTATATTCTTTGATTCCCCACCTCTCCTTTAGTTTACTTCCGTATTCCCGGAGTTTCTCGCGTTAACATATTTTATCTCAACGTATATATTCAAGTTCAAATAGCAGAGCGTATAGCCAGGCAACATAGCCATTTGTACTTGTGTTGTTTAAGCAATGCTGTTGAACACTGAAGGTGAAATGTCACTGATTTCCATTTATCGTTGTCATTTTGGCTGACATTCGTCGCAACTTCCAGATTTGATGTTGAACGAAACCTTTTTATCATATTCTCATAAGTAATAAATCACGCATTGAAAGCCAGTCGTCAGCATGGCAAGGGTAATACATCTCCATCATAAATAATGGGTTTCCGCATTAAAGAAAGTTTCGGCTGGTCAAAAACATTTGACCAAGCTGATTTGTAGATTTCTTGTTTTGAGGGCGAAATAAGGCAAGACATATTGGCCATTTTTATGACCGGAACTTAGATGTCAAGATGTTGAATTTACTGCTAACATTTCTCAGTATCATTCAATAAATCAGCTTGTTGGAACGTGAGGAATCGTCAAATTACCAGTAGCGCTAACAGTTGACGAATGAAAGACATTGTGTGCCCGCTGGTGCCTTCATTTGAGAGAACAAAATCTTCAAGATTGCTGAATTATTCATCAAACCATTTTGGCTGATAAAAGCACTTCGATTAAGTTTAATGTGTTGATTGGCCTATGATGGATGTATCGCGTGCATTATTTAGACAACCCCTGACTACAGAATTAATGACAAACTAATGAAAACTAAGGGGGAAGCAGGACCCAGGTGCATCACATCTGATTAGTTTGAATATTACATAAACGGTGATGCATTTTCTTATGCGCTTGTGATGAACGAATAATTTTTACGGCGTCGCTACTGTTTGTTGTATAATGTGTAACATGTACGGTCAGGTCAGTAGCTTGAATGTCACTATGTTTGACTAGGATCGTACCCCTGTCTACACCTTTTTCACCGACTGACTGCATCATGGGAAGAAATATTGAATATCAGGCGATACAAACTATGTGTGCATACGCGTTTATTCCAAGATCTAAATACTTAACATTTAAACAATTTGTGTAAATTGGAACGTGATTTGAAATATATTTGGCCTCTAACAAAATGTCAGGGTATAACTTGTAATTTAGAAATCATGACATGTAAGTGACGGAAGGATCGAACCAACTCGCTGACCTGTTCCGTACAATAATCTCTTCCTCTTCCCTTCTAGATACAGCTCCATCAATAAGCCCATAACAAATAAACGCCAAACGCAATTGCATTTTGTGTCCACAAGTCATTCAATCAAAGCATTGGTGGATATGTATATACATGCTCTACTTCATTGTTTCCGTTATCATGTATGTTGTGTTTATAAATCTGCGCATCGCTAGCATGCTTTCTAGCCGTCCTAATGGTTATGTGGGCATTACATTATCCGAGTAGCAAGCAAAATCGACGTCATGGCAATAACTTATAACAGTTGAGAGCAGTTTAAGACGCCTTTCATAATTACCTACTGCGAAGCATGGTGTTGTCTGCAATGAACATTATGCGTCACTGCAGTGCGAGCGATCAGCGAGGCTGCGAGTAGGCTACATCATGATTAACAAACGTAGGGGCTTGGATCGCGTTAGTTCGATGATTCGAATAATGGGGTGCAAGTTGCAAGAACACAAATGCTCAGGTCCCATTTAGCGACATCAGTGGGTGTCGGGTTACGTGAAATGCAACGATTCATTTTGATACTTATCCGTCATAACTAACTCAACCCTGGTAGATGATCATTAAGCTACTCGTACGGTTATACATAAGAGTATGGCGGATAGGTCTGCGCATTTCGTTGCGTGAATGATATTTTATACTATCTCGTTGTTGGATGTTAGCGCCATCACTATAACCTGGCCCTGTTCGTGACCTACACTCCGTGTGCCGCGTCAGCATGTCTAGTAACAAAGATGTATTATACCACAAGAGCAATGAGCCGTTATCTTCCATGCGATGATGTCAATAACATATACCCCTTGACGAGTCATTAGAGCAACCCCACAGATGCTGACCTATTCTTTACAATAGCCTATACTGCAATATACTATACGTAAGATCACCATACCACACAGGGACAGACTTCACTCTATGTGGGATATTGATCAGCTGTGTTCTGACGTAACTCATGCTAATAGCGTGATGCACTGTTTAATTGTCATTAGAACTATCTTCATCATATTTTAAAAATCCCCGGGATTTCTGTTGGTAGGTAAAGTGCACTGTACGTTATGTAGCAACAAATATAATGTCGACGAGTGATTAAAATATCGATCAAGGTACAATTCTACTACAGCGATATGAAGAGTAGTCGCATTACTACGGTTACGCAGAATAAAATCTTGTCTAGCGTCACATTTGCCCACCATGCTGTTTACGTCGATGGAATCAGAGCGGCCTCAGTCTGCGTTTGTGTTTACCATTCGTCCGGTCATCACGGGCGGTGTGTGTAGAAGCGTCTATGCGTGACAGTGGTTGGTTTGCATCGACCGAATCTCGGTTATCAGGCCTGTTCTTCTGCAAAGTATTTGGTTTGATTTCAGCTATTCTAGAGTACTTTTGTTTTAGCTTACTGAGTCATAGATATCCGGCTTTTCTGTTGACAAACGGCGTCTATTTCTCTGCAAAAGCCAGCGCATTAATGTCATGAGCCAGTTGCCTGCATTACTAATGTGGTTAGAACTGAGTGACCGCAGATGAATCAGTAGAACAATCCACCAGAGGCTACCCTGTTCCCCATGAGGTATCATAACGACCACCACGTATTGGTAGTAATACTATACTACGCAAGGGATATCATTAACTTTCAGAACGTGATGGATTAGCCGCGTTCCAATGTACTTTTCATTCCTATTTGGATAAGTAGCGAATGGATATCCATACAAAGATAGGACTGTGCGGGAGACTCCAAATACTTTTCAAAGCAACAATACCTCTACCGATGTACAAGCAAGACAGAGCCTTGCTTTTGTGTTGTTGCCTCAAATATTGGAAACGCATTTTGCATAGAACATATTGATATGTCCTTTAAATTGATGATTTGCGTATATTGAGTACAATCCAGGACCCATAATCCCCAATATCGTTGTTGTTACTTTCCGATGTTATACTGGACGCTAATTGTGATCAAAAGCAGTACATTATTCATTGATATATATGCACTGTGAATCACGTCGAACGAATTGAGTAGAGGATGTTGTCTAGTTAAGATCGACGGTAACATAAGGTTGGCATATTGCTCTCAAAGGATGAGTTATTATATTCATATTAACTTAAGCATCAATGTAAGGAAAAAAGGTGAATTGGGAAACATAAATGGCCGCAAACCAACTTATCAATATGAGCTACTCAACAAATAGTTCTGCTGTAGTATTTGTTTATTTCCAGTGTATTTGTACGTTGATCAATATACGGTTAAAGTAGTATAATGCAAGAATGTTCTTATAGACACCATGTAGTCAGCATTATCATAACTAGCGATATTGACGTTGATGTGAAGATAATTTGGATAAACCAACATTCTTATAAAAAATTTTACCTCCTGCTTTTTAATGACTTGCGTTAAGGGACAGGGCGTTCAATATTCTCGGAAATGTAACAGGAAGTATTTTTATGCAGCCAAAATGCAATGGTTGATGGGTTCAATCGGTACACAGTTAATAAAATAACATTTTAGTACTTCAGCTACATCGGCACGATTGTTGCGATTCTACGACGTCCGTGATTTTCATGATTTCGTTCTTGGTCAAATATTATTTAGTTGAGTTGGTAGCATTGGATTTGGCCAGTCCCACGTATGATGGATGGTTTCTTTTAGCCATAGCCTTACGAGGATTCAGAAAGAGTTGGTTTTCCAGCTAAAAGTCCGAAATAAAAACCATTCCTTAATACTTAAGCACAGTTTATATGATAGGGGCCGTAGAGCCTAAACCACGATGAAGTTGAGTATACCATGATTGAACGTATTTCATAATGTATCATTGATGGACTAAGAACATCAGAATCAAAAGGTTTCTTTTTACCTCTATGTTCTACGGTGCGACCAATATCAGAGAAGTTGGCAACGGTAAACAGGACTCCATGCAATTGTCACTCCCCCGTGTGCAGCAGAACGGTACAAGCAGCTCAAGAAAGGTGATATCAACTGTCCGGGGGTTAATTGAATGTATACATAGAGATCAAATAATGTTAAGCGAGAGATGAAACTCCAGGAATGCAAAAGGTAGCTGGTGGAAAGATGCGATGTCTATAAATAGCTGTACCAATACGGACCATTAACAAAAGCTCAGTTGAGTAGCAATTCATCGCAAATGGCGTTTGCTGTACAACCAGGGAACAGTTGTGCCCATGAATGATACAGTTAGTGAGTGAGATTCGTCTTATACATTTCAAAGGATACACTCAAATCCACGATAGAATTCAAGCATAAATCGTGGTAAAAATTCGGTTCATCGTACTCATTGCAATGAACCAGCATCTTGGCATTCGATTGATCGATATATCCATACAGATGCACTGGCCGTACTTGTATATCAAGAAATACCATACAATCACCGTGATATTCTATACAGATTTGTCTTCATACAGAGGAATAAAATTCCTTCATTAATATGGACTATTGAACTTTTCCGTCTACTGTGACCAAGATAATTGCGTATGCAATAAATAGACATAGCACAATACAAGCTGTGGCGCAGATGCAGTTTAGCGCAAGAGTGTGTGTACTGTTTCTATGAGGAAAACTACTCAGGCCACACCATGGAATGATGATGTGCGTGTTAACACGCAGCAAGCACAATCTTTGTTCACCACGCTAATGGAAGAATTTGATAAGTTTACTTATCCATTTAAATGGAACACCTGCAGGCCATTTTGTGAGTACGATCACATTAAACGGCAGCCCCATCTCTGAAAGGGGGTGCAACCGACCTGGTAGCTCCATAGTACCGTGCTGGACCTTCGTCCCAGCGGCGTGGGTTTTCCGCTGTCTGGACAACGGGTGTGCAAAATGGGAGCTGGCGCTAGCGAGGAGCTGTCCAAGCATCACAATCATCCTCATCCATCACCGTCGCGACATCACCTCGTTGTTGAAAGTGACGTTGAACCTACTACGACACATGAGGGATATGCGATAATACCAGGGAAGGCATAAAATGTTCTTTGTTTATGAGTTTCGAATAGCTTTCAACAACGAGATGATATATCAAGTCAATGAAGAATTGTTGTGTTGCTTGGCAATAACCGTAAAGAATTGTGAACAGAACAGTTCCCTCGACTGCCTGTTGCTACCTTTGCAGGGCTCACCATGTGTTTTGTCTTGAGTGCTTCTGCATATCAATAGCTGATGACGAATACAATATTATTCAACATTTATTGAAAAAAAAGGAAATTAAGCTCTTACGAACGTCCGACGTATTCACCAAAACGAATACGCAGTGGCATGGGTTCGCCGCCTCGGAGCCAACTATCGCATAAGTCATTCGCATTTATCAATCTGCACATGTACTTAAAATCTGGATAATCACAAGATCAATGGCCTGAGTAGGTGTGTAAAGTAATATCCGCAATCAGGCAGATTAAGCAATTGAAGAAGTTGGTGCTCTTTTTTCTGAAAGCACTTAAATTGAGGTTCAAAAGTTTATTGGTCTATTATGCAACGAATGCATTATCTAGATAAATTTTAATCCCAGGAGTACGAACCATTGACCAAACTTTGGGATGGTGTTTGGATGCAGCCTGGATAATATACGCGAATCTGTAAACATTTATGCTAGTGATAAATTTTGCTCTCCAGACACGCGGTTTTGACGCATTCTGTGCACCACATGCCATATCATAATACACGAGTACCAGCATTGGATATTCATTTGAAATAGAACGTGTTATAACCTCACCCTAAGGACAGGTGATTCATAACTCTATCATGAATTGTTGAAAATTTCTTCAGAAACGATAAAAACACACGACACTCACCACTTCATCGACAGTAACAATATAGTTTCTAAATACAAAGCCATGGTGGCCCCCAATGTACAAGCTAGCTATACTAATTTATGCTTGTTCATACCAGCAGAGAGCTGCAAGGGTACACTGAGCTGTTGCTGTTGGTTATAAGGGAAACCTCTGCCGGGCCGCAATTCTTCTTGTGTACTTGCGGGGTTTGGATGGTATCGCAATAGTATCTTTGAACTGTACACATGGAGACTGGGTCCTCTTTGACTATTGGAAACAGGCATCTAAGTGCGATCACAAACACGGCGTTTTCTCTGTTTGGTTTAATACGTTTCAACTGATTCATATATATACATAAAGTTACCTTGGGTCTATGTGGCGAAGATGATTGTGACAATTATGGTAGCGGGGAGTATTGGACAATGGTGTAACTATCTCGCATGTGTAGTCTGCTCTCCTCTCTAAACTAAAAGCAAACAACCAGAATTGTAGTAGCACGGATCTGCTCGTTGTGATCACAAACACTGCGTCCATGTTTCTTATCCCACCTCAAACTGTTTTTGTAAACAATTGTACAAACTATTTAAAACGTACTCGGCTGCAAACGTCTATTCAGCCTCAAAACACTTTCTGTATAATACAGAAAGCAATAATTACATTTATCATTATCACACCATATTCTCACGTACTATCATCACACTTACAATAATCACATTTACCATAATCACACTTACCATTATCACACTAGCCATGATCACACTAGCCATGATCGCACTAGCCATGATCACACTAGCCATGATCACACTAGCCATGATCACTCTCACCATTGTACCCTTACCATAATCATGGCATTGTTTCGCGTCACTTATTGGGGTTACCACCTCCCTATCGTTTGAGGTGAATTGGAATGCACATCATGCTGTCTGTGTGAAATATGATACATGCTTCGTTACTTTCCTTGTATGGTTGAGATGCCGATTTCGCTTTATTAGCATTTATCAGACCTTATAAGCATATATCAGAACAGGCGATAAAGTGTCATGATCTATACAGTATACGGAGCCCTCCTCAATGAGACTTTAAATGTCACGTATTCTTGCTATGGGATATGCTATTCCGGTAATACGCCTAACTGCTTATGGAGGACATTCCGTGTACGCATCCATATCACCCTCTACAATATCTTGTACTGCTTGTCCTGCATACACACACGCACGCACACCCACCCACACACACACACACACACACACACACACACACACACACACACACACACACACACACACACACACACACACACACACACACACACACACACACACACACACACACACACACACACACACACACACACACACACACACACACACACAC
Organism: Urechis unicinctus; assembly: GCA_034190875.2. Classification (NCBI taxonomy): domain Eukaryota; kingdom Metazoa; phylum Annelida; class Polychaeta; order Xenopneusta; family Urechidae; genus Urechis; species Urechis unicinctus. The sequence continues at coordinate 76,841,495 of CM067350.1, read as the reverse complement.
ACACACACATACATACACACACAAAATCGACCACAACAATAATCTCACCTCTTTGTTTTGATTGTCAATAAAAAGAATATTTTTCCATGCTGCATCAATTTTGTATGTCAAGATAAACTTGCATAGCAAGTTGACCGATTGTCATACCGTCTCAGGGCCTTGTGGCAGATGGTTCTCATGGAAATGAATTCACGTAGTGCAGATTATGCTGTCATCATATAAGTTACATGTATTTCCGATGTACTATTTCCCAGGGATCTAAACTAATGCCTCAGACAAAAGTAGTCCCAGATCAGTCATTACGATAAACTGCATGAAGCCGCTATTGCCCCTGGGTTATTCATTCAATTATGAGCTGTGCATGTATGACTCAATGCCGCACTAAGAATGTTCAGCTTGATTTGTAAGAAGACGATCCTTTTGCATCCACTGACATTGACCTTATGACTACATCATTTATCTGTGCAAAACCAGCTTATATCGGTAACTCATCGGACACACAACTGTCCTCATTCGTCATAAGGTGGCCCTGAAGTGACACCCACACTATGGTAGGAGATCGTAAATACGCTTCAACCAAAGCTCACGAAGGCGCTTGAACGAGATTGAACCAAAGATCACGAAGGCGCTTGAACGAGATTGAACCAAAGATCACGAAGGCGCTTGAACGAGATTGAACCAAAGATCACGAAGGCGCTTGAACGAGATTGAACTAAAGATCACGAAGGCGCTTGAACGAGATTGAACCAAAGATCACGAAGGCGCTTGAACGAGATTGAACCAAAGATCACGAAGGCGCTTGAACGAGATTGAACCAAAGATCACGAAGGCGCTTGAACGAGATTGAACCAAAGATCACGAAGGCGCTTGAACGAGATTGAACCAAAGATCACGAAGGCGCTTGAACGAGATTGAACCAAAGATCATGAAGGCGCTTGAACGAGATTGAACCAAAGATCACGATGGAGAGAGGTTGATGGAAGGAGCCGATCCATCACGAACAGGAAGTGGGTGTATTCTTACAGATCGAACCAACTAGGCCAAAGGGAGTAATACTCAGTCACGACAATCTGGGTGCAGGACAAATTGCGGCCAAGTCAGCTGTCGTAAAACCACAGCTATATATGCAGCTTATACTGTGTTATGATGGTTCCTTATAGGTAGAGGTAGACCATGATTAGTTATTAAAATCCATGCCTTGCACCTGCGAACCAATTTTGTCACATCCATAGCAATGCAATTACAGATAAATAAATCAATCTCTCTGCTGCGGAGGCTGATATCGTTGACGTCATGTTACCCCGTCATGTGCAGCACAGCACCATTGTATGGCTTCTCATCAAGCGTCATCGTTTGAACAAGCCGCCTACACTGGGTGCACGCCTAATTGTCTTTTTAACAACTTATGTCAACTCATTAGTTAGCATTAAGGAAACGAGGAGTAATTTTGTTTTGCTAAACATATGATTCTTAATGATTTCACTAGTTTTGCCATCGTGTAAGCTCTTTAAATACTGCATGACAATACAAACAACGACTGCAGTCAAGTATAACACATTCCAATCAATAATTAAGTAGTATGGAACCTCTAACACAAGGGTGCTTAAAAACCTAAACGTCTGTTCGACATTTCACAGACTTTGAAGCGGTTTGTATTTGATTGAATGCATTGCGATGCTAACGTGTCGGCATCGGGGCTGAAAGTATATTTCATCTGCTTGAAATCATGAGTTTTATGCAGTACAACCGATCTAGCATTACCAGAACTTTATTGGTTGCCATAAATTGCAAACCATAAGCTTGAATGACAAATGCCTTCTTATAGGGGCCATTAGGAATCAGAAGTTTCAGACAACGCTCAGTGACTGCTTGATTCAGCTGCTCTGCTCATGTCTACTGGGTTTCGCCGCTCACGTTGTTCGGCAGTGAACTTAAACAAACACTTTCATATTAATATGATGTCTATTTAAATCGCGGTAAACGGTGTTGTTCGTGTCTATGATAACCGTTACAGCCAATGGTGCTGGTGGGTTCATGAACAACGTCTTTTTAACAACTTATGTCAACTCATTAGTTAGCATTAAGGAAACGAGGAGTAATTTTGTTTTGCTAAACATATGATTCTTAATGATTTCACTAGTTTTGCCATCGTGTAAGCTCTTTAAATACTGCATGACAATACAAACAACGACTGCAGTCAAGTATAACACATTCCAATCAATAATTAAGTAGTATGGAACCTCTAACACAAGGGTGCTTAAAAACCTAAACGTCTGTTCGACATTTCACAGACTTTGAAGCGGTTTGTATTTGATTGAATGCATTGCGATGCTAACGTGTCGGCATCGGGGCTGAAAGTATATTTCATCTGCTTGAAATCATGAGTTTTATGCAGTACAACCGATCTAGCATTACCAGAACTTTATTGGTTGCCATAAATTGCAAACCATAAGCTTGAATGACAAATGCCTTCTTATAGGGGCCATTAGGAATCAGAAGTTTCAGACAACGCTCAGTGACTGCTTGATTCAGCTGCTCTGCTCATGTCTACTGGGTTTCGCCGCTCACGTTGTTCGGCAGTGAACTTAAACAAACACTTTCATATTAATATGATGTCTATTTAAATCGCGGTAAACGGTGTTGTTCGTGTCTATGATAACCGTTACAGCCAATGGTGCTGGTGGGTTCATGAACCCCCCCCCCCCCGTAAATAACAAACGCGCGGTCAAGGAATGACCAATATATGGAATTCTACATCCATTACACGCGACATTGACACATTCGGCTGTTCTGCAAATGTGTGTCAATGGTAATTGTCACTATGTAAACAGGTCTAAGTACCTCCGCTCTTTGTCAGCAAGAAATGGTGACAGATAATGGCGCATATTGCTCCTATTTCACAATGGTAGCCAGAAATGGTAACCATTTGAGGGCCCACATAGGTTTTCAGATAACTAATTAGACTCCGACCCTTTTGCAATTTCATGTAACATGGTTTGCTAATAATGCCGCATTTAATTTACCCAAATATATACCACTTCCCCGTCTCAGCTGCTGTGGCGTGCGGTCGTCACGTTTTGACGGCTATGTGTTCACATTATCGGTTATGTCACGCGATCAATTCCGGTTGTAAACAACTCGTGAATCGTTAATCATTTGTAAGCGTTATTAATGCGATACACTCTCTGTGCGGAGAGCCTCATGCGATAGAAGTATAGTGGATCGATCTTTGAACTTTACATATACACAACACAGCTAGAAGGTGTGGCTATAGCTATCGATTACGTCTATGACGTCATATTTCATATATTTGTGTGCGTTTATTTCTTTAATAAGAAGGATAAATGACAAATATTGATGTTCCTAGGTCAGAAGTAAAATCTAAAATTCAACCCATTGCTGCATGCTGGATAGCGACTGAAGAAATGTTTGTACTTCCTACTACCCCTGATGACACTAGCGGCTTGGTTTTGGTCCCTTTTAAGCTTTTCCAGCTAACAATCACGTAGGTCGCTCAGCAGAATATTATTATTGTCAAGCCGTGAGATGATTGCTGCATGTACAATCTTTTTGGTTGTCTCCGTGATGAGATATCTCCTTATGCGAGATATATTGTGTAATTGGGCATCGGCCTTCCTGAGAGTGTAAAATGCTGTTCGAGGCTTAGGTGTGACGTCACAATCTCGAGCAATTTTTTTCGTCTGCACATCCGCCCCATCTAAGTAAACAGATGGTAAGTTAGCTGACTGTACAGTTATTACACCAACCCCAGTCTTGTCCGCTTTGAGCTCTAGATAATGGCTTACGACCCTGGATATAATTTTTCCAACGCATGATGTAACCGAGGTAACAGCATTCTTAAGAGAGGTTATGCCACGAGGTTTGTCCGAGCTAACCACGAACATGGCATTATGACGTCATGCCATGCGGCAATAGACCATGGATTGCATCAATGATGGAGCTATAGCTTATAGATGCATTGAATAAGGGTTAAAGATTAAGGCGTTTCCTCATAGTCAACACACCTGACATAACTAGGCCTGGAAAAGCCACCAACTTAAAGTAAGTTGTATTTCACACGAATACGTCATGATGAGACTGGCAGAGACTTGAATACTAGTGGAACATATTGCCATTAATGAATGTATTAAGCTTCATTTCTTAACTGACATGTTACAGACGCTGGGGCTTTCAAGGAGACGTTGCCATGAAACACCCTCCCTCCCTCCCCACCCCCCCCCCCCCCCAACCCACTACCGGGTTATTGTTTCCTTTAACGTTTCCTTTTCGGTGTAGTCAGAGGGGTGCGGACTGTGAAGGATTGTTGTTGGGGATGACAAATTCTTAACGCATAGCATACATGAACTTACATCTCGTGTTAGCAATCACTTAGATAAATCATCGGGTCTGAGCTAGATGTGGGGATTTTCAGTGACTAGCTACTGTGATTGTTATTGTAGAGAATACAATCACAGGCCATCTAGCAGCTGACTATGCTGTAGCCACCTTCTTGAGTAATCTGTTATACCATAGGCGTCGTACTTATCACACTACCAAGAGTAATTGAGGATATGCGCCCCCCACCCCACCCCCGCCCTAGAACACTGTGGCGAAATTGCCGTTTGGTTTTCTTTTAACCTTTTAATGCTATCGCCAACCATAGCTGTGTGCAAAGGCGATGCGATAACAACACTAAGGCCACCTGATCACCAAACCACACAATGCATGTCAATAGCACGAATGCATCATACATAGCAATAATTATGAAACATAGTTGCTCGTTTCATATTTTTAAAATCTAGCTACTTCCATCATAATGCAATCTACCGAATGGTAATTAACGCTAAATGAAGGTATCGACCAAACATATACTCGTATGATTAGATTAGTGGATATGAATAACATAAGACTGGACTTACTAAGGTCTTTGACGACAAGACGTTAAATCACAATGTCAAACGTGTGTAGCGGCAATAAAACAAGACAATCACCTGCTGGTTTCCTGGAGAGTTTGAATTAAAACACCAGTCTCTGGCGCCCAGGTTTAAGGTTGATATAGAACAGAGTGGTCTGGTTTTTGTTTTTCAGACCTATCTGTTGGACGTACGACATGAACAAGGCCAAGCCTATGTATTAGACGTAAACCAAACCAATCGTTACGACGCCAAACATAAACCAAACCACTCTGTAATGATATGTTACTGCCGGTTGTGATACTGAGGCACGAATGCGCGTTAGGCTCAGCTAATTGAGCGTGATATGTGTTTGTGGGGGAGGGAGATGGTTGTGATGGTGGTGTGAAGGGGGGTTGATGATATTTTAATTAAGCCGGTGTCATCAAATCGTATGAGAATACCATGTGTCGACCTATAGTTAACTTAACCATGGATGAGCTATTGGGTTCTTTAATCACCCTTTCATAATCCATAAACGGGCTATCCATCATTAAGTATTTCAACGACCGAAAAGCTGGGCTCAGTCATCTTCCAACCAACAAAACCTCATAATGGAAAAGAGCGAGTTTATAAAGCGTTTATGGCATGGAAATAGCTGATACTCGATCAGATAAACTGTGCTTCAAAGATAGAACATAACAAATAATGTTTGCTAACCACACAGTTGTACGCGTCTTGAATTGTATCGAGTGGAAGCTATCATTGCCATTAGAGACAAAAATGTCGCATCGTATTATTAATCTGAAGATTTTTGTTTTCCCTTTTTACGCAGCCAAATGTTACATACATACTGTTTTAAATGCAAATCTATGTTATGTTAACAGGAAATAGCTGTAGATAACGCGTGGTAGTTGGGGAGGTACTTTGACCTTACTAACGTCCTGTCGCTAACATGGGTTTTGTGCTTAATGCTATAATTACTGAGCTGATATGTCATTAAAACGAGTTGTTATTTCGAGCCAGTTGACTGTACAAACTATAGCGGCCTCCAAGCAATCAAACACCAACATGCAACTATCGTCAACGATTACTGTTTACATATCAAGGCCTCCGACAGGATTGCTTCAATCCTGTTGCTCCAAGGCGCTCCCCACCTTGGAACCTGTAATCAAATCTGTTGACTGCCTCTGTGTAATTGCACGCAAGCAACAATGGAGATATATATCTAGCTTGAACCTCAATCATGAGGTGCCATGTCTGATTGAGGCCATGTCGGTAACTAATGCTGAGACACTGTCCGTGTATTGTCAGTATTACCCTAGGGGAAGGTCGGACGGGGAATCTCTTTCACATTATGATTGGCCTCAAGGTTGCTGACCTTGCCATAAACATTCTGTAAATTGTTGTTTCCAGGATACCCTTAATTACTTGATGAATATCAGTATTTGTCCGATGACTTGATCAAGTATCGATTTCTGTGCTTAGTTTCTTTATTGGAATGGGGTTGGTTAGTTAGCTGATATGCCCTTTGCTAGCCCCACCTTTATCATTACATGACTGTACATCACCTTCATCCACTTATGACGATAACGCCTCACAGTGAATAGAGCGTCACCAATATTGATACGTATCATGTATCCTTGTGACAATATCTATAGAAATATCTGCAGACAAATATAGAACAAATGTAAATAACGTTATCGATGTAATCTATATCTAGGATCTCAGGTTCCCGCTGTGTTGTGAAACGTCATGTTCAAAGATCGATATGCTATACTTCTATCGTATCCGACTGCTCCGCATTGACACTGGACAAAGTCAATATAATGCGTCTAGATAAGCAATGGTTTAAAAGTTTCATGAGTTGATCACGCAATAAAACAGTGAATGAGAAAGCGTATGTGTAAGTTGAACTTCTAACCAACGTCCATTCGACATCTTATAGCCTCTGCATCGGTTTGTATTTGATTGAATGCATTGCGATGATGACGTGTCGGCATCGGTGCAGAAAGTATATTTCACTTGCTGGAAATCAGGAGTTTTATGCAGTATAATCTTGGATAACAGAGTTCGTACAACAAATGATTGCCAATCTAGCATTATCGGAACTTTATTGGTTACCATGTACTGCAAACCATAAGCGGGCTGGAATGAAAAATGCCCTCTTATCGGGGTCATTAGGAATCAGAAGCATTGACCCTTTGATGCTTTGCCGGCTGACAATCAGGTAGGCCGTACAGCAGAATATTACAATTGTCAAGCCGAGAGATGATTGTTGCATGAGCATGCATTTTGGTTGCCTCAGTGATGAGAAATCTCCTCATGCGATATATCTGGTGTAATTGGTTGGGCATGGGCCCGCCTGACAGTGTTTGTAAATGTTGTTCAAGGCTTAGATAGGAGTCCAGTGTGACGTCAAACTCTCAAGCGATTGTTTTCGCCTGCACAGCAGCTTAGTTAACAGATGGTAAGTTAACTGACTCTAATTGGGATGGATTGGTAATTACCGGAACCTCAGTCGTGTCCGCATTGAGTTAAGACAAAGGCTTGCCACCGATGATTTAAGGATTGTTAAGAGAGGTTATGCAATGAGGTTTGAAGGAGCTCACCGGTTATCGCTGTATGAAGTCAGGTAATGTGGCAAGAGGGCATTAATTACAGATTATTATTCCTCATCAGATAAATGGACTAAGGCATTAAAGAATAGTTGAGGTGATTACGGCGTTACCTCATCGTCACCACACCTGACATACCTTGACCAGGGGATATCAAGACTTAGACTCAGTCAAATGTTATAACACTGCAGTTAATCCGTACGGAGATACAACCCATCATTAAAGGATAGAATAGAAAGGTAGAATATTTAGGGTACAACAAGCTGGACTGTTCGGCGGAACCCTACTGCAGGTGGCATTTGTATTACACGGTATGTGTAATTACACACGGGGAGTGCACGCGAATATTAACCACGTCATATGTTTATAATGCTAGATGTTAAGGTAAGTTGGTGTCACACGAATACTTAATTATTAGACTGGCAGAGACGTGAACGCTGGTGAAACATATTGCCATTAACGAGTGCATTAAGCCTCACTTCTCATCTGACCTTTTACAGACGCTGGGGCTTTTACGGAGAGGAAGCCCCGGACTCCCTGATTAGATTCCTTTGATTGTTTGTTTTTGTATTAAGTCAGAGGGGTGGGAATGATAGTGGATGCTGTTTGGGGGTCGGGGGTCGGGTGTCACATAGCACACAAGACCTTGATTCTCGTGTTAGTGATAATTCAGGAGCTGGGCATGATGTGGAGATTGCCGGTGACTAGGTACTGTGATTATCATGGTAGAGAACATAAACGCAGACCGTCTAGTAGCTGACCATACTGAAGCCATCTTCACTGGTAATCTGTTATGCCCTAGGCGTCTTACCAGCTGCTTACTTATCACATTACCGGGAGCAATTGACGATTTGCAGAAGCTTGTCCCCGAGAATGTTGCCGCGAAATAGCCCTTTGGTTTTCGTTTCACCTACTATTGCTTTCGCCGCAAAGGCTATGCGAATGATGAATTGACAACAACACTAAGACCATCTGATCATCAAAGCCGCCAATGCATGTCTGAAGCGCCAATATATCATTTATATCGAAAATTAAGTTTACTTATCTTAGTTTAAACGTCCATCGTAATACAATCTTCCGAACGGTATACAGAGCCAAATGAAGATGTAAACCAAACGTATACTGGAAGGCTTTGAACAGAATAAGACTAGACTCAATCCTTTCCCGTCTTATCTAGGCGACAGGACGTTAAATCAGAATGTCTAATGTGTGTGGCGCCTATAAAACAACACAGCAATGCAATCACCTACAGCTTTTCTGGAAGCCTTTATTTAAAACAAAATCAAATCTTTGGTTCTATATTTGATCATTAATATAGAACAGTTTCGTCTTATGTTTTACGTCCAATAAATATGTCTGGCTTACGTCGAATGTCCAGCCGATAGGTTGTTTGATTGATGTCGTACGCCCAACAGATAGGTCTGGTGTATGTCGTACGCCTAACAGATAGGTCTGATGTATGTCGTACGTCCAACCGATAGGTCTGGTTTATGTCGTATGTCCAACCAATAGGTCTGGTGTATGTCGTATGTCCAACAGATAGGTCTGGTGTATGTCGTATGTCCAACAGATAGGTCTGGTGTATGTCGTATGTCCTACAGATAGGTCTGGTGTATGTCGTACGTAATATACTTTCAGCACCGATGCCGACACACTAGAATCGCAATGCATTCAATCGAATACGAACCTATTCGAAAACTATAAACCGTCCGATAGATGTGTAGTTATTCAAGCACTCTTGTGTCTAAATTATTATTAAGGATACACGCCGATTGGAATGCATGGCATTTGCGCGCAGACTCTTGTGTGTTTTCAATATTCAGTGTTTACCGTGTAACAAAACTCATTAAATATCATGGCAAGGCATTGTCTGTCAATTGCACGTGCTAAGCTCAGGTAAATGGCCGTGGGATGTGTTTGCTTCTTTTTTTCAGCAGGTGAAGTGTATCAGGCTGTCAGCGCGAGGAGTATAGAACCACAGCCCTATAAAGTCGTTTACGAGATGAGTGTATGACTTACCCCAATTGCTTAAGCAGGACCTGTGCGAGAAACATCCTTGTTTGTTCCAGTTCCATATTGACAGGAGAAACTTACGGATTATCATATCGTGGCATGTGATTGGCGTTATATGATAAGCTGCCCGTATCTAACATGGCACAACCACACGCCTCAAACGCATTATTTAACAAATTGCTGGTGCATATTACATCAAGTGGATGCCAAGTTAGAGCGTTAACACTGTACCCTCTACCTTTTCGTTCTAGATCGGCTCCTTCAGCCAACAGCATCGCCGCTTCTTTTGAATGTTGGTAATATCTCTTTCCCCTTCATGAACTATGGGTCAAGCAAAGTTACCACCTCCTACCATTTTAAATGTGTCACTGTAGTGCTCCCTCCATGCGATTGTATGCTATTTATATTGTGGACAAGATATAGTTGGCTGATAATATATTCTCACTTGGTTAAGCGGGAGGAGTTCATACGGAAAATCTGTTGCATCAGTAGGTCACTGAAATCATGCATCCGAATTAACATTAAGGTAATTGTGATTTTTTAAAGTTGTTACATGACGAAATGTTAGCTAATGATAATTGCTTTGTTTAGTCGACGTTCTAAGTCTATCGTAATGGGGATGTCGTTCCAATATTCATCAGGATTCCAATTTAAGCGTCTGATCTTTAGAACCAGACCACTTATAAAGGATGGACAAGATGACGTCATCCTGGTCTAATACCCATTAATATCATAGACCACCTAATCACTTTTTTAACTGATGATACACGTTGATAACTAATTAGTATTTTATGGATAACGAGTTGTTATTTCAAAAACCTGAAGCCAGTTATTGACACAGGTCATGTGTCTTCTCAGTGACACATAGCTCTATACGTGCGTGGCGACCGATAAAACGAGGTGGTTTTATTCTTAAATCATATGCAACACATAGTGGTAGCGAAACAACGTAGCAGGCTCATAACTTACTGTTAACAGGTTCAGCATATCTGACCGGTCTGTTGTATGGTGACAGCATATCAGTCGTCGTAAAGGGAACGAGATGTTCTTATATGCCACAAATCTCAGTGTAATGAATGGCAGCCATAACTAGAAGTATTGATGCAGCGACAAGATGCTGGTGATGCTCCTGCAGTGACTCTTAAAACTATGGTGACCTCCAAGCTGATGAAAATCAACGTGTACCGGTTCCCCACGGTTACTGTTTACGCGCACGTGTGATATTCTATGATGATGAAGGCTGGTGGCTTTATGTAGGGATCATCGGCAACGCTCAGTTGGCAACGTCTTACATATATGTGATCTACATTAGCATTAGTTGCATAGCATGGTACAGTGTTTCATTATTATCTGATGTTGTCAATTTCGTTTTATGCATCACAATATCCTCATTGAATGGAAACGACGAATCAAGCATAAAATGCGGTAGTATCGCTGCGTGCTTCGATCCCACTTTATAAGTCATAACGGAACCCATTGCTGTCACATATAGAATGCGTTAATTGACAGATGTCCAGTTTGGTTTCGGCTGTGAACATTATGCATATGTTTTGCAATCACATGCGCTTTGTCTAAAAAAGGAATTAGATAGCTGATCCTAAGACTGGAAGTGGAACAAAGCTGGCGTATAGTTTTTTAATTACAACCACGTGGACTGGTCTCCAGACTGGTTATTCCCGGTACTACATCATTTTGCCAATACCGCCAAGCCTCCTTAATATTGGTGCCGCCAGCAAAACCAAGCGAGGAAAGTAAAAAGTGTTCCTGAATAAACTACTATACTCGACTGCGTTAAATGTGCATTTAATGTACGCTGTGTAAAGCCTGACTCAAGTTCAAGTTGATTTGGTGCTGACGTTAACCAGACATGCTGTTCTCATTAAACCGGCCACATATATAACCTGTTGGTACCATGTTATAATGCATATCAATATCTTAATAAATCATTTGATTATAAATGATGAAATGGAAGCCTGGGTTATTACAAGCCCTATGCTGTAGTAAATCACTGGAAGTCCCGTAATAAGTCATAGATAATATGTCTAGCCTGAACTAGAATTGTGGATAGCTGCGTAAGGAAAGTGCTACATCCATTACATGCCCCTTGGCACTTTCGGCTCTGTCTATCATTCTGAAGTCGTTTGTCGGTGCCCGTTACCAACAAATGGGTATATATGAGTGCTATGCTCTGTATGATGGGTCAGTAAATAATACACATGGGTTCTCCTTACGTTCTGCGCGATGGGTCAATAAATAATACATATCGGTTCTCCGGTATCGAGTCAGTTCGCCCCCCGGGACGGTTCGAACCCAGGTCAGTTCGCCCTCGCTGGGCCGATACGCCCCCAAGTTAGTTCGCCCTCCACGGGACGATATGCCCCGGGTCAGCTCATCCCCGGAACGAAACGCCCTCGTTTTACCGAAAAGAATATTCTGAATACTACATATTTCCTTTAATAAAAGCAGTTTTAATGAATTAATATCTCTTGATATGAAATAACTTTTAAGTACAATATCTACGTTCCAGAGAAACCATTCATCGCATCATCGTCCCCGGAAAGAGTGCTGTACGGGCAGTCAAATACAACAATAATACGAAGAAAATAGAGGAATACGAACTTAAAGCGCACACAAAAATACATATAACCCAATACAGCTCGGGCTCTTTATTCAACATTCATAAAACATGCATCAAAACAAACCATTGGGGGGAAAAAACGAAATAAATAGAGGAATAATAACTATAAACGCACACATGCATACATAACTCGAAACAACTCGGGCTCTTTATTCAACATTAATAAAACATACATGACAAGAATGCAAGAATAGAAGAATATGATACAAGTCGGACTCTACATTCATACAATTACGCAATTGCATTTTGAAAGATGGAGTAGATAGGCTGAGCACGTGGATACGATCAAAGAGCTCGGCGACGTGACACGTGGTGAGTTGTGAGCGGAAAGCTCCATGAGTACAAAGCACATCGCGACGTGACACTTGGTGAGTTGTGAGTGGTAAGCGTCTTGAGTACAAATTACATCGCGACGTGATACTCGGTTAGTTGTGAGCGGGAAGCGCCAAGAATGCTGTGACCTGGTATGCTTCCATATATATATATAGTAATGATATCTTGCATGTGATCATTCACTTATCAGATTTTCTCTGCTCAATTGTTACAATCCCGAATCATGAACATCTGCATAGTTTGCAATTGTGGTTTCTCTGGACGGGCGACATTATGCTTTAAATTTATTTCATATCAAGAGATATACATTCATTAATACTGTTCCTATATTAAAAGAGATATGTAACATTCAGTATATTCCTTTCTGTAGAACGAATGCGTATAATTGCGTGGGCGTATCGTCCCGGGGGCGAACTCACCCTTGGGATTATCGTCTCAGCGAGGACGAACTGACCCGGGGGCGAACCGTCCCGGGGGCGAACTCACCTGCAACCGCTCTGCGTAATGGGTCAGTCAATAATCCTCTAGGATTCTCCTTACGTTCTGGATGATGGGTCAGTAAATAATACACATGGGTTTGCTTTCTAACTCTATTAGGCGAGGAAACAGCTCATCATTATTGGTGTCAATTGGGGAACTTCATCCTTTGTAGATTAAGTCCACTTGTTTTTACGATTGCATTATTTGTTAACACTGCAGAGGATTAGAAGAGAAATATTGGAAAAACGACTGCAGTGTCTGCATTACATATAGCTTATTTATAATTTGACTTTTTTGCGTCTTGAAAGATCATATATCACGAGTGCACGTTAACGATCGAATATAGGTCAATAAAGAAGTCCAAATACCCGTCCACTCGAGCAAAGATATGACGACAATGTGATGTTGTTTGGGGGGAGGGAGGGGGGGGGGGGGGGGGGGGGGCTAGGTTACAGCTAGAATTAAAAGTCAGCAACTATATAAATTTCTGCTGTTTGTTAACATCGAATTATTTAACCCGAGGATATCATTCACCTTTGGTACATTGATGCCCAGTGCTTGTGCTAGCTTGGTCACAACAAAATGACTCTGTTAATGTTAGAACTGTATATTTCTCTGGGGCCCAACATCAATATCACATTTTGATGGACAATAGTGCTCTAGGAAGTTGTCATCATTAATCGCAAAGTTCTATTCTTTCAAGATGGTCCTTAAAATTACTCATTTATCACATCACTTGGTCACGTTATGCACTTTAAAATACTGGCGTACACTACTATGCATTACCATTACGACGATGGTGTTTTGTTTGTTTTAACGGAATTTGCGGGAACGGGATGCTCACAGCCTGTTAATGATGAAAGCATTAAATCAAATATGCTTGTAAGGGTTGATTCTCTTCGATCCTGGATATTGCCATCACTGTGCTTATGTGCGATCCAGAAGGCCGATATATGACAACACGCTTCGGACTCGGCGGTATGTACTCTGAAACCTGACACTTACCACCATACTTAACTAAAAACCGGAAACACAAAGCCTCTGAAGAATTTGACCCGTCCCTCACTCCAATTCAATAGCTTTTCAAAACGTGTTGTGTAATATGCATCTGGGATCTACAGCGCTGAAGAAAATTTGTGTTAATATGTGGAACTAAGTTGTCTTCACACGATAAACTGATCCTCGAGAGATTCATCAAGATCAGTATGTAAAACGAAATTGCTTATGTTATGATTTGAGTTTATCGTAGTGCATATCAAGATGCTAATTGACCCTTACGTCTGGTGCATTTTGATTTATAGTTTACTGTGCCAACCTGGCGCATCACTCGCCAATCAGCTTGCTACCAGCGGGTTATTGATAAAATAATCCTGATACTTTGGTATTGAACTGCATTGTGCAGTGAATGTGACACAACATCTTTTGGACAGAGATTTATTGCATAAGTTTCAAGAAGTACGACGACGAGATGAAAAAAGGACAGCAATGAATCATGTAGGATGCCATTACGGGAGGCTACAGCAGCTGAACTAGAGGTAATATCAGGGTGAGTTGTAATGAAGGCAGTAACAGGGCGAGTTGTGAAGGCCGCATTAACAGGGTGAGTTGTGACGGAGGCAATAACAGGGTGAGTTGTTATGGAGGCAATAACAGGGTGAGTTGTGAAGGCCGCATTAACAGGGTGAATTGTGATGGAGGCAATAACAGGGCGAGTTGTGATTGAGGCGATAACAGGGCGAGTTATGATTGAGGCGATAACAGGGCGAGTTGTGATGGAGGCAATAACAGGGCGAGTTGTGATTGAGGCAATAACAGGGCGAGTTGTGATAGAGGCGATAACAGGGGGAGATGTGATGGCTGCAATAACAGGGCGAGTTGTGATAGAGGCGATAACAGGGTGAGTTGTGACGGAGGCAATAACAGGGCGAGCTGTGATGGCGGCATCAACAGGGCGAGTTGTGATGGAGGCGATAACAGGGCGAGTTGTGATAGAGGCGATAACAGGGCGAGTTGTGATTGAGGCAATAACAGGGCGAGTTGTGATAGAGGCGATAACAGGGCGAGTTGTGATTGAGGCAATAACAGGGCGAGTTGTGATAGAGGCGATAACAGGGCGAGTTGTGATTGAGGCAATAACAGGGCGAGTTGTGATTGAGGCAATAACAGGGGGAGATGTGATGGCTGCAATAACAGGGCGAGTTGTGGTGGAGGCAATAACAGGGCGGGTTGTGATGACCGCAATTACAGGGCGAGCTGTGATGGAGGTGATAACAGGGCGAGTTGTGATGGATGCAAAAAGACGATGAGTTGTGAGGGAGGCGATAAAAGGACGAGTAGGGATGGCGGCAATAACAGGGCGAGTTGTGATAGAATACAGATATCGAAGACAGAAAGAAGTAATGGCAATGCTTATGCACTATATGACTGATGCGTCATCAAAACGCTCGGAAGCGAATTAATAGCTGACATGAAACTGCAAAGTAAGTTATTATAAGTCGTCTTCAACTGATTTTCTCTGTATTAAAGCTCATTGCGAGTCGACGTGACAAATTCATAAGATGAAATGTAAACATGCAAAACTAAAATCAGTAGCCATTTCGTGAGAGTACGGCAAAGTCTTTTCTTGTTGGGAATCGGGTAGGGTCAGAAACATTTGTGTTAGCGCTGCCATATACTAGGCGTTTTTAAAGTGGGCACAGACCGTGAAAGAGTGAATGGCGATCAGACTCAAAGGTCTTTCAGAACTGTGATGAGTTTTAGGGAAAGTCTGAATCTGATCTATTTGACGCTCGTTTCAACTGTCAGATTAGTCTATTCGTTCCATGTTTGGTCAAACATATATCTATGCATTTAGCTCTCCTGTCAGTCTCATATCTAGGACCCTTTAGAAAGTACAACTTTTATTGTTTTACAACACAACACTGATGCACGAAGCATCACGATAAAATGAAAGCGCCCATTTTTTTATTACTAAAAAATATCTGCTTATTCGGCCAGATAAAAGATAAAAGAGTCCAACTGCTGTACCCATACATACGACTGCTGACTTGTATATGAGCGACTGTTTCGGGAACTGAGAGCATTATTATTCATCCTTGAAACAAGCAGGTGGAAAAATATATCGTAACAAAAGGACCAACAATTTTCTTATTAACTGGATGTATCTGCTGTGTAGCTGCTATGTTCATTTCTAAAGTATTCTATGTTATGCCGGGATATGATGCACCGCATATAAACAAGACAGAACATTCGAGCTGCCCCCTTCAGCTCAGCGATTGACTGTATTTGAAAGGCGGCTCGGTTGCAGTCCACTGACACGTTTTGGAATTATTCTTGCATAATCAGTCGCTGAGGATGGCACTTATACAAACAATGACCTGGCAATAACGTTGGACGCTACAACATTTTCATGCTTTCGGATAAACGTATTTATTGAGATCTATGTTTATTTATTGATGATGGTCACGTGGCTTTGAAGTCCTGCGTTGTCTCAATCTGCCAGTAAAAAGAAGTGTAGGGTGGGAATGTACGAGACTTACCTGGGTTTGAGTAGCCAAGCGCCATCGTAGACAACCCCAAGCATAACGGGTGCAACATGGCCGCTCGCTGTACGTAGTGATGACTTCAACTTCATCCAGGTAAGTCACGCAGTAATCAACCATTTAACATCATCCCATTAGTCTGATTAAATTTGCCTGCATTGACAGATAAGGCGCTTATCTCTTTCCGGGTGGCGGAATGAAGCATTAAACATTTAATATGTGATTATATTCATCCATCTAGCATTGATTAATTTAACTCGCCGATCATAAAGCGTAATTTTTCTTTGGGCAGAAATGCCCAGTATTTTCATTTCTCCCAGTAAGCCGCCATAACTAGTTCATCTCTCCACACCGATGCATTGTGCCCGTTTGGTCTCGTTTTTTTACAGTATGAAAAATAGAGCGACCTAGACAGAATACCTTGGCATTCAGCGCAACCACCCTGCTCAGCTTATACTGCTCTATGTAGGTAAGCCGTAGCTTAACGTGTCTCGTCCCTCAACCAGCCACCAGTATCGGGCCGGAACTTGACACGCGTTTGAGAGGTGGACTATTCAATATGCGCCTCTGACAACGTCGGAGCTAAGATGAACCATCGGCAAATAATATACATAATTCAATTCATGTAAATAGATGAAATGAAATATTTGGCCTTATTAGTTGAATACACGATTACGCATTGTTGCTCTACGCCTCTCCTTTTCGTAGTTTAATTCTAGTGCATTCCCGAGTGTAAGCAGGAATGTATAGCCATGCTTTTTATCCAACGATCGGTTTTACCTATATCAGAGATGTTGCTGTAAGGCAGCCCCCAATTAAAATTTGCAAAGGCAAGTATAAAGTCGCGGAACGAGTCCGCCGTCACTCAAAGTTCTATGAGTCCTTTTGCGTGAAATATAATGCATCACATTAAGCACCATTAAGACCATTGAGCCAGCCATTTAAGCACTCCTTCAGCCAGACTCGTATACTAGTATCTACAAAGCAGCAATAATGACCGATCATTCATTGTTTGTTCCTTAATGGTTACTAATGATGATCTGGCTACATCCATTTATAAATCTTTGTCTTGCCTGTCATAACTGAATTATCATGACAACAGCTCATCACAGTCTGACATCATATAAGTGTATATGATAAAAAATCATCGCAGTACTCGAGTGTTCATTTGGTTGAGCGTCGGGTATGACCCCTTATGGTACTATGTATACCTGCTGATTACAGCATTTTACGCAGCTCATAAACATCTTATGTTTCTGTAAGACACCAACGTCATCTGGAGGACCGCATATGAAGGCACCTCGTTCAATACCATTATACAATTGCCTCAAATATTGCATGCACTGTTGCAAACTAAACTCAATAGTTGTCAAATGGGAACTATCTTTGAGAATGCTGTATCAATCATGCCGTTTCTGTTCGCGTCGAGATTTTGGATCCACTTTTCACTTAAGATGTGACAATAACATCTCATAATTTCTGGTTTTACCGCGCAGTAGTTGCAACGCCCATGTACATTGTATGAAAACCAAGGGGGGGCACCAAAAGCAAGGCATCTTTCATCATGTTAACGCCAACCCTCCTTTGACAATTGATCATGGTATTATATTAATTTTCACTGAATATCTGATTTACTCTGTGATGTAGTATATTTATCGCTATGTGCATTTAATCAATAATATTGCTGTTGGTGTGCTACTCGTAAAGTATGGGTGCCACACTTCGGCCTAGCAGATGTTCAGGGTAATCTCATATCACCCCCAAGTTTAACCTGCCCCACTTCTGATTGATGAGTTATATTCTGAGATAACGGAAATACTATCCATCACAAGATGAAAAGGCTGCTAACAATTTTCACTTTACACAAGACGTGCTAGGGAATGATCATCTGATACACATGAATGAAGCTCTTTACAGATAACCACAATTATTGATCCGAAATGAATAACTGATTTTCAAATATTGGTGCTCGGGAAAAATCTCTTTGTCCCAAAACAGGATGATCTTAATTGAACCCATGACTAAATGTAGTTGATCCCAGAAGTCAGACTTGAATACTCCGTGTCATTTCAGTTTAGATTCAACCTGTTGTCTATCTGGCGACCACAGGCGAATGGCAAGATGATTCGCCCTCCATTTATTTAATTACATATCCCGTAGTTCTAGTAATGACATTAACTACATTAAAAAGGCAGAGCAATGAAAAAAGCCATCATCCTTATTTTCTTTTAAGTCTGCATCAATTTGCTTTTTACTTTTGGTAAACAGCACATGTGTTGTTTTCCTGGCTTGGAATCGTTTACAGGATCTCTTTGATAGATGGCATCCGTTAGCATCAAGCGAGGGCGTTAACGAGTCTTGCGGTGCTTCTCAATGATATATTGGACCTCGTTAGCTAGCGAGGTACAGGAGCATATAAATCTTATCGATACATATTCGTGTTGGTTATAACAGCCAAGTTTGCATAAAACCGTCGTCTTTGTATGTCAGTATAAACCAGGTATGATCAGATGAAATCCTTAGGTAGTCGTTTTTCGGTATAATAACCATGTCCACGGACACGTTTTGTTCCATTGAAATAGACCTGTCATCCATTCGATTCATCAGCAGTCTCTTTGCAAGAGCTTTAGCTCCACCTGGACACGCCTGTTGTTATTCAGTGATATTCAGCCTACACTGGTGCTATGGGTGAATAACCTGTGTGTTACACGTGTGCAATGCAATAATGCGTCACTGGCCTCAGAGATCTCTGACAGCGGCTACGTAATGTACTGATTGGACGCTTGTTGACACGCAACAGGGCGTGCATTCATTGTGTTTATATTGTAGCTTGCCGAGCCCTTATGGGCTGGAAATATCAAATGAAGCAAACAAGGTAAAGGTATTAGTCTGCAAGTAAATGTTAGTAAATATTTCGCAACAATTGCAACTAAATCTATTGTACAAGATCAAATCGTATGCAAACACATGTTTGAGATCCATGAACAATATACATGCGGTGATCTAAGAGAAAAAAATTGAACGTCAGGGATGGACGTGGCTAACAAATGGTTTTGCGTTAGTATATAACTTAGCAGATTACATACGTTAGCTGGCTTTGTTTCAAGTAGAACAGACGTACTGTACGGAGGAGGCAAGGTTGGTCGACGGGTTTGGTAGTACGATGCAACTGGTCCAGCAATAATTGAGTGCCATTACATGATAACTTACGCGGCCCCAAACTGTATGGTGATCTCCCATATGCAGTTTGAGTTGAATGCGTTATAGATGGGGATGTAATCAGGCAGCTGCTCTCCATAACCCGGCAGGGATATTCATGTACTCGATACCAGATGGAGGAAAGAGTGCTCTGCTGACAAGACGGCTATATCCCTCGTCAAATCGTCATTAATCCACTGAACTGTTTCGGCGAAGTGATACGGTTGGCTGGAAGATTGCTTACTATGATGTTTAGGTCAGGTTGTCTAATCTTCACCCCCAACTGGATTACTTGCATGCTGTAGTGGATTACTTGCATGCTGTAGTGGATTACTTGCATTCTGTAGTGTGCTCCCTCTTGAACCAGCTCTTTAATGTCGTCTGGAGTCTCTGCAGGGCGGCGTGACGGAAACATCGGACCTTTGTTAATTATTCGTTTTATTTGACCTCGACATTGGACCCTGACTGAATGCATGAAATGCAACAGGGTCAAAGACCACTCATGAAAAAACACCCAATTTTGGGCGATGATCCCAACAACCATGGTCACACAAACCATGATCCAACAATAAGCGGCCACGCTTATCTTTTTTACAAAAACGTTGATCAATCACCTACCAAAATCGCACCAGCAATGACAGCATTTACCCGGGAGCATCAATCATAACAAACATGAATCGCATAATAACCAATAACCAGGATTGCATTTACCAGCATTGCACTAAACCTGATCACACTAACTGCAACCGCTTGGCAGAAGTAGTGCGCAGTTGATATTAAATGACCTTGTGTGAGTTCATGGTGAAATACAGTTGTAAATAAACCGGTAGTTTAGAGATAGGACAGGCAGCGCTGCGTGGCGCCAGAGGG
The DNA here is from genome assembly GCA_034190875.2 of Urechis unicinctus. Lineage (NCBI taxonomy): Eukaryota > Metazoa > Annelida > Polychaeta > Xenopneusta > Urechidae > Urechis > Urechis unicinctus. The sequence continues at coordinate 76,820,911 of CM067350.1, read as the reverse complement.
ATGGCATCAGAGCGTGTCGGCTTAGTGGTGTCATCATACCACTGCTATTGTAATGGGACATCAGTGATACTTGTCTCTTGCTGAATACCGATATTAACACTGTAGAGGTATCATGTATCAGACCTGTCTCAATCGGAGAGCTTTCCGGATATCATGTAACGCCTTGAACTGAATATCAGCCACCCGCAAATCGCCGCTGGTGCTGTTTGTTACCGCGTTGGCACTTTATTGTGCTTGTGCGTATGCTGTAGTGTTGTTTGATACTCTTCGCTGCTTTGCTTATTGTGGCATGTAGTACGAGTATGCACGGCACATGCGAAGCTGCACACAAATACCTGTGACACTGTATAACAAACTTGTGCTCATCACAAGTTGAGATGTATGACGTTTACTTTTACGTCACCCGTGGTGTTGTTCATTACCCCCAGCATCTCTGCTTCTAGAATGATTATCATAAATAGCCAGTCGCAGTGGACTAAAGAGGCATAAAATGTCGTAGTAGAGATTATGCTGCTTCTTTAACAAGGCGCTAATCCCCAGACGGTCGCATTGAAGGACACATACAGGTCCCTCTCCACCTTCAATACATCTCATCTCATAGAAGAGGTCCCTCTCCACCCTCCATACATCTCAAATCATAGAAGAGGTCCCTCTCCACCCTCACCCCATCTCATCCCACGCATAAACAACATAATAATGGAAGGGATTGTTTGTCAGCAGAACAAATGTAAGCAGGCCACTGCAAATCGATTTGCCGACAGGGACACTATCATCATTCGACTTCCAAATAAAGAACTCATGTAAGTAATCACATTATGTATATGCAAATATCGCAGCTCTGAGGATGGAGACACGCAGTATAGCTCCTGGAACAAAATAAAGATTATCAATAAAATAATAATATTGACGTGTTTTTGCTTGAATAGGGAATGCAGCCACCTTTTTTGCAGATGAGAGAAAGTGAGGACATTTTTTATATATATCTATATATATATAGTAATATATATATTTATATAAATATAAATCCATGCATATGAATATATAGAGAGAGCGAGAGAGAGAGCAAGAGAGAGAGAGCGAGAGAGAGAGAGCGAGAGAGAGAACGAGAGAGAGAGAGAGAGAGAGAGAGAGAGAGAGAGAGAGAGAGAGAGAGAGAGAGAGAGAGAGAGAGAGAGAGAGAGAGAGAGAGAGAGAGAGAGAGAGAGAGAGAGAGAGAGAGAGAGAGAGAGAGAGAGAGAGAGAGAGAGAGAGAGAGAGAGAGAGAGAGAGAGAGAGAGACTGCATATGATTGATAACGCGCCGTGGAAATAGAAAAATTTCACACAACCATTCATATAAATCCAAGCCCCACTGGGTAATGCTATGATGGCGCATCGCTGTGTGGCGATGTGAAGCGCTCACTGGATGAATGGGTTGAGATATGTTATGCGTCCACACTAACAGTTCCACTGTTGCCCACCAGCGTCAGCGTAATGAGCAGAACAGTGCTGGGATGATCTGGAATGCGTCATTGCTTTACGAGTAGTAAACTCGCATTGTTATCACTAAAAGGACCTCACAAAAAGGTAATCACATTATCTACTCAAAACACCATTTCACTGCAAATATAGACGCAGGAGCGAACTCTTCACTGCGCGGGCATAAATCAATTTCTATAGATAGGTCAATACTTATACATGAATTAACCATTTGTGAGTGCTATTGCCTCCATTTTTACAACATGGGCATCAGCTAAATCCATGCGATAACACAGCGTGATTTGTCAATGGTAGGGCAGTAACTTTCAGACTGCCCCGAGCAGCACTCGAGCTACTTCATGTCTACAGTGGTTCGCATAAACCTAACATCAAAATAACTGACGGAATGGCGGACTGACGCACTACCTCATATATTATTTCATCTACGAGTCGTTCGCTTATTACTGGTTAGTTCCCCCACGGTGCCTGCTTAACACGCGGCCCGACGTACTTAACAAGGCTGAAATAACTCTTATTGCTCAAAAGGTTCTAACTCTAACTATTACTAATATGGCAGCATTTACTGATTGAAATGCGTAACGATGGTCAACATAAGGTTGATTGTCCGGAAATAAACCTTGTTTATAAGCATATGAATTGTTTTTACAGATTGTGTTGTTAATGTTGAGATTATCATGTATCACACAGTGCTCTATTGTGATGGTATTCTTGTGGTAATTAAATGCTGATAAACGCGCTTCAGAGGGTGAGCGACTGGTTCATTAGGCAGAGTCTGCAATGACGGTCTTACACGCTAGAATCAAGTCTGTTTAAGGAGAGCATCGTGTTCAAGGTATTCATCTTCCCTGTATGTTCCACAGGGGAAGGTCGACCCTGGTGTCTGTTTTAGTTTACATGCTGCTATTACGGAGATATTTAAGGCGTGTCAGTAGAGAATGTAATTGATCAGGGCTTCAATTTACCTGCAAAGATTTACAAGGTAAAGGAAATCAACTTTAAATGGCGATCGCTTTATGGCTAAGAATATTACAATCAAGTCTATAATCAATACGTATCCACTCGATTGTGAATGCCGAGGATTGCAATTGATGGAATCGACCAACAAAATAAGCTGTGAAGATCAGGAAATAGCTCGCGAGGCTGATATGTCTACTCAACGTGAGAATATCTACCTCTGAGATATTGACGTGTTGTTGCATCACTCACGAAATCATGCCTATGCTTGGTTGCTAGACATCATCATGTTAGGACATCATTCAGTACTCATCGTGGTGTGAATGTTCTTCAGTAGATTGTGGGTAATATGTGAGTGTTATCTGATAAAACGCTGTCAATTATAAAATCTTTATCATATGATCATAACTTACAGAGGATGTCTGGAGCATAACCTCATCTTCGGTATGGTGACAACCCCAGGACTGAATCATAGTGACATGTAAATCATAGGACAATTGGAACCATCACTGGACGTATGCACTTGGCAAGTGACATGTGAATCATAGGCCAATTAGAACCATCATTGGACGTATACACTTGGCAAGTGACATGAGAATCATCGGCCAATTAGAACCATCACTGGACGTATGCACCTCGCAAGTGACATGTGAATCATGGCCAATTAGAACCATCACTGGACGTATGCACTTGACAAGCGACAAGTGAATCAAAGGCCAATTAGAACCATCATTTGACGTATACACTTGACAAGTGACATGAGAATCATCGGCAAATTAGAACCATCATTGGACATATGCACTTGGCAAGTGAATATATCTGGAGCGCCACCGGAAAAGGTGGTACCAGTTCCTAGATAAAAAAATATGGTAATTATTAAAGGTTTTATTCAATTTGAAGTTCCCTTTCTTTTTCGTATACCCTGGCGGGTAAACAAAGCGATTGCTGGCTAACAACTGGCTTTCTATCAAACGCATTCTAACCATGAATTATTGATGACAAGTCGATATCGTATAGACAAACAACGTTCTCCGCATTATCTTAGTTTTAGAGTTAGCGACCAAACGGATCACAGATACCATACTCCTAGTATTACTTTAAAGTCTCATTGATCCGTAAGCCACTTCGGCACTAAGAACAAATCAGCAAAGTGCCATAACACATACTGTAAATATAGAGCTGAGTAATAGCCCCAAGGGATGGATCGCAATATTAACCTGCGCTGAGCCAAGGCTTTACGATGTCAACGCATTTGTGTGGGGAGAACATATGTCACAGCATTGAGTCGCATTTTACTGATTTATTGTTTACGCTTTATTGGATGAGTTAAAAGATATCTTGAAGAATTCAGCTATAACTGTCTTCAATAGTTTTCCCTGGACAATATCGTTGCTTAGAAACAGCACCCCTTATTTTCCCACACATTGTTGACCAATTTAATCGTTAAGGATAAAAGCACTATATTCATGTTTATAAGCATAGGTACTTGAATATTGCACGCACAGGAGTATAACAAGGGCAGTGTTACACGACGAGGGGAGATTTTTAGCAATAACAGCGCCTGACTCAAACGCTATTGTGAGACGAAACCTTCAATTTATAACTTATATTTGCCAAATATGACACCTGGTTAGGTCAGGCAATAAGGGAATGAAAGATAAGTCAGTGTAATGAAATATCTAATTTTGCCCATAATGTAACCCAGTATACAGGAGTTGTTACATTGAAAACCCTTCATTACCAACGCACACACGTGATTCTTATTAAACATAAATTACCAAAATATACACCGACCTGATTATAATTGTGAAATATGATACATGGTACTCATATAACGGAGTTGAAATGTACGTTATGTGTTTGAAGAGTGAATGTATCGCTAAAAACGCCGGTGTCAATGCTTTCATCCTTCCATATATATACAGTTTCCGATAGAATGCAAATATCGTCAAAATATGCCCCATCAGCTTCGCCGCACTGCGCCTGTCTGTCTACTTGATATTATATCCTCGTCGGCTTTGTGGAGTATGTTGGTGCTTAACAAAACGGCAAGGGCAGTATTTGGCCTCTGAACTCTTTTTTCTACGATGTTGCATCCACACCACTTAGATCTCAGTGGGATCCAAGTTGTCTACCGATCAGTATCATTTTGATGTTAAGCCCGTCGTGCAGTATATAGTGCTTTATTTTTGCTGCCCGAGAAAAACATGGATTCCCACCATCATCAGCAATGCAGCTATGTTCGTGATTATGTAGTAACAGCAAATTCGTTAGTTAAATGGTTGATTCTCTGGACAAATACTCCAGGAATTATACGAATGCAGCCAGCTCAATAGAATATAAAGACTACTTTGCCTGACTAACACCTCTTTGTCCTCACCATCAAACGGCGAGGACGCATCTAACCGCTTCCTCAAGAAAAGCATTATAAGTCACCATAGAGTCACAATCTCACAATTCATCATTCGCAAATCTTGTTAGGCAAGCCGAATATCCAAATGGCGCTAAATGATTCTGACATAACAAATAATGCACACACGCGCACCTCGATTATGCTAGTCGTGTCCAACAGATTAAGTCGGGCCATGGGTGACAATGGTAAGTCACACCGTGCATTAACTGAATAAGGCCCTTCTCGTGACAGCGCGTGTCCTTGATCTCATATCACTTGCGTTGTGATTACCTGAGAATAACCTAATGGAAGCCTTCAAATGATTAACACCGAAAATTGATGAATCGATGTTAAATCTCATGTTTCATTGAATTTTTACTCATCATCGTACAATTATATTTGACGCCCTATGTATTCATTAATATTTCCATTATTACCACATGAAATTTTACGGGTACACCTTGCTACCACTTGCAATAATGATATTAAGAAACTTTGGCGTGATGGTTCGCATTCATTGCATGAAAACATTAGTAGGTAATTCTATGGTGTCACGTTATTAAGCTGTGTATAGCTGCTCTATCAGTATTCAAGTAATGTAAACCACAACCTTCATAATTATGGATTGTAATTGGAATTGACAAACATCCATATGATTTCATATAGGACGCATCGTGTATTCGTAAGTCGACGAATCTCTGATGAAGCTGTTGCTGCCTCTAATAAATCTGCCACGTGCCGAATAACAACTTTAGCCCCCCCCCCTTACGACCCTACTCGCTTTTAACAGAATGCATTTAAAATCAAGTCAACTAAACTACGGTTTTATCACCTCTTCAATTCAATAAAAGCTCGTGAACATGTCAACTCATTTTAATTAAAAGCTTTTGTATTCAGTGATTACCATCACAATGCATTTAATGGTTGCATTTTTCATGCCCTTATTTAGAGGCTGTTGAATGGACCAAAAGAATCGCTACCTGGCAACGCTTCTCATTTGAGAATGGTCTCATACACTGAATTGCAAACACCATGACGTCATTTCAATGCAAGTAGTCCTTCGGTATGCCATTGTAGATCTCAAGAATAAATTTTGTCCATTTCTGACCAAGATCAGCTGCATGCAGCGTATACTTTTCCTATCTTACCTTTATCTGCCATATAGGGCTGCTTTTTAGACTTTTCGGCGAAAAATAATGATGAAGTTGATTTTAGCAATATTCTAATGGGCGTAGGAAAAAGACAAACCTTTAGTAAACCACTATTACGGCGCCAATCTAGGGGACATTAAATGGCTGGGGATATGTCAAATGCCGTGGCGTAATACCTTCTTAGTGCCTATAGCTATGCAGCCTTGCATGACGGTACAAATTTGATGCTTACATGGCTATGTTACTTAATTGTGAGGAACGTTGGTTTTTAAACTCAAGATAATGTTTTTCTATAAGATACCGACTTCTCATCAATAATGCATAGCTAGAATGCGTTTGATAGAAATCTCAATGAAGGTCAACCAATTGTTGGCCTCAAATTTTTATCCTTACCTGTGTGGGCACATGAAAAACAATAGAAACTTGCAGTTAAATAAAATTATAAAAATTACCATATTATTTTTATCTAAGATCTAGTAACACGTTTTCCGATGGCGTTCGAGATATATTCACTTGCCAAGTGCATACGTCTAATAATGGTTCTAATTGGACGATGATTCACATGTCACTTGCCAAGTGTATACGTCCAAGGATGGTTCTAATTGGTCTATGATTCACATGTCACTTGCCAAGTGTATACGTCCAATGACTGTTCTAATTGACATATGATTCAGTCGAAGGGTTGTCATCATACCGATGACGAGGTGAGTGTTCAGACATCCACGGTAAGTTGTTACCATGTGATACAGATTTTATTATTGACAGCATTTTATCAGATAACACACACAGATTACGCACAATGCACTTAGGTACTCCAACACCATGATGTGTTTCGAATGACGACCTAACATGTAGATGTCTAGCAACTTAACATTTGCATGATCTCGTGAGTGATGCAGCAGCACATCAATATTTTAGAGGTAGATGTTTTCACGTTGATTAGCCAAATCATAACATAAGCCTCGCTAGCCATTGACTCATAACCCATCGTATTTTGTCGGTCAATTCCATCACTTCTAACAATCGACTTTCACAATCGAGTGGATACGTGCTCGTATAGCTAATGATTATGCATTGTTGTTTTATTGGCCATAAAGCGATCATCATTTAAAGTTGATTTCATTTACCTTGTTAATCTTTGCAGGCAGTTTGAAGCCCTGAGCAATTATATTCCCTTCTGACACGCATTGGATATCTACGTAATAGCATTATGGAAACTAAGCAGACAACTCGGTCGACGTTTCCCGGTGGAACATACAGGGAAGAGGCATACCTTGAACACGATGCTCTCCTGAAACATTCTTGATTTGAGTGTGTGAGCATTCTTGTGATTCACTGTGAAATTAAAGAAGGCTTAAATATAAAAACCACATCCAACGATATTTGATATTACAGTCTAGGCAAGTACGTCAGTCTGCGTTAACCAGGTGTCATGGAGAAAGTAATCAACACGCAGCACAAAACACGTAGATGAAATAACAGATGAGGTAGCTTGGGGTCAAACAATCAGTTACTTTGATGTCACGCTTTCGCGAACCACTGTAGCCAGGAATATGTGGTAATCATGTCTGCAGCGACTCCAACGACTTAACTTCATTGGATTTCGGGCCAATGTTAATGCCACTGCCCCACCGTTTACAACATAATGCCCCTTCAATGCTGACAAATCACGCTGTGTTATCGTCCTTTTCGACGACCTTCTCTGCTCCGCTTGTTCGCCTCCATACTGTTCGCTACAATACCAATCCTTAGCGCCGGCCCATCATCATAGTCGCTCAACGGCATCAACCGAGAGCAATAACCATGACAGGTCATTTAGAACGGTGCCGAGATTTACAGTACATATTGGAGAGCGACTACTACGGTTTATGATTTAATGGGGAAACGACTGGCTACAGCTATTAACACTTATACTGAGCATTAGGTAACTATAGCATATGACGTATTATAATTACGTACAATTGTCATTGTTCGGCCATGCCTTTATACATCACGGTATGTACATGTGGATATTGTAGTCGGAACGTCGATATTACACGGGATAACAATGATAACAATGCGAGGTTACTACACATATAACAATGACGTCATTCAGAACACCCCAGCATTGTTCTGCTATATATTCTGAAGCTGGCGGAAAAATATGGAACTGCAAGCGTAGGCTTTATTTATATATCATCGATGAGCCTAACGTCATATGTACAGCCGTTTAGCCCATAGAGAGCTCACCACCACTATGCAGCGATGCGTCATCATAGCGTCACTCAGGAGGCCGGGGAACATATGAACATATGCGTAAGGTTTCCGCGGCATGATACCAATCATGTGAAGTCTGGGTGGATAATGGTTTTCAATATGAAAATCTCCTAGGACCGTCACTATCAGGGATCTTCATGCTATTCCGGTGTTCACTTGCATCCAAGCATTCAACACAGTTGAATCCCTTTCACATTTACCGGTCTAAGATGGAATCTAATGTAAATTAAACTAGGTCTACTAAAGCTGGAACCACTTGCAGTAATGATGTAGAGCCTAGTTTGCGTGATTGTTGATGTTGTATTCGGGATCAAATCTGTCTCATAACTTCGCATTAACAGCACAAGAACATGAGTGGCCATATTATTGCTAAAGGCTAGCATATCTGAACTCGGTAGCCATTTTATTCAGCCGGGCAGACACTCCTTTATCTGTATTCAACCTTGGAGTTATGTAAGCCGGCATATATTCCTTTATTGTACAACAGTCATGGAGACTTAATGGCATGTCGACCGTTCTCTCAACAAATGCAGCTGTTGTTGACTGTAATAAATCTGCCACGTGCCAGATAACAACTACGCCAGCCTTTCTTCAGATGCTTCGCTTTCTGTTCATGTTATTTCGCTCTGATTAGAACTACACCAATACACTGGTTATGTTAACATGGCCCATTTGCAGGTTGCATTTGTACTACGCTCATTTAGGGCCTGTTAAATGTACTAAATTACACGCAGTCTGGCGAATTGTATGGCTAACGGTATGCTACTGTAGAAGTGTAGAGCTCGCGTGTTAATGATGTCAATTCCTGAACAAGATCAACAGCATGCAGCCATTAGTTTATAAATAACCCGGCCGATGGATAAAATTGTTCATCACCTTCCCTCATCTGCCAAAAAGGCTGAATCTAATCTGTAACAACAAATTAATCATTTCATTTTTGCAATTTTCGTATCTGAGGTTGTGAAAACCTCAATTTACTTGGGAAAAGCTATTCTTCTGACCGGATAAGTCGAATGATATGGCTTAATGCCATCACAGCACTTTAACTTGTCTGCTGGGCCAAGGAAACCCCAAATGGGTTTTTTTCTAATGCATGGCAATTGACTTGTGAGTTGTTGTAGATAGCGGGCGACCAAGGCCAGTACATTCTTCAGCCCACAACACCCATTATGCAGATTCTGGTTCAACCGATATTCCAATATGAATAAACAAATTCTTCTTATCCATCTCTTAGACAATCAGTTATTGCTGATTGCTTACTGAGCTGCCGTACGTTATAGAGTCAGACTAGTCGACCGCAAATTGATACATTCAGTTTTTTTGATTAATGATGAAAGCAGTTTGATTTTAACTTCATGTGGAAACTCCGTAAATACGTTCAACACAACTCCATGGCATTCGCAGGTTTTGCAAAAAAAAGAAGCAATTCACCAGCTAGATCCACAGAATATATCACCTGAATTCTAGCTCTCCCGGCAGATTTAGTATGGATATATTCATCCAGTTTTTCTACGATGCCGCAGCATATGTATTAACTACGTCTTCTTCAGCGCCTCAACTATCTCGTTTTGTTTTGATAACTGTCTTAAAATCACTTAAGCCATTAGTCTCAACGAAACATTCATATCTGGAATGTCTTAAATGTTATTGCACGTCTTTGTCTTTGCCAGAGTTATCTTATCCAGTCTTGTCAAATCAGTTTGCAAGATAAGTTGTTTCTTAAGATGACTATGGACAGCTATATTCAAAGCATAACGTCAGGGTCAAGATTCAGACCACGAGATTCCAGGGAGCTTCATTGTTGAAACTTTAAATAAACCAAATAAGCATCTCTGCTCCAGAACTCGTGATATTTCTGTGGCTAGTCCCCACTAAAGCAGCTACAGGCAGCAAAATAGCATTACAGAAAAGAAGGAGCATCATAAGCAAGAAAAGCTAGTATAAGTAGTGGTGGAGAATTCAGGCACGCTGGCAGCTTCTACTGTTGTCAGTACACATTTTCCCAACGCTAGCACTTACACGCTCTTTAGAGAAGAAGAAAGCTGACAATTGCTTCACATGTCGAGAAAAGCATGACTCACGCAACGGTAGCGTACATCGGCCTCTTCCACTCGACTTGCCACCATTTAAGGCATACTAGCATCCTGGCGCTATCAAGACCAGACTTCGAAGATGACGGCCACATTTCCCCCTTCAGTTTCTACCACTGGTAAGTACGTCAGTCATATATTACATTAAAATGAGTTGACCGTAAAACAGCTAGTGCTCATTCGGACCTTCTGTCGCGCATAAGTACTTTCTCCACACAAAACAACCCTAACGCTATCGCCTTAATTTTAACCTACCACATCCGACAAACCTTATGCTAGGACGGGAAAACGCAAATTTGTTAAATTATTCGAGGTCAAATATCCTCCTTATTCAAATTAAGTATTCAATATTATGTTCGTTGGCGAACAATATGAGTGGGTCATCGAGGATGCAAGGATGTGGCACGGAAGATGAGCATTACTAATTTTGAAATCAATAACGAATTATGTCTACCTAGCCTCATTGATTCATTTTCATAGTATTCGTCGTACATATTTTCCTTTTCAGAAATTTTTCCCACCAATGTCATATTATTTTTAGCCATATACTTTCTTCTCATAAACAAGAAGCCCATATTCATTTTATATGCATAACCATTTTTTTCATGCAATTATTTCACACAACTTCAACATACATATTTCTTTCACTATTCCAACCATACAACATTTTACCATCCATACCATCTCAGCCACGTGTCAAACGCATGAACGCCCAACGGTTAGACAAATTCAAATTTCTCAAAGCGAGCTCAGGAACCAACTTAAGTGTCAAAGATAACAAAACCTCGAAATTCAGATTTTGACCTGTCCAATTAAGATTCACACCAGCGGTCCCATATAAGAAATTACTACCTAGGCTGTTAAATTCCTCTTGGAAACATGCTACAATCTAACATAGATAAGAGATCCTCTTTCATGCATCGGTCAAGGATCACAGTCCCAATTCAAAGGTACAAAGCTACCGGCCTATTAATTGCACTTCAACGCAAACTTCCTTTGCCGCCACCCAAAATAAAGTAAACTGTGAGTCCAGGTTAAAATCATAAGAAGACTCTTTAAACTTGTCTTCTTCCACACAGCGCAAACTTGACACAATGATATCATCAATTATGTTCACATTTATTATGCCTCTATGTCTGCAGATAATAAGACAAAATCTTAATATCGCACCGTCTCTCATATCATGCAGACACGCGTAAAATTAGCGATCCTTAAAGTTACACATTACCCATAACGCTAATCTTATAATATTAGTTATGATCTAACGAAGGAATCTGCAGCTTAGGAAAGACGTGCGTATTTATCAAAATAATTAATGGAGAAGTATCGTTAACATTTATTTCTCAGCACAAATATATATGAGATGTTTATATTGATGTTCTCCTGCACGTACAACACATGCAATTAAAGCATCACACCGTTGTGTATCCGGACTTACATATTAGATAGTGGCCATGTGCAACATAGATATTCTTTTAGGCATAATTATTCTAAAAAGGCTCTCAGCAACATAGCTTTCTTAAACACTATCTTGGGCAATAACCGTCACTGATTTACACGCACTCAATCCTTATGCAAAGTACTATAGTTGTATATACTAAATGCGCTTGCTTACGTTATCTGTGTATTACGTCAGACGAAGATGTCCCTGTCTTCAAATTTATTTACAAAAGCCTTTGTAGCACTGACTAAACGTTTCTTCTGCTAACGAAAAATCTATTCCCATCGTATAGCATCCACTATTACGCCGAGGGGCGATGTGCAACACCACCGGATACGACCAAAAACATCGTCTGATGAGCGGAAATGTTAAGCAGCGCCCTAGGTGCATTGAAACGTTTTTTTAGCAGGTTCTCATGTGTCGTTCAGACTCGTATTTCACAGCACAATAAATGAGGTGGAAAAGAGTATTAAACCACGCCTCTGGTTAGGAAAGTCATGCCTGTGGCGCAACCTGTCTCGTCTCTGCCGAGATTTGCAACTTTCATACAGAAGTTACACAAGGCTAATTCGTTGGGGGTTTTAAACATATTTTAGTTTCATTTCCTGTCAAGTTATATTACCTTGTATCAACCATGCACAACTACAGCGGATGCTCTGAGGGGAAATTGGTGAATTGGTTAAGTTCAAAGCTTAATGGCTCTCTCATAGTTAACATGGCAATCAATCATCTGCGCACTACTATTTGTGCAGTATGATATCAAAGTGCGCATTACACATGGTGCAGTGCATCGCACGTCAGTACGTTACTTGGACTGCAGTATATGTTCTTGTTAGTGGGGTTAGTTACTCGAAGAGCTTTAACGGACACCATACGCAATACATATACCTAGCGCATGGGTAGCATACCACCTTCAATAACACCACACATTTCGGTTGATACCCCCTCTGGATGTTACAGGCAATACATTTATCCATTACCTGTTCAAGCGACTTCAACTCACCTCTCCCGGGTAGACTAGCGGGTGTTATAAGATCTTCCTACTTAACTAGCTGGCACTACTCATATCAGTTGACACTACTATTGAAATTTACTCCGTGATATTAAAAAAAAATCCGCCGTTGTGAGACGTTCAACTCGTGGAAATGTGCAAACTGTTCTCATAATGGCATCTATGCTGCGGGAAAACTTTGCTGGTGTTGTGATTTCCACAAAAACTGCTCATATTTGGCACTGGAGACTGGAAGCCATCGTTATTAATGCTATGAGAATAGATTAATTATGAGGGGCATTAATGACTAGCATACGAAAAGTCAGATTATTTTTGCATTTAAAGTCTAATAAATGTTAAGGAACCAATGGAAAGCAAGCCCAGAAGATGCCTTCCCATTGTTTTCTGTATGAGTAAGCGATTAAGCTAAAAGCTCACTGATTACTTATGCAGCAGTCTATATATCTCTGCACATTTGGCTTTAGTGATGACTTATTTGGTTAAACATACCTTCACGAACCCTAGCAGTCAAACCTATTGCCACTTGTCGTAATGGCATTCCTGTCACATTCAGCTCGCAATCAGCACCTGGATATTTTTTACAAATGGTTAAATATTGTAGGGGAGTCATCCTCGGGACAACTTATTTAGGCGATATATTACTTATTTAAACAATATTCAATAAGACTCTATGCACCATATAAGGCACTAGCAGGGTTTAAAAACATTCAGCTTGTAGGTTTGATGAGCCATTCGCAGTAGTTATTGGCCAGTACTAAGACGTGGAACAAATAAGTATTAAGACATTAGTAGTAAAGATGACAACAGGCGTATGATTGAAACATATATTGTTATCAACGCCTACCTTCACCGCTCCCTGCACTGATGTTTTTGGATGACTTCATTGTTCGTGGAAGTACTGTCGTAATTTAGATCAGTAATAACCAGTTGTTGTACTTAATTGTCCGATGATTTACTGGATATAACGTGTGACTTCATATAGGATCGGAATGCAGCATTAGGCTCGCCCTCTAGAGGCTACATTAAATGGAGCACACGGACTTTTTCTAACACAACACCGTCCCTTACTGAGTGCATACCATAGGGTTTAGTGTGTAAACGTCGTCTGAGTTATTCCAATCCTCAAGTGTGGTGGTAATATGCTAGGCAACAGAGAGTTTGAGCTGAACTCGTCTATAGATGTGCTTCTTTGTAGCGGTATCAATACTTTGAAGCAACATGGATTGCTGCAAAGCTGCCAATTATAACACACCAGACATGCGCATATCATTTTCGTCATCATCGTATACCATTAAATCTTTCATCATTTTGAAAGCGTCAATTATCGGTGTGCCTTGCAGAGACTGGACAAAAGGTGGGTCAAGTGATGATTTCTTTCAAACAACGCTGTGCAATCAATTAAACCAAATGTCAGACGTCTTTCTCGTTATCACAAGATCATCCTATATCACGTACCACTTTTCATTTCCATTACAGCCTTCAATGCATCACGCAAACTTGGAGGACATTTCTCATTGGTAGTGTTAATATTAATTTACAAGTTATCTAAGATTTTGACTAAGAAGGCCGTTATTGAATAAGAGCAAGTCGTTAACCAGCAATGTTCACGTCAGACAGCTGGTTAAGGTGTATGCACTACGAAAGTTATAGCTGCCCAACAAACGTAGTTACTGGGTAAACTACCCACCTGCGTGGTAGGAGTTTTCATGCCATATAAGGTAGCTTATGGTATTGTGATACCTGTAAAATCATTAACCAGTCATCACAAGTACTACCATCGTTATCATCGCCATTGGCGGTGTCACTGTTGCGGAATTCACACAGTACACTACTTCTGGCAAAGGGAATCTTCGTGGCACTAAGAATCATACACGGTCAACTGTATTTTTAGCAGACCTTACGGTATTGAAAGAGGTGGTTAGCAGTGATTACCAACCCTTTCTTAAGTTTTGACCGATATTCGTGGATTCAATACGGTCAATTATTTGCTCCACATTGCAATTTTATCTGGCAACGAATCCCTAGTCAGGTACAGATTGCATGTAGGCGTGACTTGACGTATGTATTCACATACTGCAGTTGTGTATGTGAATATATGTATTGTTATCATTTGCACACCGAATAATCATCGTCATTCGATTTATTGTCATGGGTATTGATTCATACGTGAACCAATGGGATGTTGCTAGCACAGTATATCAACACTGTGGGCTCCAATATCGTATGAACCTGAAACAATCAGCGAAAATCAAAATGGATGCACGTGTTCCGGTTAAGGTTAACTCAATGCAAATCAACATTTGGGGAGCTATTTGTTAAAACTTGGGTTTGGTAGCCATTATGTAACTATTTCAGAATGACGAGAAAATATTAAGCATTCTGTTGATGTGGTAGAGACTAATTAAGCCAATATTATTGTTTCATTCGCGGTAGAAAACGCGGGCGAAGTCTACCTACTCAACCCATTCTATCTAACGCACACATGTGCGTGTGGCATTATTTGCGCCGCGATGCACATGTCAACAACTAAGTAGTCCATGCTGCAAGGCCTTTTGCATCGCTATTTCTGACAAACTTGAAGCAATTTGTCTTAGTGCTAAATTCCTTGATTCAAGATGCAACATTCCCGATCCTTGATTGTAAAACTTATCTGTCATCTGTCAGGGTTTCGATGTTGATTGACATTGTATCTCTACATCGCCAAATATGCAAATAAGCATGTAGTTGTTTGGTGGTTTGGTGAGAAGCTAGACAATGTGGCAGGATTATTGCTGGTCATTGGTCAGCGGTTCTGAACTCGACAGACTAATTGACTAGTCCATATTTTAATGCATCAGATTTTGCATATGTTGTCAGTAGCATCATCGAAGGTGATATCACACTGCAATATCAGGTTATGTCTGTTACATTATTTGGTACCAATTCTTGCACGCGCCCCGACAGAATGGTCACAATAAATGAGACAATGTTGATGCAAGCAACATTGTTTAATAGGCATTAATCATCGTTGAATGTCACTGTAGATGAGTAACCACATAATATGCCGTCTGTGTTGTTATATTTGCGTTATGGATAACAAATAGTCAGATCGAAACCCGTATATAAGCCAGTTTTCTGATGGCGTCTCTTACGTTACAATGCAAAACTGCAATATGTTTTGCTCGCCCTCCCTTGAGGCAACTTGCCAAGGCAACTTAACAGCCGCCCTAGATGGTCTAGGGCGGTTGTGGTTTGATACTATCCATCGATTGGCAAGAAGCACGAGGTTTGGCTGGTGTATCGTAATTGTCGAAAAAACATGCCATACAATGACAATATCATAGCAAATAATTTAACACGTTGCGAATCAATGTATTGCAAATGCTATCGCATATAAGTGCCTGTCGGCGAATGGTCCAATTCGACAGCCGTCATCGCCCAATCCCTTGCGAATTCCCTAATTCCCGAGCAGTTTAGTTTTCATCGCCAATGATGGCATAAGCTTCTCTATGATTACCTACCTGCGTGTGGGTCATCACACTTTACCTCCTCTTTAATGCGAGTGTAGAAACTGTGATTCGGTATAGTGTTATGCCGGCAAATGAGGTTCCGGCTATTCGTTATTATGATCATGGTTAGTGTGTTCATGGCTGACGGTTCTTAGCGGGGTTTCATATTTGTTTTTATGTCCAGCTTAGTATCGGTATTTGGCAACCAAACGCTTACAACGTGTTAATGTATATAATGGGTAATTATGTTTTACATGAATATTCTATGCATGTGCTAACACACATATTATCACTGCTTCTTAACTCTGGGATAGGCCTACAAATTAGCTGGGCTTTGCGTCGTAGGCTCTTCGGACCTATGCATATTTACTACGACAGCTATGTCTTTGCTTGTTATGAATATATACTGCTGACGGTTAACACTTACAAGGTGGCTCGTCAAAGTTGCTCGTTAAGGTAGCTCGTTCGTGATGCTATGATGCTTTTATCTACGACGAGGATGGGTAGTTAACTGGCCTGCACACAAGCCGCAGATCAAATGAGGGATCAAATAGTCCCATTTTATTATGATGTGTAACCAGATAATCTAGAAGTCAACATGTAAGACATCTCATGGAGTTGGACCATTACAGTGCGTTGGAATCTACTAATCATCACGACAACAAGCGTCTTGGCCATGTCCAATAACGCAAGCTTTTGCATTTGAGATGTTAGTATCTTGACGATGTTATTTTCTCGATCTGATCGAAGACAGACGCTTATGCTGCGCTCTGTATGGCAGAACTTCAACAGCTTGCAGATTCAAGGACTGTGAATGAATATTATCTATTTTGCAATACCGGAGCCGTCTTCAATTTTATTCAAATACTGCAGTCCGTATGGTGTGTAAAAGTATCACCAGCAGTTATCGAGGCTGTCGTATTGCCACACACATTACTCCACCGTAGTTCTTGATAGCTAGGTATGGTGCGCATCACTACAAGAATATCTATGTGCAGAGATTCGTGCGGTTTATTCCTTTGAATAAATCGCCTTCCGTTGTCAATTGGCTTACAGATGTCTGATATAAAATTCATGTTCTTAAAGACCTGCAATAAAATGATAATATCATGGCGATAGAATTTATGGAAATCGAGTATCGAGGAATTGTAGATGTATCCAAATGCTTTGTGTAGACCGAGACTAAAGCACATTTTGCCTATTATCCAGATAGTCGTCAGTGGCGATCCTTCTGAAGAGCCTCGTGAGATGAGACTGTATTACTCTGTCATTGAGGCAACTGGACTCATTGATGATTGGTTATATTAATCAATCTCCTCAATAGTCCTCATTTCTGCTGAATGTGACATTATTCCAAAGCAATAGGATTTCCTATGTGGACGATTACTCAATCTTCATCTTGTATATCTATTTTAATGTACACTGCTCGCCGGGTTTAGTTCCAATCGTCAAGCTTGGCTCAATTGAATGGTACCGAGATGTAATATTGCTGTGGGATGTGGCAAAAATGACTTCGCCTCGAGCACAATCTCAAATCAATGATTCGTTAGTCAAAATGACATCGATCCAGCAAGTTGTTGATTGGCTTGGATCAGTACAATCCAAAGATATTTCCATATTATGTTTCTCAACCAACGAAGCTAAGTCAGTCCGATGTCGAGAATATACACCTTATAAAGCCAGGGATATTTGAATGAACGCTTTTTCATGTAATACGATATGATAAAAAGCCTTGAATATTCATTGCCGTGATGAAACGCATTTAAAGATACGTTAACTCAGATATATCAGTCATACACTTTCAGGTTACCACCAACTATTTCGAGCAAAGCGTGATATATGTTGTTACTATCCTTCAGCTTCGAGCAGCTTATCATAATGCTTTTGAGAAACACCGCGGCACGGTATAAGCATGGGTGATCCGTTAGAAACGCGTTTCATAACTAAGGGGCTCACATTCCGTTTGCTTTGACAAACAATCACTGTCTAAACAGGTATGAGTATTGAAATCGTAGATTCTCAATGTGTTGGTAACCTTACGTTGCTTATTTGTGAAGGGTCTTTAAGACCCAATGCAACGTTTAAGAAATTAAACGTAATGCAGAGCTAAAACCTAGCACAGTTTGAACGATGGTACCAGAAAATTAATTGATCGTGTTCAGATAATAAATCTGTTCGAGGCTCCTTTTTGTGAAGTTTGAAGGCTACTTGCAGGCCGCCAAAGTGTATGAATGTGCTCGCAGTGCCGCAACTGGGTTAAAACGGAGTCACTTAGCAGCTAGAGAGAAATTAAAGCGAAATGTAAATTGCACCAAACCCGATAACTACATTAAAGTTAAGTTCTTGATAGTTAGCGTTATCGTGGCTAATATGATCATGGTCAGTGTGATCATGGTCAGAGCGACCATGGTCAGTGTGATCATAGTCAGTGCGATCATGGTCAGTGTGATCATGGTCAGTGCGATCATGGTCAGTGTGATCATGGTCAGTGCGATCATGGTCAGTGTGATCATGGTCAGTGCGATCATGGTCAGTGTGATCATGGTCAGTGCGATCATGGTCAGTGTGATCATGGTCAGTGTGATCATGGACAGAGCGACCATGGTCAGTGTGATCATGGTCAGTGTGATCATGGTCAGAGCGATCATGGATAATGCGATCAATCAGTCAATATGAATCATTTCAAACTTGGTGTGCGCGTAACATATGCAATTCATGTGTGAATCACGCTTCTTAATCGGACCAAGCGGTGATGTTCAAGCCGCCAAACATTTTGGCTTCTGGTACATTTAATGTAATCATACTTTCCGTACATTTCTGCAGGAGGCGATTGAGGAAGGATCTTTTCTTACAAGCAAATCAGCACTACTTTGAAGCATGCCGTTTGGTATATGTCAACGGCGTGAGAGACTTGCTTCAAATTGGTGATTACCTATTTTCAAATATATATAAAACATGGCCAGGCTCTTCAATAGGCTGCTAGCCCCTTAACAAAGTGAGTAAAACAGTCTAATATGTGTGTTTGTAATCACGCCGCAAAACGCGAAAATAACACTCAATGGACCCTGATCGTGATATGTATGGGTTAGATGCCAAGTAGCTGTGAGGATATCATACATTCATACGAAGGAACCTCTGTGACATTCCGTTTCATGATGCAATTCAAGCACCACGACTTCGCAGTGCTCAAATATAGCCATCACTAAGGTATTATTTCCACACAGAGAAGAGGTTAGCGAGTGTGGTGTCATGGCTGATTTCTTATATTCGACTGTAGTTGAATGGGGGATGGGGTGTGACTTTGTGACACATTCTTATCATGTCAAATCATTTGGTGTCTGTGCTTGATTTAATCAATCCGCGTTATCATTTATCCAGGATAAATTCACGGACTTCCGATGTTGTTGCAATTAAGCACTGTGCAATTGCTGTACGTAATTTTCCTTTCATGGGAACATGGTGACTGTTTAAATAAATTTAGAATAATATGTATATAGAAAAGCGCTAAGCTATTTCATTCGTCATCAGCCATTAATATGCGGTCGTTTCGTCCACTCAAGACAAAATACAAGGTAAGCCCTACAAAGAAAGCAACGGGAAGCCGAGGGTTCTGCTGCTTACAACGCGTCAAGGTCATGGTCCAAGCATAACAACCATTCATCATTGCCCTAATATGATCTCGTTGTTACAAGCAATTCGAAACTCATGACAGACAAATATCTTGTGTCTGGCAAGACTTGTATTGTCGAATGATATGGCATCTTCCGCGTCTGTCACTAAAATGGCTGCTAGTCGCAACAGACACGAGTGGATCCCATAAGCAGAGGGATTTCATTCATCTGTCGACTGATGGCATGCCAAGGTTTCCGCACAACATGCGCCACATGTGCCGCTTGTTATAAACAAAATAAACGTTATTATTTGTAGGTTATTTCAACACATTCCACACATGTAAAATGGTGAGCTGAACAAAGCTTGTGCTGCGTCGTGACTCGCCAATCATCATTCTATGATGTGGCCCGAGTAGTTTTCCTTATAGTAACATAACCCTCACTCTTGTGCTAACTGTCTCTGCGTCACTTCTTGTGCTGTACTACGTGCATTTATTGCATACGTAATTCTCATGGTGACAGATTATGCGGACAGACAGCATTGTGTAGCAGCCCATATTAATGGTGGAACTTATTCCCCTGCTATTTCCTCAATGACATATTGGTTACATTGTATGAACTAACTATACTTATTTATATGCCCAATGCATCTATATGGATGTACGGATCAACCCCATCAAATGCAAAGACACAGGTTAAGTTACACAAAGTATACCGATGCTGGTTTATTTCAATGAGTAGTATGATCTGTATTATTACCACAAATATTGCTTGAATTCATAGTGCAAATGCAGATTTGCAGATCTTATGATGTGCATTAGACGAACCCACGCACTATCTCTAGTATGTATTGTTAAAACTGTTCCCTAATTTTCTGATATTCAACGCCGATGCCATTCAACGTCATGCCTACAGCATGTGTCATTTGCTGCTAAACTGAGCAGATGCCGTAAGCTCCCTAATGACACCGTAAGTTTTCAGAGATACATTTCTGAAATCGCATCTCTCCCTTAGCCACCTTTTGCATTCCTGGAATTTCATATCTTGCTTTACAGTATTGTATATCTACGCATATATTTAGTTAACAATACGTGGGTGTGAAAGCAACCAATGTCACCAACTTTACTGGATTATATTTAACCAAGAAAATCACGGACATCGTAGGCTCTCAACGATTGTACCTGTACAGCTAATAACTAAGATGCCATAGTTTCAACTGTGCATCGATTGAAGTTATCAGCCATTGAAATTAGCATTTGTAAAAATACTTTATGTCACAGAACCATGAATATTGAACGCACTGTCCCTAAATGCAAGTCAATCTAAGGCGACGAGATAGTACAAGGTATTAGAATGTAGGTTTGTCCAGTTTTTGTCTCATAAACACGTCAATGCCGCTCAAATATTACTCGCATTGTGCTACTTTAACACTATAATGATCAACGTACAGACACACTGGAAATAACCAAATTCTACAGAAGAACAACTTCTCGTGTGGCTGCATACATCATTGCAGTCTTTGTTCACGTATGTACCTAATAGAGACGTTTTCGCGTATAAGTACGTCGGATTGCTCACCGAACGACCAGATACACGAGACGATCACGCGTGATCGACAGATTTGAAAATGCCTGCCTGTACGAGATCTTGCCCTGAGTAACCCAAATATAGCCGCAGTTGCGACAATAAATGTTCTTCGATTCACATTGTGTGTGCAATAGCACAATGTATTGGTGCTTGATGCCATTTAAACATAATTGCTCCTCTGTTGACGGCAATATGCCAACCAAGCTTTACCGTCGATCTTCACAACCCAACTCAATCGGCTGGTGCCCTTAATTACACAGACATTTTTTACCTCTTGACAGCTTCTCACATCAGTTCAATCCAATCTCCATCATAACAATAGAGCCTCGAGCATGCATGGTCATCAAAGCCAGTGACATACATAACAGTGAATTGGGTGCTGCGTTCGACTAATAAGAAACTGACAGATTCCAGATCTCGACTTGGGAACGTGAGACAACATAATCAAATAGAACTGTCCGGTATACGACTACTAAATGTCACACGTTTGCTCATACAGTGAAAACCACCAAATCATACAGGCCCAGCAAATGATCTTTCACGCTATTATTGATGATTAGGCACATGCGATCAACAGATTTCAATGCGACGCTAATTTGCATTCGCGATAGCGTCCAATATAACAATACACATTGGGGAACAACAACAGAGATATTGGGGATTTGTGGTCATGAACTATGCTTATACATGCGCAACATACAGTGACCGGTAGAAGTACTCAAGAGTGGCATATATCAAACCAAATACTAATATGCTGGCTTTGCAGAGAAGCACGCCTGAAAACCAGGATTCGGTCGATGCAAACCAACCACTGTCACGCATAGAAGCTTCCACACAATACAGTACCGCGCGTGATGACGGGAACAATGGGAGATACCAACGCATGCTGAAGCTTCTCTGATCCCATCAAAGTAAACGGCATGGTGGGCCAATCTGACGCTGGACAAGACTTAATGCTGCGTACCTGTAGCAATGCGACTACTCTTGCATAGTGTAGCGTTCTTTCCTGTTTACATCGCGATGGTAGAATTGTTGCTTTGAACAATATTCTAATCCCTAATCGACGTGCTATTTGTTGTTACATAACTTACAGTGCTGTGTACCCACCCATGGAAATCCGGGTGAAATATGATGACATAGCTCTCGTTATAACAAATCGTGCATTGCGTTTATAGCATGAGTCACGTTAGAAAACGGCTGATTAATCTCCCATTAAGAGTGAATTGTGTCCCCGGTTGTTGTAGTGATCTTACGTATACTATACAGTGGTGATTGTTATTGTAGCATCTGGCAGATCGTTCTTATGACTCGTCACGGGAAGCACTGCGTTGACATCATCGCATGGAAGATAACCACAAAGTAAACGGCACATTCCTCTTGTGGTATAATACATGTTTGTGACTAGACATGCTGATGCTGCACACGGTGTGTATAGGTCACGATAAAGGGCCGAGTTATAGGGATGGCGCTACCATCCAACATCGAGCAAATATATTAATGTAAATGGAGGTCACACAAAAGTCCATCCAATATAATTAACGCAGTGAGTTGGGCAGACTTATTCGTCATAGCTTCGGGGTAGCTTCATTAGTATCAACCTGGGCTTTATTTATTGAATACGGTTACGTGTCGAAGTGAATTGTACAAATTTAAATGAACTCGACACACTCTGATATCGGCAAATGGAGCCTACACATCTGTATTGTTATAATTTTACCCCTTTAAACGAAGCATAGTGAAATGATTTTTCAACTTCATCAATCCAATCATTTACTTTTGATAATTCTGGTGTAGTCGGTGCACAGCCTCGTTGATTGCTTGTATTGCACGGACGCATAATTGACATTGCATAATCCCAGATTCATCTCAAATCGTGCTTCGTTTTGCAGTAATGGCGTTGATGATGACAACTAGACTTAAATAACTTAGTTCTTGACATAAACGCGGACTAGGTTATTATATAAGGCTCCATAAACTTCTCTTATTTGTTATACGTTGTTACCATGCCTTCGTTTCTGCTTGCTACGGAAGGGATCAGTAAGTTAATTTGATTCATTGCTGATTCATCGGAATCATCGTGATGGAGAAGCATCAGCCTACTTCGTCTTATGAATAATGAGCCCTTGTTATTAATGGACTGCCACAATCGAGTAATTGATCCGTTTGTCCATTCACTCACAACGAACGTATGAATAATTATTAGTTCAACAAATGTCTGATTAGCCAGCTAGTAATTCAGGATATTGCATACAATTACAGTGACATTTTTAACAGACAGGAGGATAATGTCCCAACATAAATATAGCTCATTGTACTCAAGTTCATTGCTCTCTTTCGGCACAATTGAATCACTAACGTTATTAGGCAATACGTCGACACAACACAATGCCCGGGATGACGCGGAGGGGGCTATGCAAGCGATTGTGTGTGCTGTTGCTCTAAAGAAAACTATATCGAATGCTCATTGAAACGTACGGGAGCAGCACTGTCCTTGTTAAATGCGCTAATAGAACATCTTGGGAATATGTTCCAATAACGTCAAATTATTCACAATAACAGCAGGGATTCGATCATTTCAATTCCGTCCATAGAGAAAGCAAGGTCTTCAAGATGGCTGAATTATTCACCAAATCAAGCGTACGGTGGCTTATTTGCTACCATGGAGTCACCTATCCTATTAGGCAAACGTAATTGACAGATGTTAGCCTTACCGACATACGACCTTACCGGCACGAACGAAGCCGGTGTTGATAATGAAACAACACGATCACACCACCTGGGTCTGTTTTGTTATTCATCCTGTAACTCCACAAATTTATCAAGCATAATTGGTATTTTACATTTGCGTCGTGTAGCTTTTAACGGCGTTAAATACTTCACTTTCTCGCTTCCTCACGTGGTATATACTGCTCAAGTACTCCTTTCTTAGCCTCTAGGCATGGAAGCTCTTATCTATATTAATTAATACTTCTGCTTCCGTATAATGGCATTAACCTGAGCATCGACCTACTTTATGGATAATTAACAATACCACGGCCAGCCCACTATTAGACAGCTTATTTTGGACTCACTTCGGCTGATAAAAGCACTATAAGATCGATGAGCTGATTGGACTATGATGGATGTATCACGTGCATTATTTAGATAACCCCTGGCTTCAGAATAAATGACAAACTGTTGATAAGTAAGGGAAAGCAGGACCCAGGTGCATAAGACCTGAATAGTTGAATATTTCACAAACGGTGATGCGTTAGGCACCCTTTGTTTCTTCGTACTTGTGATGAAGGAATAATTTTTTATCTCTACTGTTTATTGTATGATAAGTAACATATACGGTCAGGTCAATAGCGTGAATGTCCTTATGTTTGGCTAGGATCGTACCCCAGTCTTCACCTCCTTCACTGACTGACTGCATCATGAGAAGAAATATTGAATATCAGGCGATACAAACTCTGTGTGCATACGCATTTATTTCAAGATCTAAATACAATACATCTACGCCATTTGTGTAAAACGAAACGTGATTTTAGTTATTTGGTCTCTAACGTAATGTCAGGGTATAAATTACAATTTAGAAATCATGGCACGTAAATGAGAGAAGAATCGAACCATCTCGCTGACCTGTTCCGTACAGTAATACCTTCCTCTTCCCTTCTAGATACAGCTCCATCAATAAGCCCATAACAAATCAACGCCTAACGCAATAGCATTTTGTGTCCACAAGTCATTCAATCAAAGCCTGGGTTGCATGCAATCAAAGCGTGGGTTGATGCGCTTATACACGCTCTGGCGGTGATGCAACAGATTGTGTTTTATTGATTCTCCATTGTTTCCGCTATCTTGTCTGTTGTATCTATAAATCTGCGCATCGAAAGCATGCTTTTCTAACCGTCAGAATGGTTATGTTAGCATTACATTATCGGATTAGCAAGCAAAAACGACGGCATGGCAATTACTTATAACAGCTGAGAGCAGTTTAAGGCGCCTTTTATGATTACCTACTGCCGCAGTATGGCGTTGTCTGCATTGAAAATTATGCGAGTCTGCAGTGCAAGCGATCAACGAGGCTGTGAATAGGCTACATCATGATTAACAAACGTAGGTGTTTGGATCGCGTTAGTTCGATGATCATTTCTCTATGCTTCGAATAATGAGGCGCAAGTTACAAGAACAAAGATGCTCAGGTCCCATTTAGCAATATCAGAGTGTGTCGGGTTAATAAGAAATGCAACGATTCACTTCGACACTTATCCGTCTTAACTAATTCAACCCTGGTTGATGATCGTTTAGCTACTCGTAAGGTTATACTAAAGAGTATGACGGATAGGTCTGCTCATTTCGTTGCGTGAATGATATTGGATGTTCTTTTTTGCGACCTACATTTGAGCTTTTATACTTCCTCGGTGTTGGATGTTAGCGCCATCACTATAACCTGGCCCTGTTCATGACCTACATTCCGTGTGCTACATCAGCATGTCTAGTAACAAACATGTACTATCCCACAGGAGGAATGTGCTGCATCAGCATGTCTAGTAATAACCATGCACTATACCACAGGAGCAATGTGCCGTTTACTTTGTGGTTATCTTCCATGCGATGATGTCAATGCAATGTGTTTCCCAGCCCGGTCTGGGCAACGGGTGTGTGCAAAGTGGGCACAGGCACTTAAGAGGAGATGTCAAAACATCACAATCATCCTCATCCATCACCGTCGCGATATCGTCTCGTTGTTGAAGTGACGTTGAACACCAATACTAGCTACTACGACACATGAGGGATATGCGATAATACAAGGGCAGCATAAGTCTTGCCAGGCACAAAATGTTCTTCTTTTGTGATTTTCGAATAGCTTTCAACAACGAGATGACATCATGTCAATGATGAATGGTTGTGTTGCTTGGCAAGGACCGTAAAGCACAACAGAACCCTCAGCTGCCTGTTGCTACCTTTACAGGGTTGTGTTTTGTCTTGAGTGCACTTAATTTTCGCATATCAATAGCTGATGACGAAAGCAATAGCCTTGCGCGTTGTTAAATACATATTTTTTCGCATTTATTAAAAAAAATCATGCTCCTACAAACGTCCGACGTATTCATCCAAACGAATACACAGAGGCAGGGGTTCGCCGCCTTGGAGCCACCTATCACATTAGTCATTTGTAATTGGTCCGCTAATTGGCGTCAAACCTATCTGGTGCGAATGACTCACGTTGATCTCTGATTTGTATAGCATTGAATACTTCATTTAGACGAGACCAGTTCAATTACGTACCTAGATTCTGTGTTGAATATACTTCGCAAGCCTAAGCGTCAGTTAAGCATGATAGGTCAAATTTGTCATTCAATGGCATCAACCTTCCCATGTACGTTTGATTTGGATAACTACAAGATCGATGGCCAAACTACGAGTCTGGCCTTAAAAACGGAAGCCTTTAAAGCAGAGTGCAAAAGTTGATTGGTGCATCATGCAACATATGCATTATCTGGACAGATTTCAATCAAAGGTGTACGAAGCAGTGAAAAAATATTAGACGCCATTGTTATACATTTCAGTTATTTATGTGGGCCTAGATAATAACGCTAACTGTGACACCCTTTGCTCACCAGACACGTGGTTTCCGCTTGTGATGCATTCTGTGTACCACATGCCATATTATTATAAGCGAGTACCAGCATTGTATGTTCCTTTTAAATGGTAACTTGAACTTTTCATTACCTCCCCTTTAACATAGATGATTCATAACTCTTTAATGAAAGACAATACTAACCATATACGCACCCAAATAGATTACACTAAATTGTCACAGAATTCCTCAAAAGCGATAAAATCACACGACGCTCAAACACCGCTTTGTTAATAGGAATCACACTTCGCACTAGGTACTGCATCGTAATCGCAGTACAATGGCAAACATAATCCCAATGATGTGGTTATGTTCGTTGGAAAATATGTTATCACAATGGAGAAGACACAAGGTGATGAACATTACCTACAGTCTTCGTGGAATGCCGGGGATGTATAAGTACAATTCTTCAATGCGTATACCGTGTTAGCAATTACAAAGACAGTGATAATCTGCAATGTGATAAACAAACACAAGCCGTGTTATTAATAAGTTGATATATTACTTGATTTGATGGGATCGCTCAAAAATTGATGGTTAAAATGATAACGCAATCGAGCTGTTGTGCAGCTGTGTGTCAATTGTCATTGTCACTATGTAAACAGGTCTAAGTCCCTCCGCCCTCTGTCAATGAGAAATGTTGACAGATAATGGCGCATTTTGCTCCATCTAATTCCACAATGGTAGCCAGAAGAGGTCATATATTTGTGCGCGGTTTTTTCTGTAGGAAAAAGAAAACTGACTGCGAGGGGGACAAAGTAGTTATTACACGAACCCCAGTCTTGTCCGCATTGAGCTTTGCATATACTCAACACAGCGAGTACGTGTGGTTCTAGCTATCGATTACGTCTATGACGTCATATATTTGTGCGCGGTTATTTCTGTAGGAAAAAAGATAAATGACACAAATCGATGTTGGTGTTTCAAGGTCAGAAGTAACATCTTATATACAACAATTTTTTATCTTTTCCATCTCCATTTTCATTTATCCTAGAAGGCGGCTGCTTAATCAAGTCAATCTTATCTGTTAATCTTTCTTGGCACCATATAACACATGAGTGTTGGTGTGCCGTTAAACCCTATACTTACCTTACCTAACCTACTGCCACTGGTGACACTAACGGCATGGTTCTTGTCCCTCTGAGGCTTTTCCAGCTAACAATCTGGTAGGCCGTTAAACAGAATATCACAATTGTCAAGCCGTGAGATGATTGCTGCATTGACAATCTATTTTGGTTGCCTCAGCGATGAGATATTTCCTTATGCGAGATATCTTGTGCAATTGGGCATAGGCCCTTAAACAGATAGTAAGTTAAATGACACCCACCCCCCCCCCCGCCCCCACACCCCTGTATTATTGCATAGGCGTCGTAATTATCACATTACCAAGAGTAATTGAGGATATGCGGCAATTTCCAACCCTCCCCCACCCCCACCCCCACCCCCACCCCCCGGCCGAGAACACTTTGGCGAAATTGCCTTTTGGTTTTCGTTTAACCTTCTAACACTTTCGCCGCATATAGCTGCGTGCTAAGGCGATGCGATCAGTGAAATGATAAAATCACTAATGTCACCTAATCACCTAAGCGCCCCATGCATGTCAATTGCACTAATGCATCATTCGTGGCAAAAACTATCCAACCTCGTTTCATATTTCTTAATTCAAGCTACATCCATCATAATGCAATCTACCCGATGGTAAATAGCGCTAAATGAAGGTATCAACCAAACATACACTCGGATGATTAGATTAGTGGATATGAATAACATAAGACTGGACTCACTCGGGTGTTTGTCTACAGGACGTGAAATCACTATGTCAAACGTGTGTAGCGGCAATAAAAGAAGACAATCACCTGCTGCTTTCCTGGAGAGTTTGAATTAAAACACCAGTCTCTGGTGCCCATATTTAAGGTTGATATAGAACAGAGTGGTCTGGTTTATGTTTTGCAGACCTATCTGTTGGACAAACGAAATGAACCAGGCCATGCCTTTTTATTAGACCTAAACCAAACCAATTGTTACGACGCAAAACATAAACCAGACCACTCTGTTCTTCATTAACCTTAAATCAGGGCACATATTGGTTAATAGTTCACCTCGCATTTATGATTTATAGTAAGGGGGAAATGAACCCACCAACTTCAGTGTCATACGGCAAACAACCTACTATATTATTAATCCGTATTAAATTGAATATATCACTGATAACGATGTTGCCCAAAACACTGCATAATAATAACAATTATG
Source organism: Urechis unicinctus (assembly GCA_034190875.2). Taxonomy (NCBI): domain Eukaryota; kingdom Metazoa; phylum Annelida; class Polychaeta; order Xenopneusta; family Urechidae; genus Urechis; species Urechis unicinctus. The sequence goes on along the minus strand of CM067350.1, from coordinate 76,791,578 downwards.
TTGGCTTTAACGAGAATTATAGAGACGAACAAGATACCGTTACCCTCGATATCGGGTTAACATGGAAGTATTTGGTTAACTTTGCTAACAAATACCGCAAACGGCAAGAAAGCGTATACCCAGCTTAAACTAACAGAATAGTTTAATCAAGTAGTCACGAGTGCTGCCTGATACTCTCGCTACTTTTGATTTCTAATGGCCCCAAGAAGAAGGTGGCATGCCTTTTTGGCAAAAACCTGTGACGCGGCGCAACAAACAATTACCTTGTGCACAATCATAAAGGTATGTGGCATAAACCTCCACTTACGGCTTGCAGCACATGGGAACCGAACACGTTCTGGTAGTACAGATTGGTAACCATTCAATTGAGAACTTTTTTTCCCCAGAGATGTACCGCATGTAACTCCTGGCTTCCATCAAACGAAATATTGTTTCAGCACTGAGATAGACACACATATTCGCAATGCATTCAGTCGAGTACAAACCGATTCAAAGACTATATATGGTCTGTAGATGCTAAGTTATTAAAACATACTTGTTTCAGAAGTTCTATCATACTTTCAAAGTGAATGTACGATACTTGCCTGCAGACTCAGCAGTCTTTTTTTGTGTCAGATTGCATTATGTGCAGGATTTGTACGATGGCAAAACTAATGAAGTCACTAACAATCATAGGTTTCATTGCAGGTCTAGAAACTGCCTGTTAAGCAGTGGTGATATGTTCCTACCGGTTGTTTTACTGAGGCACGAATGCGCGCTAGGCTAATTGAGCGTCAGGTGTGTCTGTGACTTCCTGACAGCAAATAGCATGGCAGTGTCATCCAGGTGGCTATTTGACCAATTGCTGTGGCAAATTACATAAAGAGGATGCCGAGCATTGCAGCGAGGTATAAATAATGATTGATGTCGTATACAGATACCGAATGTGTTCGCAGAGTTGGTTAATCTAGGATGATTGCGCGGGTTTGTTGGGGAAGATGGTGTAGGTGGGGTGGTGGTGGGGGAGGGAGATGATTGTGATGGAGGTGTGTAGGGGGTAGATGATATTTTAGTTATGCCGGTGGCATCAAATTGCGTGAGAACACCATGTGTCGACCTATAGTTAACTTAACCATGGATGAGCTATTGGGTTCTTTAATCACCCTTTCATAATCACTACACGGGCCATGCTTCACTCTCGCTTAGACCAGCCACATACATCGCGTCATTGGATTAAGTATTTCAACGACCGAAAAGCTGGGCTCAGTCATCTTCCAACCTACATAACCTAATAAGGGAATAGAGCTAGCTCATTAAGCGTTAATGGTATGGAAACCGCGGATACTTCATCAGATAAACTGTGGTTCAAGGAGCGACCACAACAAATAATGTTTGCTAACAATACAGTTGTACGCGTCTTGAATTGTATCTAGGGGCAAAAAAGATGTCAAGCAACAGCAGTCAATTGATACTAGATAATTCGCATCGTATCTGGGGACTTAGGTTTTCCCTATTTACGCAGCCAAATGTTACATGCATACTGTTTTATATGCAAATCCATGTTATCTTAACATGAAATAACTGTAGATGACGCGTGGTAGTTGTGTAGGTACTTTGACCTTACTAACGTCCTGTCGGTAACATGGGTTTCGTGCTTAATGCTATTATTACCGAGCTGATGTGTCATTAAAACGAGTTGTTATTTCAAGCCAGTTACTGACACAAGTAATGTGTCTTATCAGTGACAGAGGATAAAACATATATCTGTACATGCGTGGCGACCGATAAGACGAGGTGGCTTTATTTTTATCCATTGGGAACACCTAATGGAAGTGAAACAACGTAGCAGGTTCATAACGTACTATTAACAAGTTCAGCTTATCTGACAGGTCTGTTTTATGGTGACAGCATATCAGTCGACTTCAAGGGAAATGACAATCGTATATGCCACAAATCACAATGCAGTGGATGGCAGTCATATCTAGAAATAACAATGGAGCTACAAGTTGCTGGTGATGCTCATGGGGAAGGGCAGACGGGAAATCACTTTAACACTAGCATTAGGATTGGCCTCAATGCTGCTGACCTTGCCATAAACATTCTGTAAACTGTTATTGTTCAGGACACTCTAAATTACCTGATGAATATCAGTATTTGTCGGATGATTTGATCAAGTATCGATTTCTGTAGCAATGCTTGGTTTCTTTATGCAGTGGGGGTTGGTTATTAACCTAATATCCAGGACTTCAAATATGTCACGGGGATCATGCTTTGGGACAAAGAAGAACCGACAGTTGTTGTTTGCTTAGTAGTCCTTATTATTTTATATATTATTGATTCCACGTAGCACCTTATTTATGTATTTTCGCACCAGGCAAGAATCCTATGCCGATATCTAGAGAAATGATACTGATATTTGCGAATTTATTCATGACGGGTCTAGCTACGGTTAGGAGTAGTTTGGAATTTAAGTCATAATGGGTAGCTATCAAGAGATGTTACGCCCTTCGTTAGCCTCACCTTTATCATTGAATGACTATACATCACCTTCACCCACTTATGACGCTAACGCCTCACAGTGAATAGTGCTTCACCAATATTGATTCGTGTCATTTATCCTTGTGACAATATCTATAGAAATATCCGCACACAAATATATAACAAATGTCTACGTAAATGACGTAATCGATGTAATCGATATCTAGGACCTCTGGTTCCCGTGGTGCTGTGTAAAGTCATGTTCAAAGATCGATATGCTATACTTCTATCGTATCTGACTGCTCCGCATTGGCACTGGACAAAGTCAATATAAAGCGTCTAGATGAGAAATGGTTTAAAGGTTTCATGAGTTGATCACGCGATAAAACAGAGAAGGAGAAAGCTGATGTGCAAGTTGAGTTGAACTTCTAACCAAGGGTGCAAAAATATCTAAGCGTCCATTCGTCATCTTATAGCCTTTGCATCGGTTTGTATTCGATTGAATACATTGCGATGCTGACGTGTCGGTATCGGTGCAGAAAGTACATTTCATTTGCTAGAAATCAGGAGTTTTATGCAGTATAACCGTGGATAACAAAGCTCTTACAAGAAATGGTTGCCAATCTAGCATTATCGGAACTTTATTGGTCACCATGTGTTGCAAGCCATAAGTGGGCTGGAATGACAAATGCCCTCTTATCGGGGTCATTATGAATCAGAAGCATGGACCCTTTGATGCTTTGCCGGCTGACAATAAGGCAGGCCGTACAGCAGAATATTACAATTGTCAAGCCGAGAGATGATGTGCTTTGTGCTTTGTACTCAAGACGCTTACCGCTCACAACTCACCAAGGGTCACGTCGCGATGTGCTTTGTGCTCATGACGCTTCCCGCTCACAACTCACCACGTGTCATGTCGCGATGTGCTTTGTGCTCATGACGCTTCCCGCTCACAACTCACCACGTGTCACGTCGCGATGTGCTTTGTGCTCATGACGCTTCCCGCTCACAACTCACCACGTGTCATGTCGCGATGTGCTTTGTGCTCATGACGCTTCCCGCTCACAACTCACCACGTGTCATGTCGCGATGTGCTTTGTGCTCATGACGCTTCCCGCTCACAACTCACCACGTGTCACGTCGCGATGTGCTTTGTGCTCATGACGCTTCCCGCTCACAACTCACCACGTGTCATGTCGCGATGTGCTTTGTGCTCATGACGCTTCCCGCTCACAACTCACCACGTGTCATGTCGCGATGTGCTTTGTGCTCATGACGCTTCCCGCTCACAACTCACCACGTGTCATGTCGCGATGTGCTTTGTACACAAGACGCTTACCGCTCACAACTCACCACGTGTCACGTCGCGGAGCACTTTGACCGTATCCACTTGCTCAGCCTATCCACTCCATCTTTCAAAATGCAATTGCGTAATTGTATGAACGTAGAGTCCGACTTGTATCATGGTTGTTCTGATGTATGTTTATGAATGCTGAATTTGGAGCCCGAGTTGTATTGCGTTATGTGTATGCATGTGTGAGCGTTCAGTTCATATTCCTCTATTCCTGTATTCTTGTCATGTATGTTTTCTGTGTGTTGAATAAAGAGCCCGTGTTGTATTGAGTTATATGTATTTTTGTGTCCGCTTTAAGTTCGCATTCCTCAATTTGTTGATCAAATGATCAATTATAACATCATATGCTTCTGCCATAAATAAAATATACCACACATTCTTCTGGTGCTCGGTTTCTGTATATGTACACGTTTTGTTCAAGGGGCATATGGTTCCGAGACGACGGCCCGGCCAAATGCCCTGGCCACCGAGTCCAAACGCCCTTACAGCACTCTATCCGGGGATGATGGTGCAATGTATGGTTTCTCTGGACGGTAGACATTATGTTTTAAATGTATTTCATATAAAGAGATATAAATTTATTAATACTGTTCCTTAATTAAATGAAATATGTAGCATTCAGTATATTCCTTTCTGTAAAAACGAGGGCGTATCGTTGCGGGGGCGTATCGTCTAGGGGGCGAAGTGACCCGGGGGCGTATCGTCCCAGCGAGGGCGAACTGACCCGGGGGCGAACCGTCCGGGGGGCGAACTGACCCGCAACCAACAAAACTAGTGAAGTTATTGGTGATCATTGCACGGCATTGTCTGTCAAGAAGCGATGGTATTTTACAGCCGGTTGCACGTGTTAAGCTCAGCTAGATGGCCATGGGATGTGTTTGTGTCTTCCTAACAGCAGGTCAAGTGTATCAGGCTGTCAGCGCGAGGAGTGTAGAGCTACAGCTCTTTAAAGTCGTTGATGAGTTGAGTGTATGACTTGCCCTAAGCGCTTAAGCAGGACCTGTGCAAGAAACATACTTGTTTGTTCCAGTTCCATATTGACAGGAGAAACTTACGGATTATCTTATCGTGGCATGTGATTGGCGTTATATGATAAGCTGCCCGTAACTAACATGGCACAACCACAGGCCTAAAACGCATTATTTGACAAACTGCCGGTGCATATTACATCACGTGGGTGCCTAGTTAGAGCTTTAACATTGTACCCTCTACCTATTCGTTCTAGATCGGCTCCTTCAGCCAACAGCATCGCCGCTTCTTTTGAAGGCTGGTAAGATCTCTTTATTCTTTCGTGAACTATGGATCAAGCGTATTTACCACCTCCTACCGTTTTATATGTGTCGTTGTAGCGCTCCCTCCGGGCGATTGATGACAGTTTTGCGTCCGATGAGGTATCGATATAAGCGGGTTTTGCACAGAGACAAATAAGTTGTCACAGGGTCAATGTCAGCGGATGGGACTGGATCATCGACTTGCTACAAATCGTTGTATCATTTATGCACTGCTTAAAATTTGTGTGCATGTGTGTTGGACTAGACATCGTAAAGTGTATATGGATGCCCTATATTAGCAGTTAGGCCTATTACCACAGTATGATTGATTCTATGAATAGCATATCCCATAGAAAGACAATGTGGCATTCAAAGTCTCATTGAGGAGGGCTCTATATACTGTATAGATCATGACACATTATCGCCTGCTCTGATAGAAACCAATTAAGGCCGCATAAAGCGAAAACATCATTGCGTAAACTCCCATGCACCTGGCAAACTATGTATTTTATTCCAGAGACACAGACAATTCATTTTTATTCACCCCACACGTTACATCTGAGTACCAGCCAGACGATGTGACCATGGGGGACCTGCTATAAACGCTTGATATGTAGTATATAGCACGGACAATGATTTTCGAATGACAAAGCCTCATAATGAAATAGATTTACAGCCAGCACTCTATGCGTTGACAGAATAAAAGCTGGTTATGTCACGTTAAACGGAACTTCAACAGGTAACCTGTGTTTTGATGAGCGAACACAACAAATAATGTTTGATTACTACGCAGTAGTCCTCCGGCCGACTGTCCTCGACTTGAATTGTATCAAATGAAACATACCAATTCCATTAAGGGCACCATTCAATGACTGACGCTTGCCGCTGTCATTCAAACACAGGTTTGCATTTTATTAACGATGTTTCTGATTCAAAATCAATTTCCTTCAAAACCGTTGTGACTAAATCAATATGTTATAAGATCTGGTCTCATAAATGCAGCGATAAATGACCAAGAGCCAACAATTTTATGAATTTGTCACAAACAAAGGAGTGATGAACCATGAAATGCTCATAGACTGGATAATGCTTGGGAAGACAAATGATGAAGGTTTAGCGTAAATGGCACTGCCCTTAAACCACAATGGTTTATAGGAGAAATTCATCTTTGGTCTCCACCTTGCAATAAATATATTCAATTGCAATAGTGCATTTATGATTTCGCCTTTGATTTATGAGTCACAAAATATCAAAGCCTTTGCCCAAACGATGACTTTCTTTTGTCTACTCAATCCTGGTGCAATTATTGTTTCATTACGTAACTTAATGAAACGCAGTGTGTCAGAAACGCATGAATGGTAGGATACAATCTTATCAGTCACTATGCATATCATCTACTGCATATCGTAGAATCTGTACCATAATTTTGCCTTGAGCAGTAGAGTTACGCTTAAGCAGGTCTTTGCATCCTCATTCGTCCCCAGGGACAGGGATAGCACCGTTTTAATTGTAAACCTAACGGTTGTGAAGGATCACAGAGAAGTTTAACGCCAGTCTTTCATAAACATGGTAAACATTATATTATTTCTGAGACATTGTAAACACAAAATCATAGGCAATTAATTAACGGGTTCTAAAACGGCAATCAAACTTTGTAAACAAATAGGACGCTGCAACCGAGATGCGAATCAGTCTGGTCACTATGCATGCGCGATTAGATTAAATAATTCTTTGTAGTCACTGAGATGGTGTGGTATGACAGCGACTGAGAGGTCTGTTGGGAATGGCGTCTTGCAAACAGGGTTATCACACATTACGCAAGAACCCATACACATCGTAAGTCCGGTAACTCCGATATGAAACAATGGCGAGACAACGAAGGTGTTTTGTTGCTAGCATTAGTTAAGCTCATCAGACTTGAATTCCACAGGTATACACTCACTGAGCACAAATGCGAGTGCCTTGTTTCATTGGTGATTATTCATTAGTATTGGAATCATCACGTGAATCGATATGTTCGAATATTTAATAGTATACGATTAAATATTGTGCAAAGGTTTTATTTGGTACATAATATATTCTCACTTGGTTCAGCGGAAGAAGTTCAAGCGGAAAAAAAGTTGCACCAGTGAGGCACTGAAATCATGCATCTGAAGTAACATTAAGGTAAGTGTGATTTTTAAAAATTGCTACATGACGAAATGTTAGCTTGTGATCATTGCTTTGTATAGTCGACGCTCTAAGTGTATCGTAATGAGGATGTCGTTCCAATATACTCATCAGGATTCTAATATAAGCGTCTGATCTTCAGAACCAGACCAACAGGATGGACAAGATAACGTCATCCTGGTCTTATACCCATTACTATCATGAACCACCTAATCATAATTACTATGTCATCTGATGATACATGTCGATAACTAATTAGTGTTTTTAGATAAAGAGTTGCTATTTCAAAACAAATAGCCAGTTACTGATACAGGTCATGTGTCTTATTACTGACAGGGGATGAAACATATCTCTAAACGTGTGTGGCGACCGATAAGACGAGGTGGCTTTATTCTTATCCCATGGGAAATACTTAATGGAAGTAAAACACCGTAGCAGGCCCAAAACTTGCTGTTAACAGGCTTAGCATTTCTGACCAGCCTATTTTATGGTGACAGCAAAACAGTCGTCTTAAAGGGAAAGAGATGTTTTTAGATGCCACAAATCAAAATGCAATGAACGGCAGCGACAAGATGCTGGTGATGCTCCAGCGGATACTCTTAAAACTATGGTGACCTCCAAGCTGATGAAAATCAACGTGCACTGGTTGCCCACGGTTGCTGCTTACGCTTCTCACCTCGGTGTATTTAATAAAATCCATTGACTGTCTCTGATTGGTTCCATGCAAGAAACATTTGAGATAGTTTGCTTGTCTGAACCACCATCATGAGATGCCATGAAAACGTAGTCGCCGCAGACGGCTGTGGGAAGGATTTAAGCTGCTTGTAATGTGTTTGACGAGTCAGTATAACGCAACTTGTAAGCTCCGTTTTCACCTCCCCGCATTAAATCAATAAAGTCGACCATAGTCGCAAGTCATGCTACATAACTTGGACTGAAAACGGGCTGGTTAAAGAGATACTCACTAAAATGATAGCCTAATAGAAATTGGATAAAAAATTGCAGATATTACCTTTAACCCCATATCATCTCAGTAGTGAAAAGAAAACCTGGGGTCACCGTGTTATTTTGTTTAAATTATTTTCAAAAAGTACGTGTATCGGTCAAATCGGCCAGTTTTGGTACAGTGTTAGACAACACAAGGTTAGATCACTATAACATTTATTTTTCATGAAGACTCTCATTGCCACTTTATAAAATCCTTAACATTTTGAATCTTTATACCAATAAATCCTTAATAAATAAAAGATAATCACATATATTGCAAAAAATATAGAAAGATAGTGTTCATTCTTTTCCGGATCGTCAATATGAATATCGGGTATTTTTGTATTTTCGGACACATATTTATGAATCAAATCATCATAAAATGAAAAATTGCAATAAGAATTTATTGAAAATTCACCTGTATCAAGTTTATTCAATATACATCCAGAAAAAAAGTAGGGGGTCATCATGCATTTGTGGCAAATAAACACAGTTTTGTTTGGCACATAAAAGAAAAAAATGCAAAAAAAATGTTTTTCAATTTGATAAGAAAAAGTTAACACTAGGTCAAAATTACAAATACTAAGTATACTTTGCTTTGTTTGAGTTCCTTGAATTTGTGCTAGTCAGCAACTAATTTAAAAGAAAATAGTTCTGAATTTCTTCAATAATTTTCTTGTTGGCTGTTGACCCTCGGAGCACCACAGGTATTGTCACTCAGCAACCGGGCTAGTCCTCCTGCCCCACTCATATTATATGTCACTTGTAAGTGAATTAGACAGAGTCCTGACCCAGCAATTTTCATTGCAGTTTGTTTAAACACAATTTTCTTGTCTAGAAGACATTGGCGAGCGATAGTTGTTGGTGCCAAATTATCAGGTCCGCTAGGCGGCGCATGAATTACGCGAGTATCTCTTTAAGACAACACATTAAAGTCATATAATCTAGAAGCCATATTACTTCAACAGCACGCTCGAAGGATCGGCAACATTCACATTAAACCAAAATTCTATTTCTTACCTTATTTATTCCTTTGAATAACATGCGCGGCGAGAGGTCGTCAATATCATTTGGTCTATGTTGGCTATTACGTTGGTAGCGATGGTAATATGTTGTCCCGTGAATATTTAATAATAAGATTGGAGGAGTAGTTAATACTGGTGGAACACAAAACCATTAACGAGAGCATTAAGATGCTCGTGTGATCTGACCTTTTCCAGGCCGATGCTCTTGTCGAGTATTTGTTCCCATTGATGCCTTCTTTCCATTACAGGTAGCGGAAAATACACTCCAAACACAACAACTGCAAACCCTGTCATATCGTGCATACAAACTATCAGTCGTGTTATTACTGCTTCCGCTTCCGTGTATTATACACGCGCTTCCGGTGATCTCTGGGTCCATTGATGCGTTACTGTATGGCCCAGGTACATCATCCGGGTCATACGCCAATGCACCTGCACGTGTGATAATCAAGGACGATGAAGGGTGGTGGCCTTAGGTGGGAAACATATGTCTCACATATATGTGATCTACATTAGCATTAGTAGCATAGCATAGTACAGTGTGTCATTATTATCTGATGTTGTCAATTTCGTTTTATGCACAATATCCTCATTGAATGGAAACGACGAATCAAGCATAAAATGCTGTGGTGTTGCTGCGTGCTTCGATCATAACGGAAGCCATTAATGTCACATATATAACGCGTTAATTGACAGATGTCCAGTTTGGTTTCGGCTGTGAGCACATTTCCGCGAGTTACACAATTAACTTGACGTTCTAGACCCAATATAACTCAAGGCTTGCAATACCAACGCACTATGTTTGATTGACGGTTTGTGAATCAACTATCACACGAAAGCATTTTATAACTCTGAATAAGTAGGCCAGTTACCTCGCATTACCAATCACCTCAGTGAGCATTACCCAATCTAGAAGGGAGGCATTATCGACCTGAATTATGTCACCATGATATTAATTAATCGTATGTGCAGAGAACACAAGATGTATCTTGAGTAATCGTTAAAGAACGAAACGATACAGAAAATAGTTTGGGGCAGTTTTCCAGACGAATCGGTGTATTTCTTCCCAACTGATCCCACGTATTACAAATATCTTGCAATTAGGGCAAGGGTTAACATCTCAGGGATCTAAACACCAGGATCAGGTCATTAGGATTTGATTATGAAAGTGATATCACTGGGATCCGGTTACGCTGGTAACATCACATCGATTTTGTATTTAAATCACTGGGATCTGGTTTCCATGGTAAGATCTGTTCACAAAAATATGATAATCATGATAAAGTTATCAAGGTAAGATCGCTTTGATAGGATTATTGAAGTGGATCGTTTGTATCGTACGAAACGATATTGCAACATTTTCACCAAATGTTTACTAGTGGTACAAACAACACAATCTAAATTGTGTCTTACTGTCATCCCAATGAAAAGACATATGTAGGCTACTGTATGTGAGAAGGCTATCACCATAGGTTGTCTGCATTACTTCAAGCTGGGATACGAAAATGCATCATTCCGATATGGGCCAACCTGATCAGACACAAGTCACGACATAATATCCCCAAAGGATGAAGAGTTTACAATGATTTACAATGATGGTCACCCAGTAGCGATAGCTAACACATTGTGCATACCTCATATAAATGCAGAGCAGAGATTGCTGATGCTATGATTGGAGGTGGAATGAAGCTGGCGTATAGTTTTATAATTACAGCCACGAGTACTGGTCTCCAGATTGGTTATTCTCGGTAATACATCAGTTTGCCAATAATGCAAAGCCTCCTTAATATTGGTGCCGCCAGCGAGACCAAGCGAGGAAAGTAGAAGGTGTTCCTGAATAAACTACTATACTCAACTGCTTTAAATTTGCATTTAATGTAAGCTGTGTAAACCCTGACATGCTGTTTTCATTAAACCGGCCACACATAAAACTTGTTGGTACCATGCTATTATGCATATCAAAATCTTTATAAATCATTTGATTATAAATGATAAAATGGAGGCCTGGGTTATAACAAGCCTTTGCTCTAGTAAATCACTGGAAGTCCCGAAGTCATAGATAATATGTCTTGCCTGAACTAGAATTGTGGATAGCCGTGTAAGGAAAGTGCTACATCCATTACATGCCCCTTGGCACTTTCGGCTCTGTCTATCATTCCGAAGACGTTTGTCGGAGTCTGTTACCAACAAATGGGAATATATGATTGCTACCCTCTACATGATGGGTCAGTAAATAATACACATGGGTTATCCTTCTGCTTTGCTTGATGGGTGAGTCAATTATACACATAGGTTCGCTGTTCTAACTTTATTACGCGAGGAAACAGCTCATCATCATTTGTGACGATTGGGGAACTTCATCCTTTGTAGATTAAGTTGCATTATTTGGTCATCAATATTCATGCCAGAGACGTCCAATTGTTCAAACTGCAGAGGATTAGAAGAGAAATCTTGCAGGGGTTCTTAAGAAAGCTAGCTTTTACCCCCTCATAAGCATGGTTCTGAGCTTGATGCATAACTCTCAACTCATGCCTTTTAGGACAAAGGAAGCAGCATTACCTGATTAATTCCGAGATGCATATCATCGGTCTTGTGTATCTTTATTGGAATTATTTTATTCAGAACGTTGGCCATAATGACTATAATGTCTGCATTACATATAGCTAATGTATTATTTGACTTTTGCCTCTCGAACAATCATATATCACGAGTGCACTTTGACGATCGAATATTGGTCAATAAAGTAGTCCAAATACCGGACCACTCACGCCATGATATGACGACGATGTGATGTTTTCGAGGGGGACTAGGTTGCAGCTAGAATTAAAATGCCAACCATGCATGATGTGTTCCGTCCAATACAACCTAATGTCAGGTTATTATATCCACTAGATGGTGCACTGACCTCCATTTGTGATGTGACTTATCCCAGGTCATTCATTGACATTGAGGTGCGTGTAGATGTTGCTCTTTGATCTTGAAGCGTGATTGCTTGCTGTTGGTTGAGATCAAGGAGAATAATGTAGTTACATAATATCGCTTTGGATGAAGGTATTTGGTCTAGAAACAATCACAGATTCGAGGGATAAAATTCAATCCTCAGTCGTAAAATTGTCAGCATTATTTGACCGCTAGTGCAGCTTTTAATCATGAGGTTCAGAGAACCATCGACTTATAAAAACTTATTACAGACCAGTTATATAATTGGAAATGGGATCATTTCACAATACGATCTATTTTCAATGAATATTTATACACAGCATTGTCAACGTACGTGATATACTGTCATTTATTACTTGATCGTTAATAAAACATTTAATAATGCTAACTACGACAAAGCTTTTTCTAGTTGGGAATTGGATATTGCAAGAAACATGTGGATTAGCGCTGCCATATACTGGGCGTTTGTAAAGTAGGCACAGACCGTGAAAGAGTGAATGGGGATCAGACTCAAAGGTCTTTCAGAACTGTGATGAGTTATGGGGAAAGTCTAAATCTGATCTATTTGACGCTCGTTTCAACTGTCAGAGTAGTCTATTCGTTCCATGTTTGGTTAAACATATATCAATGCATTTAGCTCTCCTTTCAGTCTCATATCTAGGACCCTATAGAACGTACAACTTTTATTGTTCTACAACACAACCCTGATGCACGAAGCTTCATGATAAAATGAAATCGCCTACTTATCTATTACTCAGAAATATCCGCTCATTCTGCCAGATAATCTATACTAAGTTCACCTGCTGTACCCACAAATACGACTGCTGGCTTGTATATGAGTGACTGTTTCGGCTCAATCTATGAACTGAGAGCATAATTATTCACCACTGAAAAAAGCAGCTGGAACAATATGTACCGTATCAAAAGGACCAACAATTTTCTTATCAACTGGATGTGGCTGCTGTGTAGATGCTATGTTCATTTCTAAAGTATTCTCTCTTATGCCGGGATATGATGTACCGCATATAAACAAGACAGAACATTCGAGCTGCCCCTTTCAGCTCAGCGATTGATTGTATTTCAGAAGCAGCTGGGTGGCAGTCCACTGACACTGATACAGATAAGGCGTTTGTCTCTTTCCGGGTCGCGGAATGAAGCATTAAAAATTGAATATGTGAACATATGGTTAAATTCATCCATCCAGCATTGATTAATTTAACTCGCCAATCATAAAGCGTAATTTTTCCATGGGCAGAAACGTCCAGTATTTTCATTTCTCCCAGTAACGCGCCTTAACCTGTTCATCTCTCCGCATCGATGCATTGAGTCCGTTTGGTGCAGTTTATTTAAGAATATGAAAAATAGAGCGACTTAGACAGAATACCCTGGCATTCAACGCGGCTTAGCTTCAACCGCTCTATATAGGTAAGCCGTAGCTTAACGTGTCTCGTCCCTCAGCCAGCCACCAGCATCGGCCCGCGTGGTAATGGGCCGGAACTTGACACGCGTTTGAGAGGTGAGTGTTCAATATGCGTCTTTGACAACGTCGGGGCCAAGATGAAACATCGACCAATAATATACATAATCCAATTCATGTAAATGGATGAAATGAAATGTTTGAATATACGATTACGCATTGTTGCTTTCCGCCTTTTCTTTTCGTAGTTTAATTCTAGCCCATTCCAGAGTGTAAACAGGCATATATAACCATGTTTTTTATCCCACGATCGGTTTTACCTTTATCAGAGATGTTGCGGTAAGACAGCGCCTAATTAAGTCGCAAAGGCAAATATAAAGTCGCGGAACGAGTCAGCCGTCACTCAACGTCCTTTTGCGTGAAATATAATGCATCACATTAACCACCAGTTAGACCAGCGAGCCAGCCATCTAACCACTCCATCAACCAGACTCGCATCCTATCATCTTCAAAGCAGCAATAATGGCCGACCATTAATTGTTTGTTCCTTAATGGTTACGAATTATGATATGGCTACATCCATTTATAAATCTTTGCCTTGCCTGTCATAACTGAATTATCATGACAGCAGCTCATCACAGTCTGACATCATATAAGTGTAGATAATAAGAAATTACCGCAGTACTCGGGTATTCATTCGGTTGAGCTTCGGGTATGACCCCACAATGTATACCTGCTGATTACAGCACTTTACGCAGCTCATAAACATCTTATATTTCTGTAAGACATCAACGTCATCTGGATGACCGCATATGAACACGCCGCGGTCACTACCAACACAACATTGCCTCAAATATTGCATGCACTGTTGCAAACTAAACTCAGTAGTTTTCAAATGGAAATATCGCTGAGAATGCTGTATCAATCATGCCGTTTCTGTTCGCGTCGAGATTTTTGATCCATTTTTCACTTTAGATATGACAATAACATCTCATGACCTCTTGTTTCACCGCGCAATAGTTGCAACGCCCATGCCAATGTATGAGAACCAAGAGGGGACACCAAAACCAAGACATCTGTCATCATGTTTATGCCAACCCTCTTTTGACAACTGATTATGGTATTCATAACACCCAACAGACTCCAATGACTACGTCGCTAAAACACCGCCGGCCAGTCATAAGGATATATAACTTAATGCCGCCATCTGTTTTTTTAATCATAGGCATGAATGAAAGCTAATACTGTCGATACAGTATGTAATCACTTCCCAGCACGGACGCCTGTTGGCAACTTTATGCGAGTTTAAATGGTTATGGTCCAAGTTCAAATACTCAATATGCCCTTCCACTTGATCTTGATGTATGATCCTATAAGAAACATCGTGCAGAGGAGCGCAATATGATAACCATCGTATCAATGGGCTTGACTAATGCTATCATTACGGTTAGCGCTTCTGTAGCAAACCTAATTTTACGAAAAACCTCAAATAAGGCTGATGCAAATATCTAACGTGATCATCCCACGAGCAGAGCGGCTGATTTTACCCCGTTCCTCTTGCATCATTTCGACGCGCTTTTGACAAAGCAAGACTGCTTTGCTTACCACGACTGCGTTCCTGCTACTAGGAATACAGAACTGTCCTTTGCTATGCAGGGCCCAGCTATCCCATTGAAGTCCATTGTCTGGAGTCATCTCCCAGAAATATTGCTTGACTCACACTACGGGGGGCTTCAACTTTCTCTCTCTCTCTCTCTCTCTCTCTCTCTCTCTCTCTCTCTCTCTCTCTCTCTCTCTCTCTCTCTCTCTCTCTCTCTCTCTCTCTCTCTCTCTCTCTCTCTCTCTCTCTCTCTCTCTCACACACACACACACACTAACACACTCTCTCTCTCTCACACTCTCTCTCAACTAAAGCAAAGCTGTGTGCATTTGCGCAAAAAACTAAATATACGTCATAATTATTCCTTTGGAATCTAATAAATTATCTTTTGAGGCCTCTGTGTATAGTTATCTTTCTGGTCGTGTTCAAACGCAGTACATATGAAACATCTTGACTCAAACTCCAACTGTTATCACATGAATGAATTAGTCGCCCAGACGTCTGAGATAAGCGACATTTGCAACACATGTCAAATAAGTCAAGATGATTGGCTTATCGAATCGATGAAACTATTGTTATCGAGGAAAAAATTAGGCGTCCTAATCAATTTTATTTGCTTTCCCCTTCTCAGTTCGTTACAATCTACACGGCTTGAATTAGTTCCTGTCAGCTGTGCCATTTACCGTGCATCCGTGCTTTGATCAAGTGAGTGAAATGGTCAAGTTTTCTGTAATCATTTGTCACTACCAGGTCTATGTAACAATTTGTCACCCATTTGCAGTCGCCTTTCAAACCTGATACAGAAGAGGGCTGAAGGGAAACAGAGTTCTATCATAAAGGTTTTGCTAAGCGTCAGATATCATGTCGGTGGGAGGTATCTTTACGGGTTAATAGCCCGTTATGCTTTGATCATTCCTGACTCATGCATTATCCTGCAACAAAAACTTCGAGGCCGATGACAAGGGAACACATCAGGATGCGCTTTGGAATGAAGTCTTATAAGGTGCACACGCAAGCTAAATTGAATTTAGACACTACAGAAATAATTATTGGATGAAAATTGTTTATAATAAAACGTTGAATGGCGAGAACATACGACAAAGTAACTACCTTTATGACATTAGTAAATTGTAAGTTGTCATCTTATACATCTGATACAGCTCTTAACAGATAACCACAATTATGGATCCGAAATGAATAACTGATTTTCAAATATTGGTGCTCGGGAAAAATCTCTTTGTCCCAGAAGAGGATGATCTTAATTGAACCCATGACTAAATGTAGTTGATCCCAGAAGTCAGACTTAAATACTCCGTGTCATTTCAGTTCAGATTCAACCTGTTATCTATCTTGTGACCACAAGCGAGTGGCAAGATTATTCGCCTTCCATTTATTTAATTACATATCCCGTAGTGCTAGCAATTACATTAACTACAGTAAAAAGCCAGATCAATGGAAAAAAACCCAACATAATCCTTATTTTCTTTTGCGTCTGCATTAATTTGCTATTTACGTCTTGTTATCAGCATGTGTTGTTTTCCTGGTTTGGAATCGTTTACAGGATCTCTTTGATAGATGATATCCGTTAGCATCAAGCGAGGGCGTTAACCAGTCTTGCGGTGCGGACCTCGGTAGCTAGCGAGGCACAGGAGCATATAATTCTTACCGATACATATTCGTGTTGGTTATAACAGCCAAGTTTGCATAAAACCGTCGTCTTTGTATGTCAGTATAAAACAGGGTATGATCAGATGAAATCCTCAGGTAGTCGTTTGCGGTATAATAACCATGTCCACTGACCCGTTTTGTTCCATTAATAAAGACCTGTCATCCATGCGATTCATCCGCAGTCTCTTTGCAAGGGCTTAACTCCACCTGGTCGCGCCTGTTGCTATTCAGTGATATTCAGCCAACGCTGTTGCTATGGGTGAATAACCTGTGAGTTACACGTGCGCAATGCAATAATGCGTCACTTGCCGAGTCATGATGGACTGGAAATATCAAATGAAGCAAACAAGAGGTAAAGGTATAAGTCTGCAAGTAAATGTTAGAACTATTTCGCAACAATTTCAACTAAATCTATGGCACAAGAAAAAATCGTATGCAAACACACGTTAGAGATCCATGAGCAAAATACATGCGAGGATTCGAGAAATATTTGAAAGTCAGGGATGGACGTGGCTTACAAATGGTTTTGTGTTAGTATATAGGTGATTACATACATTAGCTGTTTCGTTTCAAGAGGCACTGGCGTGATTCTACGCATGCTATCATCTGGATAAGAACTGACGTACTGTAAGGAGAAGGCAAGGTTGTTCGACGTGTTTGGTAGTACGACGCGGCTGGTCCAGCAATAATTAAGTGTCATTGCATGATAACTTACGCAGCCCAAAACCGGATGTTGATCTCCCATATGCAGTTTGAGTTGAATGCGTTATAGATGGAGATGTAATCAGGCAGCTGCTCTCTATAACCCAGCAGGGATATTCATGTACTCGATACCAGATGGAGGAAAGAGTGCTCTGCTGACAGAACGGTTATATCCCTCGCCAAATCGTTATTAATCCACTGAAGTTGTTCGGCGAAGTGCTGCACATAGCACGCTACAACCGCATCATTGGTTTCTAAGGTAGTATGTGGCATTTTCGAATCATGGAAATAATGAAGGGTATAATGTATTTAGGATATATAATATCTCCCTCTAGGTGCTAATTAGTGTAGTTATTATGCGACTTGAAGGTTACCTTTATATCGTCATTGAATCAATTGCTCTCACGATAGAACATACAGACGCAAATCAACTGTTGTATCAAATATAAAGGTAACCCAATCGATTAGCTCCAGCACTTCTTTCAATCAGTACCTTATTCATTAAGGCATAGTATGGTAAAGTAACAGCAGTTAAATTTCCAGAACATGTGTTTCTCTTTAGTCCATGGAGGACTTAACCGTATCATCTAAACTGAATATGTTACTATCTTCAACGATGGCAGTATTATTGACATATTTCAATGTTACCGCATAAACATTAACTTCAGCAATAAATGTTGTTTATGAGATATTTTTTCTTATGCACCCATTCTGCCTCAGTTGCATGTGATGGTGGGTTAATTCCAACCTCCGTTGATCCCATCAATGGATCAGGACACGAAGGTGTGGCTTCACCTGATAGATGCTTCTGTATCCCTTAGTCAACAAACAATGTGAAATGATCTCTTGCTAACAAAGTGCCAAAACACCAGGCGGAATTATTTTTTGTTGTTCTCATCAGCAGGTTACATATGACTGAATAGTAATATTAGTTATAGCGCAGGCATTGTGTTAACTGATGGTTGTGCAAACACTTGGTTTTCCTATTCATATTCTTTCATTCATATTTGGTATGATTGGCCACTCAGAACTACGCCACCTTCCAGGCCGTGTTTATCGTACTATAGTCCGGGCAACCCAGCTTCTATGCTTGCGTTAAAATTGTATGCCTTTACTAGAAACCGATATAAAGGATAAAACAGTGACTCGAGGGACACGTCACTAGGTAAACGCGAAACGAGCCAAGCTTTTTAAGAAAACCCCTGCAATAACATTTGCAATGCGTACCTGGTATTTCACTTGCTATGTACAAGCTGATAAATGGCTTTCTGCAATTATCGCACTGCTAGCTGTGCGATACCTGTGCGCTTGGATCAATATAAGGAAAAGATCAAGTATTTTTGTAGGCTCTGATTGGCTGGAAGATTGCTTACTATGAGGTTAAGGTCAGGTTGTATATTCTTCACAACCAACGGGATTGCTTGCATGCTGTAGTATGCTCCCTGCTCCTTAATATCGTTTGTAGTCTCTGCAGGGCGGCATGACGAAAACATCGGACCTTTGTTAATTATTCGTTTTATTTGACCTCGACATTTGACCCAAACTGAATGCATGAAATACAACAGGGTCAACGACCGCTCATGAATAAACACCCCATATTCGGCGAGGCTTCAAACGATAGCAGGGTCATCCCTGAATGCCATCGACAGGATGGATTAAATCCTGTGCTGGATGTCGCTGGATATAGCCATTCGGTTGCAATGCTCTAATACAGATGATGCTGCTCTATCAATGACGGGTTTTGCTTTGGATATTATCCCTTCAACAAGTGTTCGCTGTGGTTGAATGAGGTTATATATTGTATCTTACGCTGTTTTGCCCCTTGATTACTGTCATTCATCATCGGTTGTATATTATTGAGAAATGGCTGACTTTGATGAGGAATGATGATAACAGTTTGTATGTGCAGGGAAGGCATGCATCATGAAGCAAACATTGCATCGACATCTTTAAGACGGTGCATACAGCTGACTTACAGACGGATGGTTAACCACACGAGGGATTCCTGGATGGTTTTCAATAACAGTGCAATAAGCAATAACCACCACATTGAATACTAATTCGAGCCTCAACAAAGTCGTTCATAATGCTCCGGTGGTCCAAGATGAAACCCACACCCAGAACCACTTCACACTCATCTAACAAACGTACACCGAACCACACTAGTGTGACACATGTACACCTCACCACACTCATCTGACACATGTACACTACCCCACACTCATCTGACACATACCTCACACCACAATCATCTGACACACGTACACTACACCACATTCATCTGACACACGTACTCTACACCACACTCATCTGACACACATACATCACACCACACTCATCTGACACACCTACACTGCACCACGCGCATATGATATACGAACACCACGCCACACTAAATTGACGCACGTATATCACACCAAACTGATCTGACACACGTATATCAAACAAAACACATCTGAGACATATACACCACACCGCACTCATCTGACAAATGAACATCACACAACCCTCATCTTACACACGTTCACCACACCGCACCCATCTGACACACAAACATCACACCACACTCGTCTAACACACGTACACCTCACCACACTCATCTGACACACATCGCCCTGTCCAACAGTCCCTTATTGCTATGTTTGTGTTTAGTGCTTCTATGATCCATATGCCGTTTTGATTAGGAATGATAACTGGCAAAATACCATTATTAATTAGCAATAATCAGCTTCTTTTGTTGCCTCATATGCCTTCGCCTTAATTAACTTTCATCGGGACCAGACTAATATCGAGTTACAACAGTTGCTATGAATTATAGATATAGTGATCTGAGACAGATCTTATTCTGCATGCTAATCAGCATGTATGCATGCATGGGATAAAGACGATCATAAATCTGATATTGAAGCCATGCCATTTCCATCGGTTTATCCGTCAGATATATTTGTGGAATATACCATAACGCGTTTGACCAGATGAAATACGTTGTGCCTAAATAGAATTATCATTGCATTGATATTCCTTGAATACCTTATGACTGTAAGGGTTGTATAAATGTAGCTGGCACATATAATCACGACATTATAGGGACGAGGTTTGTAGCTGCCATGGGAGACAAATGGCAAGCCACAAGATTGTTCCCTCTGAAGCTTTCAAACACCAGTCCATTACTATCACCGAGCACCTCACTTACCATGAGCTAATCTACGGGCGTTTGTTTTGTCTCCACCTTGCATTAATTAACAGCATGTCACGTACATGGTCTGAGTGCAATGCATGTTCGATGTTCTTATACCCGCATCGCTCAACTGTTGCGTCCGAGTTGGCATCGTACGTGTCTGGGCGATTCCACCGTGCGTCTGACGAGTTTGTGTTCATTATTGCTAGAAGCGTTTGTGAGATGGTGTGCCACGAATACTTCACGATGAAGCCGGGTGATCAATTAATGCTGGTGGAACATAAACCACATAACGAGTGCATTAAGGTGCTCCTCTTATCCGAACTTCTGTAGACAAATGAGCCTTTAGGGTGCGTGTTCCCATTGATGTTATCATTCCATTAAACCAAAGGGGAAATGCACTCTTAACGCAATCAACAAAGGCCCGTCTCATCGAGTTACCACACATTTCCGTCAACACATCCTCTTGAGGAATCGTTCCTTTTCCCTGTATTATGCCAGGGATCTCTGAAGCTAGTGATGCATTACTGCATGGCACACGTATTAAGTCCCGGACATACGCGCTGTTTGGATAGATGAGGGTGGATGGGTGTTCAGTGCAGGTATCACATGCAACGCACACAATGCAATGTCTTTTCATATCGTGATCGTAAATTTAGCTTCCATTGTTTTACTAGTAATAATTTCATCGTAAGATTAAGTGCCTATTATTATCTGAGGAATTTGTGATATTTCGTTTGCTTTTTTCAAACCATGTAGATCTTTGTATATTCTTTGGTTAGCTGTGCGATAACCTCAATGAAAGGGCACGCCGCTTCGAACCCATATAAGGTGCTTATGAATACCAATCTTTAGAATTCTTCAGTACGGAGATGTATTTTGACAGACGAATAAGTGCATTTCCTCATTAAATACCAATGCGCCATGGTAAAATTCCAATAATTTGATTATAAGGGTTAAAATAGGATTTTGTCATCAGGGTATGATCAATGGGAGCTGGTTACCAACATACGATCACTTGCATCTGGACCCAAAAGTAACAACACTGTGATCTGGTCAGGACAGTTGGGCAACAGGGATCTGTTTACGACGATAGAAACAACAGGGGTCGTGTCACCACAGTTACTCAATGTTGATATTGTGCAGACAATATACTACATCTGTAATAAAGCAGGAGCTGCGATAAAATAGCGTTCTAAAGTAATCTGATAATCGAACTACAGTGTAACTAGATGGTTATTGGATAGATGACAGAATTAGTAGCAAGGTGCTTGAAAATCGTGAGTAGTTTTATGCATACAGCCACTTGTACCTATCTCCAGAGCTATTGTTCTCTATGCCACGCCGAGAATTTTTTGCCAATAACAACCAGCCTCCTAATTATCGGTGTCACCAGGGAGCTCATTCAGCGTAAGCGAGACGTGTTGCTGAATAAACAACTTGATTCAGCTGATTTGCGTTGCATTAAATGTGGGTTGGTAATACATTGACTGTGATTTGTTGTTGTCGGTAACCAAACAAACAATTGCCAGTCACCAAGATATATTTATGAACCGCTGATAGCGTTTCATGAACATCACTTTGTTTATTGTCTGCAACGTAAATATGTACCATGCGTCTATGTCTAATTCGATTGTGAATGTTAAAGAAGAAATTAAGTTGTCACAGACCCACGCGATATTAGGATACAGAGTATCGGTAACTGATTTTGAGCTGGTCATTCAGAAGGATGCTGCTAGTTCATCTATTGAAAAGCAGCATACAAGGGAGTATGTGTGCTCCATATGCGCCAACCTCCAACGATGACATAGGCAAACCCTAAACCACAGCATTATGTGTGCTACATTTGCTACCACCCCCCACCCCTCCCCCCACCAACCCCTCCACACAGCACACGATGAAATTCAGCTTCACTGCCTCCCAAATACAGACGCATAATCAATATCACTAGATAAGCGTTTACCGATTCTTTAATCCTCCGTTGGTCAATAGAATTCACTAGGAAACCCTTTTACATCTTAGAACCATGGACTTCTGTGTACTGGCGTTTGGTTCGCTGGCTGTATTGTGCAACCATCTTCACGTAAGAACTGCTGGCATTATTCAATATTTAGTAAGTCTTAAAAGTAAACACGTTACAAAACGGACCATAACGCACACTCTGGTATTCAGGTTGTGATTTAGAGCTGACCAGTGAAGTATCAAAATGATCCAGAAGCAGTTACTCTGAGTAGCGACAGGCTGGACTATACTAGGTTGAAACGTGCTATTCTAGGCAACAGGTCGATAACACAATGTCAGTTGTTTGCATAGGAAACGAAACAAGGCCGCAATATTCTCATTTATCCACTCTCAAACACTCACTCGTTTACTCACTCACTCGTTCACTCACCCACTAGTTCATTCACTCACTCGTTTTCTAACTCACTGACTGACTTATTCACCGACTTACTCATTGGCACACTCATTCACTTACTCACTCACCCACTCACTTATACACTTGACTATCTTCTTGCTCATACCAAGTTTGGGGGGGGGGGTGTTTTGGACGCTGAAGTTAAGTCTTGATTAATAAAATGACTGGTCGCTTCGGTCTGGTTCAAAACGAAATGAGTTATGGCCTATATACTCTCTTGCCAACTCGCTCATCCCTTCCATGATTTTTTTTTAAAATACATGTTGACCAATCCGCAATCAATGTTCACCAATTACCTGTTTTATTGAATGTGACGTTCCTAGTAACGCATTTGGTCAGATTGTCCACCGTAGATTTCATCTTTAAGAAGGAAATCTTGTTCTCACTGTTTCATTCGACTGTGGAAAAGGTATAATATTCAGTTCTATAGTAAAGGGACAGTTCCTGTGCTCGCTCTCTCTTCCTCTTGCTCGCTCTCCCTCGTTCTCTCCCCCTCTCTCTCTCTCGTTCTCTCGTTCTCAATTTCGTTATGCAACAAGCAGAAAATTGCGTGTTATCACAGTATTTCTAGAAAATGTTAGACGCGGCAATCTTTTGAGTGGAAAACACTATGTGCAGAATTTTCAGTACATATGTACATGAAGCCGGCTACAAATAAAAACGCTGAAAGTGACGACGTTCCTGATATTTCCGATTAGTTTACTTGATTAGACGTAAACTATATTGGTTGCCATTTGAATTTGTTCCCATTAATTAGGTATTGTTAACAGTAAAGGTGTCCACATCAGTAAGAACTAGTACTCTGCTGTAGCTATGTCACTGTTTAAATACTTTGGGGATCCTGATAATCTTATGAGTCCGGATAGCGAGATGGAATTAGAATAAAGTATGTGCCCAACATGCAAGGCGCAGTTGGATGTGGATTGTACGCACTATGAAGGAGTGGCCTTAGCAAGCCACCCTGGCGATTGAACCTGTAGCTTGACAGTCAGACGCTACACACATGCGCACTGCTTCGCACTTCATTCTCCGTGTTTTGAGAGGGACAGCCCTGTGTAGGGTGATCATTCTATGTGATAAGACCACCTCGTTCACAACATAACAATTTTTTTTTTTATGTTGGTGTCTCCGATATTTGGTAAGTACTCCTATTGCGGGTTTACATTGCCCATTCATGAGGAGCAAACCTTGAAGAATGTGTTCACCCGTACAATTCAAGCAGCATCACCCTTAATATGGCACATTGATCTTGAACCCGACCACATTTCCCAGTGAGATACAGGTATGCCTCCATATACGCATTCGTTTTACTGTAGAATGTAATGTTTAGTGGGGGGCCACAATGATGAAGCCCTGCGTCGACATTTTCTATGTTTTAATCTCCTATCCATGACAAGTGAACCAGAAGAAATAAACAAACATTGAGTTTATCATCCTTTGCCTCATCACTGACAGCAAACATCGAGTTCAACGGATAACCATAATTGATGAGCGTTTGAAGCAAAACGCATTAAGCCGATTATTAATGTATATTTCATGGAGGCGATATTCCATATCCATCATAGGAACAACTTCTACTCCAGACCCCCAATATAATAGACTGCAGTGTCTATGTATCAAAACCTGCCATAAGCGGATGATGAGCCCATTTCATCTTAATTACACTTTATCAACAGCAAGGGATGAAGATTGAGAGCGAATCTGTGTATCCAGGAAGCATAACGGTTGCTAGGGCTTCACCTTCATCGTTAAGTCCCAGACAGGCGAACACACTGAGAGGACTGTAAACCAGTGCGATGCCGGCTGGGGTGTGAGGATATTCCTCAGTACCCTTGTTATGATGTTCCAAATATTGCCACATATCAATGTCCCATGATAGGAACCACTATAATAAATAGGTGCTTGATGCTGTGATCGAGGCAATCAAAGGCCGAGTCAATAGCGGCACGTTTTGTGAAGGTTATAATGAGAAAAGTTGTGATGAAGTAATAACAGGGTGATTTGGGATGGAGGTAATAGCGGGGCGAGTTGTGATGCAAGCAACAGCAAGGTGAGTTGTGATGTTGCAAATAACAGGGCGATTAGGGATAGAGGCAATAACAGGGCGAGTTGTGATGGAGGCAATAACAGGGCGAGTTGGGATAGAGGTAATAACAGGGCGATTAGGGATAGAGGCAATAACAGGGCGAGTTGGGATAGAGGTAATAACAGGGCGAGTTGGGATAGAGGCAATAACAGGGCGAGTTGGGATAGAGGTAATAACAGGGCGAGTTGGGATAGAGGTAATAACAGGGTGAGTTTGGATGGAGGTAATAACAGGGCGAGTTGTGATTGAGGCTGATACGGCACTGGAGGCCACAGAGAGAACAGAGAAAAACCGTGAACCAAACTCAATCTATTTGTGACTAGGTAATGAACAGTGTTATGACCAAGTAATCGAGCTATGCCTTGTTTAATTTACCTTTGTTGGTCTCTGTTTGACTATACCATTGACCTAAAATTAATCAATTCTCTTTGAAGAGAGCAGTTCGTCTGAAGCAAGGCGTAAATATGGCATGCGGGTTCATGTTTTCTTCATTGTGGCAAGTAGACCCGAATGAATGGGTCGCCATGAGCCACCAGTACAAATGTTACAACATCCAAATATCATAAAATGAGGGGTTGGATTAATAAGCTGAGGAATGATCAATACTTACTATCCTCAATCGGAACCCATTGCACTAAACAGGAATATTCATAGGCACAACGCCACACAGAACGCAGCATTTGAAGTGTAGGTGAGCAACCCCGCACATATTTCGCAATCACTGTTTACTTACTGATCGGTTATGTGAAGCCAGCACGAAACGCTTTACCTACAATAAGACTACTTCCCAATGAATTCATGGCAGTCAGCTTGTATTGACATATGAACACGGAGATTATTTATAGTGTTACCTTTATGCCAGTTTGGTCCAATTTTCTGAACGCTATGAATTTTGATTAACCTTGGATAACACACAAATAGTACGGCTCAGACAGCAAACACTCGGCAGTCAACACAACCACCCTGCTCAGGTTAATTCAGTTTATATAGGTAAGCCGTAGCTTAACGCGTCTCGTCCCTCATCCTGCCACCAGCTCTTCCTGCATTACAGCAGATCGGAGTCTCTGGCTAGGGAGGTGTTATCCATTGCAATCGACACCAATTTGAACCCAATAGCAATGTTAAACGTAATTCAATCTATGTTAATGCGAAGTAGCATTATATCTCTTTTTCTTGCATATATTTCTCGTAGCCTCGACGGGGCATACCACATATTTGGTAGATTCAAGCTAGTAATAATATATGCTTGCAAAAGCAAGGATGACGATGATTACGATGCATGGACATCGTCCTGTTAAGTGCAAGAAAACGCCTTTACCCATTACAAGTAAGACAAGTCACATCTAATTACCAAGCCCTTCTGTCTACTGGGGCCGCACAGCGGAGGATTGGGTTCGCTCACATCTTGTATTATGTTACTCCGCACGATAATACTCACTGAACTGATACGGCGCATCTTGGCGTTATCATTGCCGCCGAGAGACTTCTTACTAATGCTGCATTATTCCATTTCGTTGGTAAGTCTAAAAAGTGTATACTTTACAAAACGGACCATTACACACCCTCTGGTTTAGTAGTTACAATATTCAGTTGTGAATCAGAGCTGATCGTGAAGTACCAAAATGATCAAACAGCAGAGCTATACGATCCTGTTTAGCGGGAGTGAAACGAGGCCGCAATATTCTCACCCAATGGCCTTCTGGAAAGCTTCAATTAACAAAGGATCTGAACTGTCTCATAATGGACGGTTAATGACTAACAATTGGTTTATGTTGTGGACAAAATTGACCATGGAATTTGACGCAATTTACGTACCGTGCAATTTATCTTTCCGCATAACACAACTGCTTCTATTCCAAGAGTATGGCAGGCTTGCAGCAATTTATTGCACGTTGTGTATACACACATCCAATACTGGACGTGTCATATTTAAGACATCATTTAATATCTGTCTGTGACATATTGCGTTGAAGACAACATCCAATATCGGCCATGACATATTACGTTGAAGACATCATCCAATACCGGATTTAACATATTACGTTGAAGACATCATCCAATAGCGGCCGTGACATATAACCTTAAAGACAACATCCAATATCGTCCGTGACATATTACGTAGAAGACAACAACCAATATCGATCATGACATATTACATTGAAGACAACATCCAATATCGGATTTAACATGTTACGTTGAAGACAACATCCAATATCGACCTTGACATATTACGTTGAAGACAACAGCCAATATCGATCATGACATATTACCTTGAAGACAACATCCAATACCGGATTTGACATATTACGTTGAAGACAACATCCAATACCGGATTTGACATATTACGTTGAAGACAACATCCAATATCGACCATAACATATTACGTTGAAGACAACATCCAACATCGGCCTTGACATTTTTCGTTGAAGACAACATCCAATATCGACCTTGACATATTACATTGAAGACAACATCCAATATCGGCCTTGACATATTACGTTGCCGACGGCATCCACTATCGGCCGTGACATATAACCCTGAGGACAACATCCAACATCGATCATGACATATTACGTTGAAGACAACATCCAATATCGGATTTGAAATATTACGTTGAAGACAAAATCCAATATCGACCTTGACATATTACGTTGTAGACAACATCCAATATCGGCCTTGACATATTTCGTTGAAGACAGCATCCAATATCGGCCTTGACATATTACGTTGTAGACAACATCCAATATCGGCCATGACATATTTCGTTGAAGACAACATCCAATATCGGCCTTGACATATGACGTTGAAGACAACATCCATTATCGGCCGTGACATATTACTTTGAAGACAACATCCACTATCGGCCGTGACATATAACCTTGAAGACAACATCCGATATCGATCATAACAGATTACGTTGAAGACAACATCCAATACCGGATTTGACATATTACGTTGAAGACAACATCCAATATCGTCCTTGACATATTACGTTGAAGACAACATCCAATATCGGCCTTGACATATTACGTTGAATACAACATCCAATATCGACCTTGACATATTACGCTGAAGACAACATTCAATATCGTCCGTGGCATATTACGCTGAAGACAACATCCAACATCGATCGTCACATATAAACTTGAAGACAACATCCAATATCGGCCTTGGCATACGACTGAACATCACTATGGGTGAATTTGAGTTCATTTGAATGGTAATATCCTATTGTTCTCACGCGACATGAGCGCTTGGATATAAAAAACCACCAATTAATAGGCAGCTATGGTTTCCATAGCGGCAACTGAATCTTGTGTACACGAGACCCCAATTAGGCTGGCAACAAGCGCAGTATTTACTTCCCATGCATTTGTTAAATTCCAAAGCTTCAGAAGACACCTATCAATGTATAGCACATGGCACGTATACTCATCTACCATCCGTGTCAATACCCCGCCCCTTAGACAGCATAATATTCGCTTGTGTTGGACCGACCACCAAATCATTTAGACCCGTCCCTGGCTCCAATTACAATCTCTACCACTCGTATCACTTTCAATAATTCACTGAACAGATGGCAAAAGTAGCAAGGTCTTCTCCATTTGGTAGCGTAAATCAACCCAAACAGGGTAGCTGCAAGATCGAACTAGGTACTTATCAATGTGTCAAGCTCAATTCCTGCCTTCATATTCTCGGGTTTCCGTCGCGGCCGCCTGGCGGCAATACCGATTTTCAACCGGATGTAGGGGCATGTTTTTCCAAAACGCAAAAGCAATACACGACGCGGAACATAGAGATTTATGCTGTGGTGAATATTCGTTGATTGATATTCGGCTGCATGTATGTGTCTGTTGAGGAACAGCTGATATTCCCTTTCGCCTTCAAATTACGCCACCCTGCTGGGCCTCCATTTGCACTTCATCATCAAATAAATAAGGCGGTAAGCCTCAATAAGCTCAGATGCATTTGACATGTCGGCCTGCCATGCAGCAAGTTTGTTGGGATCTTTGAAATTGTCTTTCTGACAGTTCTCCATCATCTTCCCCGACCAAGTCCACAATATTTACAGTTTTGCAGGCATTTCTTATTAATTCTAAGAGCTCAGTTTCTTATAACTCCCCTATCCTTGTGTTAAGTTTTTAGCTGGGGAGCTTTCCACTTAGAAGGGGACAGTGATGACATGGTGTAGCAACAGTAACGCACGCTAACTTCGAAGCGATATCGGGTGAATAATGATGTTCTAACAGAATACTTCCCAGACGACCAGACATGAATGTAGTTGGAAATCTTTTTGATCACTATGATAATCTCTGTGTTTAAGCACTGCTTCTGATGTACTCATTGCGACGTGACAGCGTTCAGATGAACTCAAGAGAAGTTCAGTATACGCTTGACACCTTCCGCGACGTCTTTGATGTCCTTTACAGCTATAGAAACACGCAACAAGAATGCACGCAACAACGCAGGAACTTAAAATAGCAACTGGAACAAAGCGCTGACAGCTTGACAGACAGAGAAACATGACCCCAGTTCCGGTCAAAATCGCTGTGCGCAACGGTGGCCCTCCTAGCGGCCACGACGGAAACCCGAGAATGTGTAAGCAGGAATTGTCTGTTGGTAAAAGCAACATTATCATAATGTTATGCTAGCTTCTTTCAATATACTGAAGGTATCAAGGCCTCTGACAAAGAGTTGCCCAAAATCGTAAATGAGCTACCATCCCTCGTGGTATTACTTCATGCAGCATGGTTCCGCGTGGCATTGCCCCATGCATCGTGGTTTCTGTTGTTATTACCTTATGCAGCGTGGTTCCTCGTCGTATATCCTCATCACACGCTGTGCTTATCCTCATCAAGGATTATAACAGAATACACAGCAACCTAATGTCAATTCGGAGGTCACATTGCCCCTAGACACCTTCATTATCGAGATTGAAAGAGAAAACAGTCTATTCACGGTCACAATTCCACAACCGCTTATGGTAGAAGTATACCATGTAGATACATTGAATCCCAATCGGTACACTACAGACATGTGTAAAACGAAGAAAGGCAGGTCATCCCAGTTGTCTTTCTTTATGAACATAGATCCGAGGATTTGGTTTAAAATTTGTCGACACGATGATTCGCAGAGGTATTCAATAATTTATATCGGGAAGAGTATCTTTTTGATTCATCGCGGGCCTTAGCATTAAGGTAGCAAAAGTGTAATTGTGACAAATGGTTACAGCAGCCTGGTATATACATTTGGTCAAAAGAGCAACAGTAATACAAAATATATCAACCAATAGACGGAATGGATCGGGAATGCGTTCTGAGCAACAGATGCTTCGAGTCTTATACCCAGGCATAACCCCCTACAACGTCTCGAATCCAATGAAATAATCAAAGAGAAACGGCATTTTCTCGGAGCACGGTGAAATCCGACCACTTAATGCAGCTGGATTATTTCTGTTTCGCTGAAATTACTGATATAGTGATTTGGATCAAGCGAGAGGCCCATCACGAAAGCACTGGATTCCTGATAACTGGAGATGTTGTCATTTGTCACGAATACGTGTATAGTCTCACGGCCTATCCAATATCATGATCATACGCAAGTGAATATGATGTTGTTACGGTGCGTTAATAAGGGCACTTCGACCACTGACGTCAAAGACAGAATGATATCCATCTGCACAGCTGCTGCGGCGCTATATGCTCCTCATTCTATGTACTCCTGGGACAAAACGTACTATAAATGTATGATCTACTTCAATGGGACATATATTGAGATCTGCCATATCAACATTTGGTAATACACATTATTGGAATGTGCAATTGGTGCAGATTAACCTATGCTTTGGTATCTTTGCGATATATTTAAAACAGTTAATAATCGTTCCTTCACATTTCTTGCACTCAATGACTGCTTGCATAATTTCGTACCCTGAATGTCGCTGACATGATCTTGTTAGATTTGGAATGGTCGAACACTCATAAATATTGTGAATGTGTAGCACGTACAAAAACTCAACGTGGCAACATTTGTTCCTTACTTTGTAACCCATCAAAGGCCTTGCATCCCGCTAACAAACCAGCCTTTCGCATCATGATCAGTTCATACCGTTGCCATGAAGTAAGTATTTTATTTCGATCAGCGACAGCTGCTATTGAGTACAATTGATCCCGGCGCTGTGCATGGTGTATGTAGTGTTCAATGTGTGCGTATTAATTATTATGATGTTTATGCAACCGAAATATGCTTTATGTATACGTTGTGAAAGGGTACCGGAAGTGTGTGAACCCCGGATTTTGCGAATCAACAACATGATATTCACCGAAACTTAACTAATCAGTTACATGTCACCAAGTGTTGTTTATCTTGACACTACATTGGGCAATAAGGAGTGGACATATTGTACCATCAGATGAATCCACGAAGTTGCCAAACAACATGGCAGACAATATGGCAGACGAAGCAGTAAACGCCTAAAATAATCATCCTGCTGCTGAGGTCATCAGGAAGAAGAGGAATGCACAAGACGATCACAGCCAAGCTCATCGTTGGCAATATAGTCACTCCGATTGCCTAAACACATCTTATCATTCCATACAATCTGGAAAAGAAAGTGATTGAGGACGAAGACAGGTTTAAGAGTTTGTGAGAGTTGGTAGATGTACCAAATAGCATTCCAGCACAAATCCAGTAATACCATCAAAACACACAACCTGGGAGGGATACGCTATTGTTCAAACTGAGGGTCCCTAACGTAGCAATCAACCGTCCCATGAAAGAGGCTACAAGTTGGAGGAATCCAGTAGACACATGATCACATTCCATAGTAGAAGAGGAAGATATATTCAATCAAGCAATTGACGATACAATTCAAGGAGTACTACACATGCCCGATGATTTGGTTATCTTCGGAAAGAACACAGATCATCATGAAAGAGGTCTGACTTTATCTGAAAACAAGCTCAAGATAGGGGTCCCAGAGATATAGTTCTTCGGTTTAATATTCCACGAGGATGGTATTAGCCCAGCACCATGCAAAGTTGAGGCTATGCAGAAAATGGGAAGACCGCAGACGCCCGCTGAACTACACTCACAGGTCAGAATGGCTCAATTTTCGGACAATTTATTCCACACTTTTCAGAACTCAGAACTCTATTATCTAACTAATCAAAGCTGTCGCTGTATGGAGGTGGGAGAAAGTGCAGGAGTTGAAAGACTGTCTATCAAGTGATAAAGCACTAGACTACTATGAAGTCGGTAAACACACAACGCACTTCTGAGGTTGCTGAAAAGAAAACAAATAGTTGCTTTGCTATGTGGAAATCATTTAAGTCAAACGTCAGAATTCTCAGCATGGTTGCTGGGTATGATATTGTCTTCGATAACACTCCCATTCAGCACATAGTACCCCATCAAAACAATTTTATTGACGACGAGCAACTTTGCTTGTTCGGGGAATTAAAACGCCTTTTGGATGAGGGTATGATAATGGAGTGTCAACCTGAGGAAGACGAATTCATTTCACCAGTCTCTCTTCCATCGAAGAAAAACGGCAAATTTTGAATCTCATGACAAGAATCTCTTTAATTCCTATCGCCGTTTCAAAATTTGATACGAAGAATATACGCCAGGCAGTAAAGGGTTATTTTTTTTTTTTGCAGCGATGCGATTCTATGTTTGCTTTACTCATGTCCTCAAATAACGTTCAGAACACTGTCGTGTGATATAGCAGTCACTTGATATCAGAGGCATTAGTATGGTCTATGACACGTCTTCCTGTAACTGACATTAAAGGTGGTTAATTACCAATGACATACACCGATAATTCGCGCATCGAATGTCATATTGCGACAAAATCTATGCCTAGGCCACTGATTTTATTAGGAACAAATACGACCGACAACACCAACGTTGTTAATGAATGGTCTCTACTGGCATCCAAATCGGATAGTAGCACCTATATGGTTCTGTACTTGCTCAAGTTTACTTGCGCAGACAAACGGATGTGATGGGTGTTGATTAGCTTCATATTCATTCATCATACATATAGATGACAAAACCTAGTAGACCAAGTACCTACATTATGATGCAGTTTATCTGGGTATTATGCTTTGTAAAATCGATTGGCGGTCGTCGAACTAGAAGGGAGCCTTTCATGTTCCAATTACTCCGTTTATCTGTCGATATGGATGGGACCTGGCGACCGGACATGAAGATGACCAGGCAATCGTACACGGAGGAGACCAGACGACCAGATATGAAGGTAACCAGGCAACCGTACATGGAGGAGACCAGGCGGCCGGATATGAAAGTGAACAGGTGACCGTTCACGGAGGAGACCAGGCGACCGTTCACGGAGGAGACCAGGCGACCGTTCACGGAGGAGACCAGGCGACCGGCCATGAAGGTGAACAGGCGATCGTTCACGGAGGAGACCAGGCGACCGGACATGAAAGTGAACAGGCGACCGTTCACGGAGGAGACCAGGCGACCGGATATGAAAGTGAACAGGCGACCATTCACGGAGGAGACCAGGCGACCGGACATGAAAGTGAACAGGCGACCGGTTACTTTTGGTGTTACTTTTAATTTAAACTGAGGTTAAATTAAATGTTGTGGTCCATGGCTTAAATGCGTTAGGAAAAGCGGTAATAAACAGCTGGGCCCGTAAAATTTCTCTTAGATCAGGCTGCACAGGCCGTTACAATCTTCCTCTGAAAAGTGCACACAGTTAGATCAAGCTGAACAGGTCGGTACAAATTAATTCTAAAAGCGCCGACTGTTAGCATCCGGCATGGCCAGACAAGTCCAGCCTAGATCCCCATTGTCAACGTTTAACTTCCAATTGCAGCATCTTACAACCTTTTTAGACCTTGTATATAGCAGAAGTAACCATTACCTATTTAACGAATAACCATCTCGTTGAGGTGTAGGATGAATCGAAGATGTATATCCAACACATCACTCAAGCGAAACTCTATGGGAAAGTACCCAATTTAGGTGCCAGGTCGTATAAGAAATATTCGCATTCGAGGAGAGTCGACCCTCCTGCGTCGTTCACTCTGTTTAATATGATGAGTTTTTATTCAATTCCCTGATAACCACAAAGCAGCAGCAAGTTGTAATGCAGACAGTAACAGGGCGAGCTGAGATGGAGACAGTAACAGGGCGAATTGAGATGGAGGCAGTAACAGGGCGAGTTGAGATGGAGGCAGTAACAGGGTGAGTTGTGATGAAGGCAATAACAGGGCACGTTGGGATACACGCCATTTCAGGGCGATTTGGGATGTAGGCAATAAGAGGGCGAGTTGGTATGAAGGTAATACAAAAGCGAGCAGCGACGAGGCAATAACAGGACGAGTAGTGATGTAAGAAATAAGAGGGAGGTTTGTGACGGAGGCAATAAGAGGGCAAGTTGTGATGGAGGCAATAACAGGGCAAGCTGTGACAGAGGCAATAACAGGGCGAGTTGTGATGGGGCAATAACTGGGGGAGTTGTGATGGAGGAAATAACAGGGCAAGTTATGATGGAGGCAGTAACAGTGCGAGTTGTGATATACGCAATTACAGGGCGAGTTGAGATGTATTTAATCCCAAGCCAAGTTGTGATGGAGACAAAAAGAGGGTGAGGTGTAATGGAGGCAACACGAGGGTGAGTTGTGATGGAGGCAATAAGAGGGCGGGATGGGATGGATGCAATAACAGGGCGGGTTGTGATGGAGGCAATAACAGCACGGGTTGTGATGGAGGCAATAACAGGGCGGGTTGTGATTGAGGCAATAACAGCACGGTTTGTGATGGAGGCAATTACAGAGCGAGTTGTGATGGGGGCAATAACAGGGCGAGTTGTGATGGAGGCAATGACAAGGCGAGTTGTGATAAAGGTAATAGAAGGGTGAGCACATCAAGTTGTTTGCGGTGACGGTAACTGATGTTCTCCCACTTCACCACAGCAGATGGTGGGCGATATTTATGTGTAAGTTTCCTACATCTCTGACCCAAAATAAATCCATTCTCTTTGAACGGAGTGCTTCGTCTGATGCAAGGCACATCGGTGGCATCCGGATACATGTTTTATTCATGTTGACAAACAGACCCGTAGTGGACGGGTCGCCGTAAGCCGGTGGAAATGGCGCCACCAATACATGTGTATCACAAACTTGGGGCAAAATCCAAATATCATTAAATAAGGGGTCGAATTGATAAGCTGAAGAATGATTAATGCTTGCTGCCTTCATTCGGAACCCATTGCACCAACCATGCAGCCTATATGCCTGTATTTGTTGTTGGCTGATGGAGTCATCTGATTTGTTTATAACATGGTGAATTCGTCAGAAGAGTTAGAATATTAGAGAAGTGGTGATATGTAAAGAATGCCAGTGCACTGATGGAAAATTCAGATGATAGAGTCACACATTTACCATATCATATCATTCCACTTAGATTCAACACTTTGCACTAATTTAAACAACGAATGACATATTCGGCCACCCATGAGGCGTTAACCATTACAAAAAGATCAGATAGCATTAAGGCTCTATTGGTTTCGGATGCTTTGAAATGAAGACGATGTGGCACTTGATAACATTCAAACGCTGATACTGTGATGAACATTTTACAGCTACCGGGAACTGGGCTTTTAACGCGTTAAACATAGGACCTGACACATTTCATGAGCTTCACGTGGTGTGGAGTTAACTGAAAGCCTGTGAACCACGGCCTTAAAACAGCTGCTTATGATGCCTATATATTCATGTCTAATATCACCTGTAGGATTTATAATGCCGTAGACGTCGTACTGATGTGAGATATTAAGGGTTTGCTGTTGTGCGTCTCCTGAGGGTACGGCGAAGACATAGTCTACAGGAGAAGGCCAAAGCCATTGAAATAGCCTTTGGATTTGCGTTTAACTCTCTCGCCATCAGGACACATAGCTTTGTGTTGTGCGTCGATAGCAACAACATATAATCAACATTGAAGTGCACCATATGCCAAAGTCACCAGTGGTCAGATGATACTTAATTTAACGCAGTTACCCATGGATATACATTGGGATTATTGGTTGTAAAGATTCACCCGATAAACATACCGTGCCGTGATACAAGGATGAAGTCAAGCAGAGTCCACTCTGAGATCTGCTGTCATGATAATTCAATGTGCCATGTTAAGTGAGAAGATCTGTAATCAACCATCATTACGTAAGATGAGCTACTCTGTGAAAACAGCATTCATATGCATCGTAACATCTAAAGAACAATTCATAAGCATGGTTACCAAGTCATTTAAGACTGGCGCATTATCTTGATTAGGTTAGCTTGTATTGGCGGATAAGACACTTATCTCGTGTCTGGATGCCAGATTGAAGGTGCATTAGAAGTTAGGGAGAATGAGCATCACTGGCGTCATTGATTCACCGACCTCATCTATCACATTCGTGTATTAAGTCATAAGAGATGCCCATATCTTCCTGTAGGTCATTGAACAGCGCTATAAATGGCCGGCCGCCCGCTCGCCCGAGACGTCTAACCGTTTGCTTCGAGCTACTGCAATGTAAACATTTGTGCATCATAATCGCCTAATTACACGTCTTTGGGCGACCAATGTCATTTTCCGCAAATTTGCGATTTTCTGGAATTTTTTTATGCATCTTCGAATTTGCATGTGTCATCTGTAAACATTTATCAAGCAGCTAACCAGAGAGCGCGTATTTAGAGCATAGCATATAACCGATTACTGTCGCAATTGAGGTATAACGGTTGTCTGCGCCAATCTTGTAAAGGTTAGATGCGTTTGAACATCATAGAGGATTACTATTCGAAGCTATAGCGCAAGAAGGGCGCGTGCCTTAAGTGTGTCAGTAAATTAAGACGTGTTGTTAGCGTATCACGTTCTGTCGCGCCCTTAACATCCCATTCATCTCTCCATATCCCTTTCAGTCGGGCCGTTAAACAGCCTGTTAGGGGAGTGCCACTTGAACTCATTGCATTACCGAAGATATACAGATGAGAACAGCAAAAGTAGAGAAGAAAGCAGTTGTAAGCGTGAATACTATATCGGCACTACACCGTTAACACAAAGCATTCGAAATGAAGGTGAGAAAACAAACATAAATTTTGCAGTCACAGTTTACTTACTGATTGGGAATGTTAGGCCAGCGGGAAACATTCTATCTACAACAAGACTACTTCCCAGTGAATTCATGCTAGTCGACTTGTATTGACATAGGAACACGGCAGGTCCGCTAGGAACTGTGTATAAACTAGCCTGATCTAGTGGTGATTAATTATAGTGTTACAGTTGTGTCAGTTTGGTCCCATTGTCTGAACGCTATGAATTTAGATAAACCTTGGATAACACACAAATAGTAAGGCTCAGACAGCAAACATTCGGCAGTCAACACAACCACCCTGCTCATCCTATTCTTGTTTATATAGGTAAGCCGTAGCTTAATGTGTCTCGTCCCTCAACAAGCCACCAGCATCCCCCAGCCTGTCAGTGGGCCGGAACTGAGCGGTCAATATGCGTCGGTGGCTTCGGAGATGTTATCCATTACAATCGATGCCAAATTGAACCTAACGGCAGTGTTAAATATAATCTAATTCATGCAAATGCATAGGGCAATTTTTATATCTTTTTTGCTTGTTTATATTACTCCTACTCTCAACGGAGGCATATCATAATTAAGTATATGCAGGTTGGTGATAAAATATGCGTGCGAATATCTAACGCAAATAAAAAAAACTAATGAACTCAAATCATCATCATCAATGACGTCACCCTGTTAATAGCCGTGGGCCATAGTTACATAGGCGTTCCCAACCCAGGTCGCAAACATCCGTATGTTGGGTATACCGCTAAGCCTCGCAGTCGGGGAACATCTACACCTCGCCCTATGCGAGTGTGTGATGACACCTCATTGAATGCGTTTGCATCAAATCGTCGCCTCAGGTATGATTCACCAACCTACGAAGCTATGTCTTTCATTTACCGTGACGATCATTGCATGAAAATATATTAGGTTCCCTCAAAGTTCATATTGTGATACCAGAACGAGAATGATAAACAACCGGGCTTGTTCTCAACATATATAGAGAGCACTCTTCTTGTGGATTATCACGCCTTATCAGATTCAGTGGATGGGTGTGGGGGGGGGGGACACTCCCTCTGATGGACTGATGTAATATTGGCTCACATTGGTTAGGTAAGAGGGGTCCTTTCATGATAATTACCGATGAATTCTTAGTCAGATAAACACTATCAATGTGTATCATTCATCATTCAATAGAGAATTCACTATTTTGCGCTTTAACAACCTCGCTTGTATCACCCATTAAGAGTCAAACGAAGCCCGATGAGAGACAATCA
Source organism: Urechis unicinctus (assembly GCA_034190875.2). Taxonomy (NCBI): domain Eukaryota; kingdom Metazoa; phylum Annelida; class Polychaeta; order Xenopneusta; family Urechidae; genus Urechis; species Urechis unicinctus. The sequence continues at coordinate 76,752,943 of CM067350.1, read as the reverse complement.
ACTTACGAACGTCATATTCCAGTGTTATCTCCCATTGTGATTGACTGTCACTGATATATCGGGACTATCAGTGACAGTTATAATTTGTCCGGTGCCAGAATGATGATTGTTTTGCAAGGCTTATGGAATTTGTCAACTGTCAACATAATGTAATCTTTCATTGTAACTGTGCGTGGTTCTGGCAAGTAGTTCTTTACCAGTAGTTAAGTAAGGCGCATGGACATATGACCAAAGTATCCGAAGAGGGAAAATGATGTCATTCTTTAAAAGCAATGCAAAAGCATAGTCACTATGATAGCGATAGAAGCAGTGAGATCCTATAGAACAGCTTGGGTGATTCCAATCCTCAGAAAACGCAAATATTGAATATCATCAAATATTTATGCGACTTTATCATGCATTCGTAATTAATATTTTCAAGATCACTTGGTTTTGAAAGAATAGTAATTATTTTATCAAGAATTGAGATACTCGGCATCTGATGATCTGGACAAGATCACTTTGGACGGATCACCAGGATATGGTAATCATGGAACATCATGGAACACAGAATCACAATGTTTTACTGAACACCAAGGACGTTATCCAAGGGAAAAAATTCGCTTTTATCAACAAGGAGACACTATTGCAAACAGCCAGAGACGTTTACTTGTTCTGAAAACGTGTCTTTCTATTATCAGTAGCAGGTGAGTAAAACACACCTGTATACGTGCGAGGCGATCGATGAGACGAGCTGTAGCTTACTGTAAATGAGTTCTGCATCAGTGACCAGTCTGTTTTATGACAGCTGTCACCGTCTACACTCACGAATACGTCGGTATATCATATTTAAAATTCCAGTCCTTCGTACCAAGAATATCCCAATGGTGATCCCTAGAATGTGGTCACCAGTGCCAGTTCAATGAGAGTCAATAAGATTAATTTGTCAGTGTACGATCACTGATCCAACGATGCTATAATATTCAGTAGCAATGGTCCATTGTAAACTCACGTACATGAGAAAATGCTGCCTTTTGTTCTGAATATAGTGCTATCCAAACAAGGTTGCATCAAAGATGCGGGAAATTTCATGAATACAGCCACAATGATCGGACTTAGGATGATGGTTACCACCCCGTCACGACCTTTTGCCAATAACAACCCTCTTTTTGTTATTTTGGCGCCTTAATGGTATGGAAAAAGAAGCAGTAGATTGGAACGCGTTATAAACTTATAAACTCATTTAATTTACAAAAACCTGATATACACGAATGCATCGAATCGATTTGTTAATGACGAAAACCAGACATACTGGTCAAAATTATGTGACATGCATATTGAATACTGGCGATGGAGCTGTTATCTGGTATTTAGGTAACTTAATTATCAAAATAGCTGCTATCGTATCCGAATGCACATAGCTTAATTTGATTGTTTAGCATACGGCATGAACTATGTAATTGACTCACTTAACTTACCAGCATAGTGCTAAGCTGGGCTGTCATTGTAGTAGGGCGTCAGGTCACTAATTCTAGTCGTGTTTAATACACAGGTGAATGATTCATCAAGAAGGTAAATATGGGAAGCTGGCCATGTCGATGTCTGCTGACAAATGACGTCGAATCATTTCAATGGTTGTATCACATAGAGGTTGACCAGAGTGTAAATTGTAACCCTCATCACTCTTCATTAAAAGCGTCTCTAGATAGTACCACTTAGAGGTCACCCAGGGTGTTAATTGTAACCTTCACCACACGTATGTTGATATACTGGGATCCCGGAACAACATAAAACATGTCCCCAGACGCTTTTCTATAATGTTTCAACCTTGCCACTTCTTTTCTAGTTGAGAATTGCACTAATATAGACTTCCATTAATACATACTATAATATGTAACAAGCTTTCAAGCCTGATGCAACTTGTAATATAAATCGTTTGAATCCTATCCAGTTTAACTTTTATTTATTACTCTTTTGCTAGTATCTTATTATTATTAGCATCGCATCAATCAGGTACCCTCACGACTTGTTGGGGCTATGGTGAAGGTTTGTCACATAGGTCATGTAAGACCGTAATTTGTGACAATTTATTTGTTATCGTACTCATCGTAGTACACCAGTTAATGTGATGGTCGAATATGATTGTTAATGAATTTCATAAACGAGGGTATTATAGTGCTGACCGTATCCAGACACACACAAATGCCAGTTGTGTGTTCACGTGGATATTTCTGTTCCATTACAGCTACGGGGAACTGGGCTCTCAACGCAATGAGTGCAAGACATGGCGCATTGAGTTGGCATCCACTCCGAACAATCTCAAGAGCTGGGCATAGTGCGGAGATTACTGATGGATGGTGACAACTCTCACTTATAGAAAGCCAGTGAACCCCGACCTTGAAACAGCTGCTGTTGATGCCTATATATTAATCTATAAAGACGCATTTTAGATTTATATGTAAAGCCATAGCCTAAGTGATGAGAGTTCTATGAGGTTACAATGATTTGTTGTTGTGCGTCTCCAGAGGGTATTACGAAGACAAAGTCTTGAACGAGATGAAGGCCAAAGCAATAGAAATAGCCGTTGGATTTGCGTTTAACTCTCGAATGCAATCACAACATATATATGTGTATTGTGCAACGAGAACGGTATAAACCAACACTAGAGTACACCAAGAGAACAAGTTATGCTTTAAACGGGATAGGTGCCTGAATTTAAGGAACAGATTTTGTAACACTTTGAACAAAAAGCTAAGGCTTGGTCTGAATCAGACAAGCGTTAACCTCGTTGGTTGCAAGATGGGAGCTTGATTTGAGACCTGAGAGATATTTAGCCACATGGACCCCTGAGATTTCTTATTTTTCAATCGTCACATCATTACATAATCTCCATCTTAGATTTTTCTTATGTGATATTAAAAGATGAATTGGTCGGGTTCACTGGAAGGATTACCTGCTACCTGGACCGATTAAGTTGCCCAATTTCAAATAAAAATATTATTTGCTGGATAAGATGATTCCACGATTCACTGCACAATACTATAACACCATTTGTATTGTTCACATAAAGCGTTTTCATATATTTTATGATTTAGTGCTGATGGTCACGTGAACCGGGATTTTATGAGGAGCATTCCTCCAAATCAGTACAGAGTTGAAACTTCTCTGATCGCTAAGCTACTTCTCTTGTTCCAATATACTTATCCTTAGCCTATTCAATGTGTTGAATCACTCGGATACGCTAGATTAGGTATAGTCTGAAATGCCATCGTTTAAATCATGCTGGGGTAAACCAGAAATCCTTCTTGCTTAAACGATCACATTTCTGAGGACGAAATTATACCCTTATTTGGTATTATTCGTTTAGACAAGTGGGTAAGATATTGCCGCGTCATTGACCTGAATATTTCGCATTGAACAAATGCCGTATCCAGGAGACATGACAGATGACAGATATGCTTACAATGTTGGTAGAGTATCATACAAATATGTCACATGCAAACTGCCAAACTAATAGTTTTGAGACAAGTTGCGTTCTTCTGCATATACGCACAACAATAGATAACTTAGCGATATCTACATGTTGACGCCTTTCTTGTATTATGCAATATGAATAACAATGGCTGCCTGTTTCCTCAACAAATCACAGCTGTTGATACAAATGATTAAATTACATCACCTTGATATTCTTGTCACTGAGATTATCAGAGTTTAAGGTTGTACTATTGACCTAAATCTGTATAATATAACACTCATCACTCACGTGCCATGGAATTGATCTCATCGCCGACGTTGATAATGCGATCCGGGAAAAAGTCAATGTTTATTGAAAACATTTATCAAAAAGCAACACGAAGCATCCGCGTGCCCATTCATTCGTATACACCATATGGTGTCTAATAGTTCTTACATACAAGGACCATTCAGAAAAATATTTGCACGAAGTAGACGCTTGGTTGTGCGCCCCCCAACTGCAAATTCCTCCCTGTATTTCAGTATGAACGCAAGGACGTAACGAACGCTGAGTTGTGATGACGTTGAGTATATGATCACAGACCACAATGGCGAGACACTCGGTATTTGTGAAGCCGTTGAGTATATGATCACAGAACGCAATTGTGAGACACTCGGTATTTGTGAAGCCGTTGAGTAAATGATCACAGAACGCAATGGCGAGACACTCGGTTTTTGTGAAGACGTTGAGTAAATGATCACAGAACGCAATTGCGAGACACTCGATGGCTATGAAGAAGTTGAGCATGTGATTACAGAACGCAATGTATAACTCATCACAGGACATAACTGTTTGTAACCGGGTCTGGAATCTATATATGATATAGGCGTTCAAGCGGTTGTGAGGAGCGACAGAAGCATGATGGCCATCTCACGAAAACGTCTGCTGGTCAGTCTTAATTATAAGTGATAAATAGTTCGGTTCTATGTGATAAATAACATGGCTGATGCATTCCCTGAACAGGCTACGTCATCAGCGTCAGAAACTAACGGCTATTCTTTACAGGAGGCCGTGTATAAACTTGGTAGACGTGTAATGAACATTACATTATTATTTAGGCGTAAGGCACTCACAGCTCTGCAGCATAAAAGCTATTTGCAAATTAGGAGTGATACTGCAATTCGTTTTCTGTCCAGCCAAATAGAAAATAGGTTTTGGACAAATTCACATTTTCCATCGAAGAGCATTAGCTGATTAAATAGGATTTAGACTGTCCAAAAAGACTGTCCTTTTCATACAATCGGCAACACACATAATTGTGAGATGCATTTCATACTGAGTGACGAATTTGTGTCTCCTTGGGTATGTTTTGCAGTGAACCACCGTTCCGTAGCACTCAATGACTGTTCGCGTGTCTTACCCACAGTGTCACGAAAAAGGTTAATGTGACCTTTTTAGACGAGGTGTGATTCCGTAATCAAATGAATTGTGCAGAGTTCTAACTTCATAGTGGCAAAAACAGGAATTCTACCCACAGCACAACATGGCCATGTTTGTTCTTTCCAATAACGACACACATCCCTCAAGTTAAACACATATTTGCATGATTACCTATTCCTATCAGATACAAAGCAAATGAAATCATAATCAAGTTTATTACGTAAAGTGATGGAACATTTAGCTGTCCTTTCCGTTTCCATTTTCCACCGGTCATTTCAGAATGAATTAACTAATTAGCGCGGTTGGCATGCAGTACATCTCTGTACAACACTGAGTGTTATTACCATGAAGAAGCCATACATCTCCTTAACGCACCTTACATTATTTAAGGATTAACGAGATTCTGTGTTATGGTCGGTATTTTAAGGATTTATTTGATGGGGGAAAATGGATTATACTTTTGATTATGTTGGATTTCGAAAATTTGCCCGACGCGCTAAGTGTTGCCACGTGGTGTTCATCAATAGGCTTTTAACCCTCTGCTAACTAACATTTTCCTCGCATCACAATCAAACAATAAAACCTTGCTTGAATTTTTATGGCAAGTGCATTTCATGGCAAACATCACGCGCACACACCTATGTTGGTGTATCCGTTGATAGATGCAAGTATATAAAGTATTAAACAGAACTATAATAATATATCCGTTCAGACATCTGCAAATGAAAAGAGCTCCTTAGAAGTAGCTTATAGTAGGTAGGCATCAGGACACCAGGTGTTGCTGAACTCATGAAGCAGCTTGTCAAGGGCCTTGAACCTTGACAACAAGCAAGTAGCGATTGCTTTGAGGGATTTAGTACAATAACGATGAGAGCACCAAACCCTTTGTGTCTTTTAAGCTGACCATTCAGAGTAGGCTGAGATAATGTGCTTTCCCAAAGCGTGCCAACATTCATTCACTGCACGCTGTTTATCATCATCAATCATCATTAACCATGAAGTTGGAGGCCGAATTTCTTTGACACGTGATGGACACCGAATATTTGCAAAGAAACAACATGTTCCAGAGAATACGTTACGCAATCAATCAAGGTGCAATAAACTAGCGCAGGTGTCTGATAAGACCTAACTAGCACAGGTATCTGATTAGCACTAATCATCACGGCTTTCGTCGGTTAAATCATCCGTTAATTCCATATTGGATCAATTCGAATTCTACTTCTCCAGCCCTGTTAAATTAATTAACATTACTGCATACCATATTATCAATTCTGACACCTATATTTAGAATCGGCAAGAAATAAGAGGTATCAATACCACCCAGGTGACACTGATGGAATAGGATTAGACATACTTTTAATGAGGTAACGTACACCTACGTAACAAGGTTGTCATCAATCAAAGATGCCTCCTGCCATCTTACTGTTCGATGCATTACATTCGTGTCCACATCGCCAGGAACGGAAGCCTGTCACACACAGACGGTGATCCAGATACAGCGGTGTCATCTCAACGACCCGTCTACGATGCGGAAACAGCGCTGTGCTGCAATATTTTACACGCAGAAGAGCCGCCAGCATTTTGCAAATTCCCCCCTATAGCATTACTCCTTTTGAAATAATATCTTTCCCCATCTAACAGAGCAGCGTTGTGTTCGTCATTGCAAACCGAATCGGAGGTTAATTGTTCTCATATTCTGCGAGACTCAGTGATATTTTGCTTTCGGGTCACACATGACAAGGTTAATGAGTGACCAGAAAGGTTAATGAGTAAAATTACCTATCCATCGTCAGATTTCCAACAGTGCTGTATATTGCAAGTTACCTCAGTGTTGTTTCACTCCCAAATGCACACTTCGTCGGTGCTGTAAAATACCGAAATCCGCTGTACCTCGGTGATGTATAATACCCATATGCACCTTAAAGTGCAGTATAAATCAGTAACGTTATCTAGGTGTAATATAATACCAAACTGCACGTCTTCCATTGTCTTGCATATGTATTCTTGGTGCATCTAATTGGGTGTGTTCTTCGGGGAGCTGTAAAGGACATCCTGCAAAACAAGCTTTTAGTCTTTAAATCGGCTTTAGGTTATTAAACAAGTAGTGCCCTTTATAAGCCGTAGACTGGGATGTCCTCTCAGATCAACTTCGTTCCATCACTTGCTATATGATTGCCATAACGTTGTTGCAATCATCTGTGAACGTTTTCCGCAACGCTTCTCGCCCTAGAGTCTACGATAAGATAAGGTCTTCAACTGGCGCGTCCGAATATTCATTAGACTTGTTCGTTAATCTTCGTGACCAATCAACGCAAAGGTTGTGACCCGGATTGACCTTAATTGCGCGTGTCTGTCTCATGAAACTGGCTTGTGAAACGCACCCTCGGTTTTATGTGACGCCATGTACATTGTTGTGGTCTGCGTCCAATGAGAACACATTGAATGACTTCTTGAATCATGGGGCGTCTCAAAAGTTCAAATTGGCACCACAACAAGCGCTTTAATGGTAAGTTGTACGATAGTATGTTTACGTAATAGTCAGTTAAGAAACCAGTTGTGTGTCTGCTTCTCTCGCCGACTGTGTGATTAACGGTGCCACTCTCAGCGTGAAACAACAATTCGGAGTGTTGTAAAATGTGTGCCGGGGCTCATAAAAATCACTCGTCCGGTTGGACAAGTTCTTCAGAACTTGTAGAACTGAGACAATGACTCAAAAGTACCCGAAAGTGACCGAGAGACACGGCTTGTGATTGGAGGATCCCAAATCTGAGATGCCTGTACAGTTCAATCCGCTATCCCGCCTAGACCTGAAGGCGAGACTATTGAATATCAGTAACATGTAAACAGCGCCCGCAGCCATCAGGTTAGGGGACCTTGACTAGTGTAACAGAACATCCAAAAACCCCGGTTACACTTTAATACAAGGTAGCGTAAGCCTCGCGTTACTCCATTCGTTATTCATAAACACAAAGGAAATCTGTGGTAGGTGGGAAGGGGATGAGGGCAGTGAAAGCTGAGTGAAATGCTGCGGAGGATTTCGCGCGTGCTCTCTTCAAGTGGTTCGTAGTATCACTGGATGCCGTCTTCAGTATCCCAACCATGGTGCTGTATAAATCCCAACTGCAAGTCATTTCCATGCTGAATAACTCCCAACTGCACGTTACCTCGGTGCTATATAACACCCATCCATATATGGATGGGTGTTATATACCGTTTTTTAACGGTTTAATGAGAAAATAGTACCGAGAAAACAATCGTTGTTGAGCATTCAGTCACCGTACACATGCTGATTAGTGCACGGGAATGCAATGTGTCGCATGTGTTCCTCGGCGTAGCATACATCATTGCTATCCATACATTGATGGTCTTACATTGATTGATGCAGTTTTCATTACTAATCAGAAGACGTTACAAGTCTATCGGCGTGAGGGTCTGTTGTTTCAGGTAACACATGAATTGTAGTTTCAAGACTATTTGTTAGTGTGTTTGTGACACAGTCACGTATCTGCATCTTCGTAAAGGTGTAGTTACCTAATGAAACAACGAGTGCATAGGCACAAGGTATCACAAGGCCAAGTGATATTATGAATGACCATGAATGCTCCATAATATGTATGGAAAATATTTATAGGAAAATGATAAGATGAACGAAAAATACGTAACAGGGGCGCGTAATGCTCATGACAGAAACTGAGGTCGTCATATGTTTAGTCTGATAAACAGGTAATAGTATCAGTTGAGTTGAACATAGCACACATGTTACGCACAATAACATCATGGGGTGCAGTTGCTACGGCGGTTAGTTACGCAAGCTAGTGCAGTATGTATAGATGTTTTAACCTGGTAACTGATTGTTGTCGCCTCCGCTATAACTAACGAAAGAGATATATGAGTAAAGATGGCGAGCAGTTAAGCGAAAAGCAATACAGTAGCGGTTGAATTGTTTTCTGGATGGAATAGCTCGATCTCACAAAGTGTGAATGGATTATACCCTTAATCAACCCTTACAAGTCCCTAGTGCTTATCATATTATGTCGCTATTCATTTAATCGACTGCTGATTAAAATGAAGCTGCATTGTATGATTACAAAGACCACTGTAATGGTTGGATTACAATTATGGCTACATAGAAGATAAAATGATATAGCAGAAATAAGTATATCTAGCAGGATTATATAGCAGCCTTGTGGATCTTTGCGCTCCACGCGGCATGTGTTGTTTTAGCAGGAATGGCTTGATAATTCAAACTGCTACAATTCCAGACTACTAACAGCATCTGATCGAATTGCTGAGCCCCGAGGTTCGGATTAATATCTTAATGGAAATTGCCATCGACAGTCTGCCATTATTATTCAATTGTGACTGCATGTGTATGACAAATATAATCAACCTCAGATGATCTAATCATTACCTAGTCATTGGATGAAAAAACAAGGTCAACAAAAATAAGGTCAACATCCAGGCCAAGCCAATCACGAAAAACACCCAGGAATAGGTTGACTACAAGTTCGCCAATACAGATGAGAACGTCACTGTTACCTTGTTTGAATGAATAATTCAGCTTTTCATAAGAGCATGACCTTTGCTGGGACAGTTTGTTGATTATAAATGCATTCGTCGGCAGGCACTGATGTGCTTTACAATAACTTAGTGAATACGACATCGCACACTGTAAGCTATATGACGAAAACAATTGGCAAATGGCGCCATTCCATTCGTGCATCCGATTGAGCCCCACCCACCTTCAAATCGAAGACTTCATAAAAGGTCTCAGTGCAATCGTACGATCTGGTCACGACCCCATTAATGTTTGAAAGAAGTACAACGATAAATTGGGCTGCGTAGTTGGATAATGGCTGACGCTTTACGCAGTGGCACTAGCAGTAATAACCGGGCTTGGACGCATAACGAACACCGCGCTTATCATGATTAAACGTAGGAAGCCTACTTCAGGAGCAAAACACTATCATAATCAGTTGTCAATACGTTGTAACTGCCCACGATTAATGCTGATTGGATTGACACGCGTGATTAGTTTCCTCTTCCTCCCCTGATGCTAATAAGAGGCCTGACCATTTGAGCGCTATATATGGTTCTTAGCTCTGTTTCCTTAAAGCAGCAGTACACATGGCTGAGCTGCCCCTGTGTTGTTATTGCTTGCATTGCGCAGCGTTTATTCTACACCCTTTTGGGAATATTCGCTATTTAAGTTGATGAGAACCACAGGGATAGAGTGCAATGACTCTTTCATCCTGTGTTAGAAAAAAGGAACGAAAAGCGTTAGGACATTCTATACACACCGCGTTAATGCAAGTAATAATTGTATACAATATCACCATACGACTGAGAACTTTCAGTAGCAGTACATCAAGCTGATAATGGCATGGCGGTTCTTCTGTGCATAGAGCGAATAGAGCTCCCATAACCAAGCTCTGTGTTGAACCTGTGCACAGAGCACATCGAAATATTTATTGCATAATAATTGCGCTTTATCATTGAACGGTATTATCATTTTCCAAGGATGTCAAGCAGACAGAATAAAGAATATAAGCGGAGATGAGCTAAAGCTGTCTAAGTGGCGAGACACATTTGTCAAAAAGACTTGCCCTTCGAATAAGCAATGGATAGGGCACATGTCGGAGGAGGATAAATATAACAAAACACACAGACCTCTGTGACATCTCGTTTGAATTTTAATCCACTGATAGTCGTAATATAAGCATAACACAAAGTCGTAATGTACACGTCTAAGTGTAATTAATATATCCTAATGCTGTTTTATAAGAGTGTAATCGATTGACCAATCACTATTTTATCCTTCTGAATTTACTTAGTGTCGAATGGGTAGGAATATGCAGAAAGGAACAGCCTGTCAAATCTACATGCTGCAACTTTAATGTACTTATTGCATGTATGCAAATTGTTAAGCCTCAAAGATCCCATTTATGATATTGAAGGTCGTCGTTGACTTCCTGCCATAGTTGAATTACCAATCAAAGGTCACTGCATGCGTGTGACAAAATAGAACTTTAAAAATTGAGTCAGTAAACACAACTTAGCATTATTTATGCTGTTCGAAAGACCGCTATTTGTGATAGAGCGAATGTCATTAAATATGTCATTGGTTCGATGCTTACAAGGTCAAAAGCTAGTAAGATAAACATCTTGTCAATTACGAATGACTTATAGGATCGGTGACTCCAAGGTCGCAAACATCGATAACACCATTTATCTATATATTTGAACGAATTGCTGCGAATAATTCCCCAAGGACTGACATCAACGAATACTTATCTAGTCTGAATTAGTCGCTACGAATGGGATCTCGCATCAATTATAACTAAAGCCCAATCTGCAGACCTTCCTTGTCCGTTCTTTACACATGATGGGCGCACTTTGAGTACCTAATACGAACTTCTGGTCATGACCCACTTAATGTTTGAATGTAATATAACAAGAAATTGGACGACAGTGTTGGATAACGGGTGATTTATGATGCGATTACCTCAGCTTTCAGGATCAATCCCAGGAAGCTGCCTTTAGCCACAAAACACTGTGCATATCATTTGTCAGTGTGTTAAAACAGCAACTTATAGAGCCAAACAGCAACATTGAACACAAGTTACGTTTATTGGATTGATACACGCGGTGAGCTTCCCTAGTGATGCTTATGAGAGGACTGATATGGTGGAGCTCTATTATGTGTCCTCGTGCATCGCAGGCTTGTTGGCTGCACCTTGTCTATTTACTTCACACGTAATCCACCTGAGAATATTCACCGTGTTTGCTTGACGAGAAGCAATGTTATATAGTGCTATTACTCATATCCGCTGTGGTAACGAAATGTCTCTCACAAGCCGAGAGTTTATAGACACCTGCATTTAATGGCTCTTCCTTTTTTTTGCAAACTCGCAATTGAAATGAACATTCTCAGTAGCAGTTCACAAAGCTTTAATGGTATTGTGCTTTTTCGGCACTCTTGACAACGTCCACAGCCAGGCCTGCGAAGGCACAAAGACTAAATGGGGAAAACACACTGACAACATTAAACGGGGGAGATAAAGCTGTAGTGTGGTGGGCAGTATTGAATGTGCAGCACAACAGGGAACGATCGCACAGGAGACGATGGAATGACATCATAGACGAACTGTGTTACGCATTGAGTTCTCATAAGAAACAGCTGCCAAACATTACTCCGTATTCTGAATTGATCAATAAAATCGGCGACGTTTATCAGTGTTTATAGAAACCGACCGGTTATTCAGATGTCAACAGCAGAGCTTCAGGTCTGATTTTGCAAATGGTTTCTGGGCGTCTAGCCAAATGGCAGCCACGAAATAGATGCCTTAGTAGACTTTCTTCCAGACACCATGTAGAGCAATGCAGCATGTAGTTCCGATGCAACGCCAACATATTGGCGTCATGGGGTAGTTGTCAATAAAAGTAATACTGCTAGGTCAGTGTAGTTTCATGCGGCTCATTCACCATAATGACTACAAGTATTTGTAAGAGCTCTACATTAAACAGGGACCTCACACTTAGTGCGAGCTGGATCAGCCGCTCTCCAAAATAGCTCATATTGGTCCAAACCAATTATTGTTGAAGGAAAGTCTATACTTAAACTCCCTAGATATTTTTTGATCGGTATGGTGTGCAATACTCATCAAGATAACATTGCCCTTAGAAAACCATAGGGAGACTATAATGATTGCTCAAATCCATATTTCTACTATATAAATAATCATTATTTATGATGTATCTTGGTGTGGGTTCTATTGGCCACGTTGAATGTGCCTGTTTGTATCATAAATATCGCTATCTTCATGATCACCCTTAACCTGTCTATTTGTCGTCAATACCTGCAATTTATTAGGAAATAGTTTCGAGAAATAGAACGCATTGGCGCATGGGCAGGCGCATGGGCAGATGCACTATTGATGCAATGTTATATCACTGCAATCCTTAGTATATGCGTCCCTGGTTCTGTCGGTACTGATATCTCGCACACAATGTGATTGTGTCAAGAGCACCCGAACACGTAATTATATGTTGTTATGATGCACCATGTTCACTTGATAGGTTGATTTAGGAGTGAAGCGCTGCATTTATTTATTCTTTTGACCCGGTAATGTTATATCCTTTTGTTGTCCTCTCTCATGTCAACTGAGCTGAACCTGCCAACTATCCATACTATTGCAGTAAATGCTTTTGACCTTTCGGAACGATGGCAGGTTTCCCCTCCCACCCAATCCAATCACCAAACGCATCTACCTCCCACCATCCTAATACATATCTCTTCCGCTCCTATTATCCACGGCAGCAACCTCCCAATACATCATTCTCCTACCCCCACCCTGTATCTTGCTTCACTCTCATCATCAAATTATATATATATACATATATATATATATATATATACATATATATATATATATATATATATATATATACATATGTATATATATATATGTATGTATGTATATATATATATGTAAATATATATATATATATATATATATATATATCCATATATTATATATATATATATATCTATATATATATATATATATATATATATATATATATATATATATATATATATATATATATATATATTTCTAACTGACGTTTGACTGCATATGTGTTAGATGATAATAAGAGGCTGTGCATTACGGCTTATTCTGGAAATGTCATTTAAATAACTCATTTTCTTTTCACTGTGATTTCAGAAGCACGACATGCTTCAATGGTCTTTTTTTGACACCATCGGTGTATATTTTTGCCTCTAGATGAGTCATTATGACAACGGATGATCTGTCAAATGATGTACATGTCGGCGATGATGCACTCATTGACAGACAAACAAGAACCGCCATCATCATAAACAGGTTCGTTGTGGCTTTATATCGAGAGGAATTTTCTTGCCTTGTGGTCAGCTTTCTTTCGCAGCTATCCCTATCGAGAACAACATATGATTCTCATGTTCGCAGTATTCGCAGTTTGACTGTACATATGTTGAGAATGGTATATAACCTTTAATGTACATTCGATTCGCATGAACATATGCAATTACATTCAATGATGCCCCCTCAATGTATAGATAATCCGACGTACGCTGCATTAACACTGTAAATTAATGCTATGGTAGGCATTATTCCATATGCATCGCTTCATGAAGCAATCAGACAGACGATAATACAGTGACATCACAGACAGACAGTGTTATACTCTTATCACTCCGCCTCTCAGGATAGTCAAGATCTATAACAGCTTTAATCTCCAAGGTAACTGAATCCACGTTTTCTACCACAATGAATAAAGCAGACGAGCGGTTGAAGTGCGTCATTCCGGTATCAAGGTCATAGCTTAAGGGAAGTTGTCCCTCGCACATTATGGGTATCTTGTCAGATGACAGGCGCAATATTAAACGTCAAGCTTTATATGTACATTGATATCTTGGCGAGGGAATCGGACTATTTGGCAGTACTTAATCAGACCTGTAAATTAATGAAAGTCTTAAATTAATATGTTGTTTACAGCATCACTGCAGTGTTTACCATTTCAGGGCATTTACTTGGAGATAAATGATAGATTTAATTGCGGTTTATTGTTGTCAGAAGTTATACACGAATATCACAGCCACATTCTAATTCATATAGCGAGCAGTAACATCTGATCACAACTTACGTGGGTTGGAAGTAAATACGTCTCAATATTTTGCGTTGGTCAGCTGCAAACAGAATTCAATACTGATCTGTCACTTAAGCTTGTTTGACCAAGTAAAGCAAGATTGTCGTCTGGATGCTGATATATGCAAGGAATCTAGCGCTTTTTGTGTTGTTACGTCGCCTCATCTAAACTAGCATGATTCTGCATATGTGAGATGCAGTCACCATATCATCAGCATTTAATTACAACAGGACTTCCTCTCGTTCGTCCATATAAATGCAGCGGTCAGCTATTTTCTCTATTCCATTAAGCATTATTATCTAATTTAGGCATGAATTATATTGCAGCATTGTGATTGTGATTCACATGGAAGCCATCGACTGCATGCATCCGTACACGATTTCCAGCCTTAATTTGCGTTGTTTATCCATGATGATACAGGACCGGGATTGGAACCAAAGGACCTTTGGGTGCCAGTCAATATGTCTAATCATGAACAACCGCCTTAGAGGAAACTTGCAAAAGTAGCGAGACATTGTTACCAGCAGCACGTTGGCACTTACCCGTCCGCAATACGATACGTACTTTAATGACATATCATTGTACGCGCCATGTGGGACACTTTGTTTAATGCACCAAGCCGCTCGAACATTTAGACGTTCTCCGAATCATGTATTGACTCCGTGTACCACGAACGGCGCCTGAAACTAGCTTGGACTAAACTTATGCATCAGCCTATATTCATAAATAATTGTGTGTACGATTAAGCTGCGCAGAATATTTTTTATCTCACACAGAAGAGGGATTACATGATAAATACCTGACAGTGACGGATTGAATCCTAGTGCATCCTTATATTGATAATCTGCGAGTGATTGATCGCTCCAAGTCTCCGGATATGCTCAACAACGTTTCCCTGGAAACTACAAAACCTTGTCCAGCTGCTCCTGTATCACGCGGTGCGCAGGCGCCGCTGTGCTGGCGAGGCAGCACTACGGCTAGCGTCCCGCGATGCAAATCATCAATCATGCATTCAATAAAACCCAGCATTTTATCCCATTAAACATATGATGTGCACATTCGAATAGCAACATTTATTATGCAGCCACCGATCAGTTTTATGATTCCAATAGTGGCTCACATTAATTGTGATATTTGTATGTGTGCATCTTCAAGATATTTCGAAGATTAGTGTAGCAAATGTCAGTGGAATTATTAAACGGTATTTTTGTTCATATTTGGCGAAGGCATCAGACTATTAGTCAGTACCATACCCGTCTCACAGCTTCATTGGCGTCTTGTATTCATACAATACTGACAGTAAAGCTCCAGCTGTATCCCATTTCACGTCATCACCTGGAGATAGATGACATGGAAACGCGGTTTATTGTTTCCAGATGTCATTCACGAATATCACTGCAATTATGTTATGTAACCTAGGTTAATACAACTTGTGTTTCCTCTTCTGTGTGTCATGTGCGGCTGCCTATAAGACATTGCCTTATGTCTATATGTGTTGTAAGACCTTTTGCTAGACCTCTATTTGGGATTATCGTTTTAATTCCTGTTTGAGCATAAAATAATATGACAGGACCGAGTTTGTGACTATGTGCGGCGCTGTTGTATGAAGGTCCATCGCAAAGTTAACATATAGGCGTCATGGGGCGATTGCCTATAAAAAATGATGCTAGGACAGCATTACTCTAAGCCAGTCATTTGGATAAACTATCAAAAACTGCGCTAGTTTGTAGAATGCACCATATCGACCAAAGTATTCGTAAGAGTCCTACACTAAACAGGGACATAGCTCACCTTTTGTGCGAGTTGGATCAGCCGTTGTTCAATATAGCTAATATGCGTCCAACGAGGGCTATTCTCATTCGATGGTCATACTCCCTGGACATACACGGCTAGGTACGCTGCAATATGACCTATGAGACCAAACACATGTATAATCCACGTTTCATATTCCATTGTATATGCAGGCGAGAACATTAAGCAGTGCGGAGTGGCAGGTACGGGTTTTATTGACGTCATTTGTTCGGCCGTATTGTATCACATTTATTATTATCTTCATGACTAGCTTGATATTGTTTTCGAAAATACAAAGCAAAGTTGATAGAACCCATGCACGTTAATATGAATAAATACAATGCATAATTGTATCTTGTCACTTCTGGTATTGATGCAGAGCGTTTCGATCTGTCTATTACTCCATAGTCCTCAACAGGCCAGTAGTTACCGATGCGCAGCTCATTTTGCATTGTGAATTACGACACAACTTTAATGGTCGTAAAGGTGTGACCAGGGACATTGTTCAAACTGAATGAGCCGGATCAAACCTCAACTCATTTCTTAACTTTATCAAAGCTTTAGGTTACATGGCTAGACTTTACCAATGTGGCCGGTGAGTAATATGAATCACCAAGGACGACGTGGAGAAGGTATCAGATCTCCTGAAGCAGCTAGTACATTTATCAGGTGACAATGATTGATCAATCACATTAGTAAAGCATCCATCATAGTGGAGTATCAGTGCCTTGGTTTTGTGTTATAAACCATAACTTAAATAAACTCAAAGACGTGCTCTGTCGATCTGCTTCTACACAATTATCACAAAAGACTGTTTCTGTAAATAGATTCATACATTAACTTGTAACTTACAGGGCAATATGAGTATGTGGAACGGTGGTGCACCCATCACTCGCTATTATTAGGCGGCAGCGTCATTCTAACAAAGCTTCCTCTAGGGCGTTGTGATAAAGTATTGAAGATATATGAAATGAGCGCCTCCATTGTTTAGCCTACGTGTAAGGCGGCTTTGTTAGTGTTTATCCACGGCTATTTACATCAGTAAAGCAATATAATTACCCATATACAATGGCTCATTATCCCGGAAGCATTTGCAGTTTAATTCATTACCTGACAACACAGCGCAATTTCATTCCACAACCAAAGATTCATCTGCGGACCGACAATAACACGGAGGCTCATGTGTCCATCCATAATGCATGTTGCGTAAGCAGGTGAATAGATCCATTTCGGTTGTGGCGTGTTTTGTAAGCAGGTGAATGGTTTCGGTTTTGTTAAGTCGTCTTGTTCATCACATTACACAGGGGTATATAGAGCTCCTATGTAGTATGAGTTCTGTCTTGTACTGATGTAATGACTTCCTCTGATAATGCCTCAGACGTGTTATTAAACACATAACACCGAACGGGTAATGGTTGCCTTTTTTGACTCTCCGGGGAACGCTTCCCTGATATGGCAATCGGCGTCAGTCATTCATCCAGCTGTACTTATCGCATACTGCTGATAGCTTAGCATGGCCTTTAGTGGTACTTACGCAATGTTAACATTCCGGACGCGTGTACACAATAATATGCCCTGTGACAAAACTGTTTGTTGAATAACTTTGACAACATGGTAAGTCAATAACGCCGTTAGAGAAACGTTTATTAGTAATGGTGTAGGTGTGTTTCATTTTCATGACGCTACCCGGATGCACTCTGGAACGAGTCAATTATTCCAGTTGTTACGCATCCGGCTGAATTGGCATTATTTACCTGCAGTGGGATTGAGATACAATCACAAACGGGGACCATGCCATCAATCAGCTGCTTTATCTACAGAAACGTCGGGGTCATGGTTCCTATGATGTAAGATAGAGGGAACAGTAAAGAAAATACAATCAACTAGTTCCCGCATGAAAAAGAAGTAATTCATAGACTAAATTACCTAACCACTATCTCTATATACCATCAAATGAAACGTTTGTGCGGGTCACGTGAGACATTCAACACCCCTGATTGAACAAACAAACTCCCACCAGACTAATGATGATATCCATTGTAATTAGCTCACAAATTAGCTTGGAACCTACTAAGGCTCTACACATTCGCGTCCGTGCTGAAAATGCAAAGAGTGGAGCATGCATTATGAACTAGTCATTTACGTGAGCGACGTCGGCAACATATTAGACTCCTAGCCAAAAGGAAGCGAGTAACACAAGGCACAACAGACCAGACACTAAAGGCATGGTGACTGTAGGTATATACATCATTTATTCGTTAATTCGTCAATGCATTGTGCATACTGCTCTGTCGTTGAAAACGGGCAAAATGAATTTGTGCCTATTGTATTCAAGCGATGCCATTACAATGTTTTACATCTGAATGTTGCGTCCCTATTCATTAGAGAACATGATCGAATTTACATACCTCACAATCCGAGATATCTCAACGGACTATTTAAATTGCGAAATCGTCAAAAACAATTGCTTTGATTCCCAATAGGCGAACATTAAGGACTGACTATGAATGCAATATCGAGTACTGTATGCTGACGCTGCATCTTAATATTACCTACTAGTCAATCATATGATGAATGCAACCTGTATCTTATTCGAAACAATCATAATTTAACTAAAGTATGGCGCACGGCACGCAATTTGGGAATAGTCTGATATGGCATGCGTATGATCGATCCGTTCAATATAGAACAGACACCACAACACTACCACTAAAAGTATATTGTTTTCCGTATGGCAATAAAAATTGAGGCTCATTCTAACAAAGCCTCCGTAGACATTTCCAAAGTTCATTTGTAGGCTAATTACCTAATGATATTTCCAGTCCCAGGTGCGCTGATTAATATGGCACCAGCATATCAACAGCATGCAGGTAGGGATGTCTGGACAAGGTGAATAGGCTGCGGGTAACACTAACCGTGAATTGAGAGTTGACTGAGGTGATGTTATGTGATCAAAGGCAGCAAGCAACAGAGATCCCTCCCTTTTATTTACACTCGTAGTGCGCATTGTCAAAGTGGACAAAATCACGTCCCCATCAGTACTATTTGTCTGCTGCTTTTGCTAGCGTTACAATGTATATGACTTGAAGCAAAGCCTGGGTTGCCATGTTTTAAGTGGCTTTTTGACATGCACTCTTGGCAAATGAGTGCAATATCCATCTGCCAACTAAATTATTGCCCATGATGTCCTTGTAAATTGCCAGGTCGCTGAAGCCATTCGCCGCAGTACTCTGGCTAATGCCAATTATGCATCCAAAGATATCTAATATTCTCGAACAAACAAATGCTAATCTTCTGCTCATCACATTAAACATCGAAGCGTCACATGCGATGATGAAACGTACTGTCAATAAAGCCAGCCATAATTCGACATCAAAGATTCGTATTAAGTTTAGGATTAATTGCGCTGTTTCAAGCCATTACCGTACATATGAGGTCGCCCCCACGCAGTAGCTCCACAGCCTCTTCCGCCTGGGGACTATATCATATATAACAAGCACTCAAAATGCGTAGGCTGCAAGATGTGCTATCGTCACAGAGGGATAGTTAAGCCTCATACATAATAAAATATGGTGGGAGTCAATTTTATATCAGAAGATAATGTCATAAGGAAGTAACGTAAACCACGACATTATTCGTCGACTTGCCTTGTAATATGGTACACCATCGGATTAATGCATGTTTTGTATGTAAGTGTTATTACTCGCATAGTGAATAATATGTGCCCAAGTAAGTGACCGGTCAATATAAAGAAAATAATCGAGACGTGAAAATGAACATCGTCGAAATGACCCAGGCGCCAACATTAGCCACGTTATCCGTTCGACTTTACAATTTGCTGCTAATAAAATAATATCGCCAACTAAAGAACAATTGATATGGTTTATAATCAGCATTGACTTTTATCATTTTCCTCTACAGTTTTACTTTACGTGGCTGAAAAATCCCAACTCACCTCGTGTTAAAATGCTACAGTCAATATAAAAAAATCTTGCATATATGTTTTCAATCATCCGGTTCCAAGATAGGCCAGAAAGCATGGACCATTAGACATGTCAAGCGCAACATTTCGTCTTCCTTGTTTTATGTCATTCTGATATTGTCATAACGTATGTGTGGAATATGAGTAGGCGGCGTCACTCTTACCGTCATTTTGCGACCCAGCGACTACTTGTCTATTTGTCACGGCGAACAACACATGCAACCAGGTGTGTTTTGTGTCATGCTTTAAAAGAAATGAACATGGCAA
Organism: Urechis unicinctus; assembly: GCA_034190875.2. Taxonomy (NCBI): domain Eukaryota; kingdom Metazoa; phylum Annelida; class Polychaeta; order Xenopneusta; family Urechidae; genus Urechis; species Urechis unicinctus. Next base: position 76,732,340 of record CM067350.1, on the reverse strand, counting down.
TGACAAAGGATTTATATTGGGTCAGTGATGCATAACAATTACCCTTTAATATCGCCAACCATGAGCTCAACGGGAGAATATCAGTTACGCACAGCATCCTCACGCTTGAATTCTGTTAGGGGCTATTGATCACCGACAAGCAATACAAAGAACACCATTTAATCTTCCGTCCGAGCAAAAAGTCCGTTGAAATCCCAGGAATATTAAATTAAATCGGTCAGAGCTCTTCCTGGTGTTGTATCTGTCGCAACCCGTCCTGTTATTGGATTAATCACAACTCGCCTCGTTATTGAAGGGTAATCAGTGAAACACATGCCAGTCGCAAGGTGGCGCCACTATAAAATCAACATAAGCACACGTGACAGTTGATCCAGCGTCTAGTGGATCTGCCCCTTGCGGCTGATGTTGACTATGTGGATTTTTCTGATTTGTGGAGGCAAGTGCGCTTCCGAATTGAACAAAAAATTCCTTTCTGAAAGATGCTATGACATAACAGCGCGCTTTTCACAGGTAGCTTGTTCACATAAGTGTTTTTTTTTCGGGTGGAGGCGAGAATGAGCCCTCTCAGTAGTAGCTCTATGCTCTATGGTAGTTTCATAACGCCTGATGACGATACCAACACTTCCCGATTTACAGATTTACTTCTTTTGACCGAGGTGGCTGGCTATACGACGGCACAAGGCTGCATGAATATTTATGAGTGTGACAGCTACGGGCGACGACATTGACGATTTCACATCTAGTCTCAGCGTTTCAGTGAGGCCTTAGCAGGAAATACTGAAATAATATCATCCTATTGCACGCAATGATATATGCCGGCACATACCGCGTTTGTGTCGCATTCAATCGAGAATAAAAAATGACGAAAAACGTCAATGGCCCTAATAACGCAGGCTTTGTGTGATATCGTGTCGCCATTGAATCTCGAGAGAAGCAATTTCGGCGCCAGATAAGTCCTTCAGCTTGCAAACATGCGCTTACAGCAGAAACAATATCGAACACTGGCAGACGTGTTATCAATCTGACAACATTGATATATTTTAGGCTATGGCACATTCACCAAGCAACGTCAACTTATATGAGCTTATTGAGGCGTTCACACATCGACGAAGTTGCCATTAAGACTATCACATGATCCTATGATAATAAGGCTCAGCAGTTGGAAATGCATATCTGTCGGGCAAAAGCGATAACAACAGAGCCAATGAGAGCTACTGTGATCATCACCAGGAAGAGACGTGGCTCATTGTGTGCTGCGGATGATCCCAGCTACTGTTTGTCATCATCGTTCATAACCATGCAAGTATCACCTTTACGTGTACGCTGAACAGCGTGCACGCGCCTGGCGGCAATGCCTCCATAACCCTCGTTAATGGGTTGGCCAGTGTGCTTTGTACTGCGATGTGACAGGATTGTACTTAATGCATTTCCACTTCGGTCTGACCATTAGTGGGAATAAGCAATTCGAACGCGCATGTACGTCAGATGAGAATCTTAAAGCTCGTTTGGATGGGCTTGAGTTACGCCAGCGTCAATCGAAATACCGCTGTGTTGAGAATTACTCTCAGAGCTTCCATTTATGATATGTGGCACGGAAGGTCAACTCCTTCACTTTTCTTTCGACATATATGCTGTCACCAGACTGGTCACAGATACTAAACCCGTTTACAGTTAGTTAAAGGCCCGTGACATTGTCTAGTTTCATCAATAGTAACCTACCCGCCACGCACGTATACAGCTATGTGCTAGCCCCTATCAATGTTAAAAATAAGACACGTGAACAGAGTGAGCAATAGCAGCGTTTGTCCATGAATGCGGAGTTGGTCTTCTTTGAGCATATTATCGACAGGTAGCAACCTTTAGCATGGTGTTCCATGTTAAATGTGTGTTCCATGATGATCTGGGACATTTGCTCATATCGTAGCGATGATATTCATATGACACATTGTCTACACAACTAAATAATCATCAGCTTGTTTCTGAATAAGAACGTAGAATTGACATTCGAGACAAGGCGAGTGTGTGTAATGTGCTTACATAAGCATGAAGGAGGCATAACCAATGCCCCGAGATCGACTCCAGTTGGCCACGGTGCTGGCAATACGATCCCAATGGTCTGGCATGAGGTGACAGGTATTGTTTAAACTTCAGTCTTAACAATCAACAGACATATCCTGTGAACGATCATGCCTTTTAGTGTGGAAAAAGGCCAACCTGACATCCAATAGAAAGCCACCAACCGATTACACCTGGCCTATCATAATTGATGTATTTTCACCTGTAATGTATTACATTCCAAATGAATAAACTGACAGATAAAATGACAGATCTTCGGATCTTATGAAAAAATATCCCTGCATATTTGAAAAGCTGATAACAAGAAAAACATATCACCAACATTCTGCTGTGAACAGACACTTAATCGACTGATTCACATACTCCTTTAAGAACGATATGTTTAAGTCAAATTTCTGAATTTTATGTTGGCTGCGTCGGGCAAACGTATACAATAGTGACAATACCTGAGACTTATTGCTCATCAAATAGTACTGGGTGTCATAAAAAGACCCAAGAGAAAACTATGACAAGAATTGGGGACAGAACAGAGGTTTGCTCAATTTGTGAAAATGTGACATGGAATAACAAACCACAATGATATTTGCTTACAAATTAAACAATCGCGCGTGAAAAGGCAGAATGCTGGAGTTTAGAATTAGGTCAGTATATAACGGAACAGTGTACAACATCCACCATAGCGTGGGATCACACCACCCATAAATCCACCATAGCGTGGGATCACAACACCCATAAATCCACCATAGCGTGGGATCACAACACCCATAGATCCACCATAGCGTGGGATCACACCACCCATAAATCCACCATAGCGTGGGATCACACCACCCATAAATCCACCATAGCGTGGGATCACATCACCCATAAATCCACCATAGCTTGGGATCACATCACCCTCAAGCCCATCATAGCATAGAGTAACATCACCTGCAAATCTATCAAAATCACAAGCATCACATTTGCGGAAATGCTGACATTGATTTATGCAAACAACCAGTGAGCGCAATACATGCAAGAGAATAGGTGTTGATTGTAAGATAAACCCTCGGAGACAGCGAATCAGTAACTTTGCATATCTCGCAAATACGTGTATTGCCATCGTTGGCCAGAGTGATTGTCTGTTGAGACATGAGACTCTAACCGACACGTCATTGACTCAAATTCTTAGAGGAAAAAAAAAGCCTTGGAGATGACGCATCGAATGTTAACACACGTCGTCCTAAATCGAAGTGACAAGGCACATCCCCATTCTGAGAGCTAACCTCGTGTCTTCATATAGCATCGTCTTTTTGATCTTACGAAACAGTTTTCTCCAGCAGAAACACAGAATACAACGAACGGAATAAAACAAGATAACAATCTAGTACTGATGAGGCGCACAGCTAGTCATTTACGAACCATGAAGATTGACTACCGAGCAAGTTGGGACAACAATCTTGCGACAGTCGGTCACATATTTTAATCTTTTGATCGAATACGAAGGATCAGCCATTACTCTGTACAGGACCTGGACCTTAGTGGTGACTTATCCTCGCACGTATGATTAGGTACACTTATGTTTTATGCTCATCATTTTAATTGATTATTTCTCAACAAACGGTGATTTATGCATGTTTGCCGGCAATTTAAATTGCCCTCCTCTATTGACCTAAGATCAATATCCTTCACGGTGATAGCACATGAGTGATGCGCGTGATGTCATACCTAATCTGTTTGCCTAGAGCACCATCTCCTTGCTTTATGCACCACATGGATCACACAGGCTCAGTTTAGTTGGTGGTGTGACTATCCTACTGACGGTTGTTACATGGCGGTACAGTATTTTGCATAAACAATAAAACATATGAAGAACGTAATACAAGCCGATGCTGTGACGATATTTTGTAATGCACCTAAATACAAAGGCCATTACGATATCAGGATCTACCACATTGAAAGCCATACAATTCAAGACCGGTTGCAATTCCTAAGCCACCCATGGCTAGTAAATGCTGATTTATATACGAATAACAAGGATTGAGTTAGAAATGAATTGAAGCTGAAAACAGGCACATTAAAATAATAATAATACAACAATCATCATGCATTAATTTCAAGTTAACACATACTCTAGGGGTGCACCGGTAAGTTTCAATGCACAATCTTTATCCAAAGTCATAGTTAATATGCACATAAAACGGCCGATAATTCATCATACTTCTCAGATAAGAATCCCCATTTACGCAGCTAGAGCAGGTATTAAGTCGCAGAATGAGTCAGCCGTCACATAACGTCCTGCGGGTCTTTTTGTGTGATATATAATGCATCACATTAACCACCATTTAGACCAACGAGCCAGCCATTTAACCCCTACTTCAACCAGTCTCGTATCCTATCAACATCAAAGAAGCAATAATGGTAGACCATTCATGGGTGTCCTTTGTGTGTGGAGGCGTTGATCACTCGATTCTAACACCCTACTTTCCTGGCCCATTGTTTGGATGAAAGCGCCTTCAACAAGTCCTTAGATGTGGACATACCTCGGCCAGTTCATCATAATTATTATTTATTTTGTTGTGAATGTTTGTTATTTACGAGCATGTTCCTACAGAGATCAGAAGTTCATAACTTGATATAGAAAGATAATAATTGGTATGCGTTCTAACACTTAAGGAATAAAACAGGAATTTAAATTCGTTGACTCGCACAATATCATAAGCTTGATTAAAGTGGCTTGTAATGACAAATAGAGCATGTATCTCTTGTCCGGATGGCGGACGTGATGAGCATTAGAAGTCAATGCGATACTTCTCTCCGCCATTTAAGACTCAGGAATGTAAGTTCAGGGCGAATATTGTCATTTATCAATATTCAAGTTAAACATGGCCTGGTCATCTTTTCATACCCTTATGGTCGTTTCGTTATATTGTCTGTTGCCGCTGGTGGTAACTTTAGCCGTTAGAAGTTCTTGCGTTACGGAAGATACGCAAATGAGAACAACTGAATCAGCGACACAAACTTCACTTGTGCGTGAGAGGCAGGAGCTGGAAGAAACCAGGAAGGAATGTGAAAGAGAGAAAGTATATTAAAAAAACACGAGAAAAGATGACACTTTAAAAACTCAAGAGCTGCTAAGGAAAGCACATTCAGCAGTCGTTCATATTCGTCTAAACAGAAAGCTCATAGACGAACAAAGATGGTCATTCCTGCAACACCTGATAGAAAAGCTCGACTGGAGACCAAACAAGCCCGGTATGATCCCATTGCAGTGTGTCTTATCGTAGATAGTTTTGAATTACAAAAATCTTCACAACAACCCATAATGGAATATTCCGCAAATATATTTGATCCCCACTTCATCTTGTGAGTGTTAAACTCTAAACTTACAGATCAAATGGGCGTTTGCTGAGCAAATTATAACAAAAGGTAACTTTTGATATTTTAAATGTCCTATTTCTCAAAGTTGAGCCGTTTGTTCTACAAACGTGTACACAATTGCAGATATAGGGAGATCTGGAGGTGCTCGATTTGCTGTGACTGATGTGATAGTTCAAGAATGCGAAGAACAAATGATAAAAGCATGCATCTCTTGAAGTGTTTTTCGCCTCACTTTTCAACAGACCAATAACATACAAATTAACGGTGTCGATATTCGTTGTTGGTCCGTCTTTAACACCTTTGTGGCACAGATGTTACCCGTATCATATACTAGTAAAATAATTAACTGGTGAATGAGTATTACTTTTACCCTGTAGAGTCTATATCGCTATAATTATGGTGTCAATCAATCTGCTTAACACGTCTCGCCTCTCAACCTAACCCCTACATTTGCATGCATGACAATAGGCTGGTGGAAACGCATCAGAGCGATGAGTGATCAATAACGTTCGGGACATAGGACATATGCTGTATTTCAATCGATGCACCACTGAAAATACTGAAACCCTAAATATTAACAATCTTGTTGATAATAATATCAAACCTCTTTTCTTCCTTTAGTAGCAAACGCAAAACAAATACATGCTGGAATGGTAAGAACATGTTTGTAGGAAGAAACATTCACAACAAAAGAAAAAATAATTAAGTTGAGCTCTGGGGTTTAACGTCAATTTCCATAATGAGGTGAAATTGCGTGATGATGATATTGGCTACTCGAGGCGAACTGCTGCTCCGTGGGACTGCAAACCCCGGCTAATGGATCGGATGTGTAGCTTAAAACCGTTAAGCCACTGGCTGAGGCACTTTAACATCTCAGGACTTTCTTGGAGGCGCTTTCGTTAAATCAATGGACAATCTTGAAAGTAGTATGGTAGAGTCGAGTAATACACTCCTCCAAACATCAAGGACACCAAATGAATGGGCGGTCTGTATTGCTGCTTTTATGTTGATAAATCAGAATCTGGTTGAAGGAGAGGTAAGATGGCTGGCTCGCTGGTGTAACTGGTGGCTGATGTGATGAAATGTATATCACACTAATTGACTCAAAGAACGTTGGGTGACACTTACATGAGAAGTAAAATGAAGTATCGGTCGTAAGTATACTTAAACTCGTTGACATTCTAAAGCACGTTAAGACAACCTAATGTCTTAAGCTGTAATACCAGCTTCAGCGTATTATCTTGCAACAAAATGTATGACAAAAGATAGCACGATCGTTGGATAAAAGACATGGTTATACTTCCTGCCAACATTCAATCTGGACTACACTAGTGTTTAACTAGAGACGCTTCTCGCTTCACGTGATTGGTCAATTGGTCTTCTACTATTGGCTGCTCTATCGTTCGATAAGAGCCATTTAATTTATTACGTTCCTCCTCAAGGTTGATCCGACCAAGAGATGAGTGCTCTTCGCCTCTGATTCCTCGCTATATCTTCCTATATTTCGTAACAATCGTAAATGACGAGCAGTGCGCTCCCATCCGTACTAGACTGTTATCTGCTGTGTTTCTCTTTAAAAATGCTGCCTCTAATATCAAAGCACACCATTTGACGCTATTGTGGCCATTACTGGTGTCACCCATATACAGTCATACGAAGGGAAGTAACACGTAACGAATGACACATTGCATTAGTAATGGCGCATTGCAATATATCGATATACTGGTGGCCGCTCATGGGCCCTGACATGTTACAATTGTTCAAGTTTTATTTGTGGCAGGTGAAGCGATCTACGGAGCATGGCTCTGGTAGCTCCACCGACGTATGTTCCACTATCAGTGAAGTTGGGTAGGGCAGACTTACCAACTTGACGGCATTATGCATGTGACTTCAAGCCACCTATATTAGACCAAATAAGTTAATGTTGTTCAAGTCATGTCTGAGCACATTGCATTGAGCTGTTAACATTCATGTGAAATCACAGAATTGGCGGAAAGTTAAAATCACTGCATGTTTTGATTTGGCCCTAGTGTACAGAATGTCACAGGGGCATTCATATTCTAAGGGCATAAAACTTTTGCAAGCGAAAACCAGGTTATGACGTCAATCACGGAACGTCGTTCCTTGCTGGTCAGTATCGTGTGGATGTTGAGGCAAAGAGTTTAACGTAAAAACTGTGGTTTTATACAGCGTTGCATCATTGGTAAATCAGCCAGCCAACTTAGTTGAGTCGCATGATGGTTTAACTGTTACCTCGTTCCTGCAATATGTTCCCGCTGCAGAGAATTATTTAGTCCAGTGATGCATTGCCGCAAGGCGCGTGTATGGCTGTTCAGCTGTACGCGTAAAGGTGATTCGTGCACGGTTATGAACGATGATGACAGGCATGAGCTGTGATCAACAGAGCACAATATGCCACGTCTCTTAAATATTAGCCGCAAGGATCAACAGTCACGTGTGCTTATGTTGATTTTATTGTGGCGCCACTTGACGCCTGGCATGTGTTTCACTGATAACCCGACAATAATGAGGCGAGTCTCGATGGATTCTTGGATTTCAACTTGTTTGTCGGTGGTCATAAACTACTAGCTGACTGATGTTCTCCCGTTGAGCTCATTTCTTCTAATGCATGACGCAAAACGCATCTGGTAGCATGTTTTGTTTGCAGTGACAAATTGACAAGTAGGCGCTGGGTCGCGCCAAGTGACGGTCAGAGTGACGCCTCCAACTTGTATTCCACACAAACGTTATGACAAAATCAGAATGCCACAAAATAAGGCAGACGAAATGTTGCATGATTAAAATATACATGCCACGATTTTTCATTAGCTAGAATTTAAGCGCGGAAGTGAATTAGGATTTTGCAGCCGCGTAAAGTAAAACTGGAGCGGAAAATGATAAAGGCCCATGCTGATTATAGACCACAGCTATGCTACTGTAGTTTTTCTATATTATTTTCGCTGCAGTAAATAGTAAAGCCGAACGGATAACATGGTTGTTGTAAGCTAATTACCTGCAGTATTAGAGGATAATATCACCCAGGGCTGGTAGTTTGACGACCATCCATGGGCTAAAGCGCCGTGGACCCCATTGCTGTGAGCCGTACCACATGACCAGAGTCATGGTATTGTTAGCCATACCTCTGGGAGCCATATCGCTTTCCCTCTGAAAAGGTCGTCTCAAGCAAAATACATTTGAATTCATTGTGGTTTATGCCTTTTACAGTAAATCGTCTTGGATGTGGCACTAGTTAGACTGACAATTGTGTTTAACATGTTAGATTTCTAATAATGACTGCATATGTTACCATGCCAGCCAGAATATCTTTTTTAAATCTGGGTTATTTCGCCGATGTTCATTTGCAGGTCTTGATTGATTTCTCCATTCATATTGACCAATCAATAACTTTGAGGTCGATTTGTCCTTGGCCAGGTATCATTCAATATGCGAGTAATAACACTTACATACAATACGTTCATTGGTCCGATGGCGAATCATATTAAAAGGCCAGTCGACGCATAATGTCGCAGTTTAGTAGACATTCATCTTACTTAGATGCTTATCTTCAGAGATGAAATATACCGCCACAATATTATATTATGTATGTGGATTAACTATCAACACGTGAGGACAGCCGATGTTGCCGACATCGCATATTGATTACCTGTCTGTGATATAGTCCCCAGCCGGAAGAGGCTGTGGAGCTTCTCCATTTACGGGAATGGCTGAAAACAGCCCAATTAATCCAAAACAGCTAAATACTTATCTTTGTTGTCGAATAATGGCTGGTTTCGATGCATTTGTTTGATTGAGAATATTAGGTATTTTGGGTGCATAGCTGGCTATAGCCAGAGTATTGTGGAAAATGCTTCAGCGATCTGGCAATAAACACCGGAATGAGGTCATCGTGGGCGATAACTAAGTTGGCAGGGGATATTGCACTCATTTGCCAAGAGTTAGAGTGTATTTCAAAACGCCACAACTGACAGCATGGCAACCCAGGCTTTGCTTCAAGTCGTATACATTGTAACGTTAACAAAAGCAGCGAGCAAATAGTACTGATGGGCACGCTATCTTGTCCAATACCACAATGCGCGCTATGGGTGTAAATGGTACGAGGAGATCTCTGCTGCTTGTTGCCTTTAACAATGCAACGTCACCCCAGTCTTCCCCAGGTGTATATTTTCCGTAACATATTAATCTGGTCCAGACGATTCTGCAGGCTTTCGTTTGTTTTATTTATGCGATATGCATCAGCACAACTGGGATTGGAAATATCATTTGGTAATTTGTCTGCAAATGAATTTTGGAAATGTCTATGAAGGCTTCGGTACAATGAGCTTTAATTTATTGGCAAGGATAGAGCAGTATCCACAGTGCCTTGACATAGAAATGAATACTTGTAATGTCCGGAATATACACAGTTAATGATGTATATAGCTATAGGGCACAATGCCTTCCCTGTCCGGTCTGTTGTGTCTTATGTTAGTCGTTACACTTTGTTACGAAATTCATATTCCTCTATTTGCATTTACGGCATGAGCGCGATTGCGTGAAGATCTTTTGGTTCCACACTACTGTAGATAAGCCACTTAAGACTAGGGTACAATTGACTTCCGTCGAATTGATATCAGTCCAATCAAAACATGTATTCCGACAGCAGATTAGGTCATAAATATAAGCCGTCCTGTTTGTGGGGTGTTTACAATGGATATCATCATTAGCCCAGTGGGAGTTTGTTTGTACAATCAGGGATGCTGAATGTCGCATGGGACACATAAAAACGTTTTCTTCATTGGTTGATAGAGATAGTTGTCATGTCCACAAGGTATTCTTTGAATTGCTTCCTTTTCTTGCGGGAACTATTTGATGGTGTTCTCTTAGCTGTACCTCTGTCTCAAACTACGTGGGTTTCTTCAACAACAGGCTTTACATGCATATTGCTATTAAAGGTACAGTAGCAGTTTGTTGCGGCGATTGTTTCAGACGTAAAAGTAGCTGTAGGAGGTCAGCTAAATACCCTGTGGTTAGAAAAATGAAAGTCATTGTTTGCTGATAACAATGTGGTAAACTGGACACCATGGGTGAAAGGGGTTAATTCATCTGATCCAGTCATTCAATGTAATGGACGGGTTAATCAGCTGGTTTAGTGTTGCCTTTGTTAACTATGGAAATCATGTTTGCATTACAAGTTAATGTGTGGATCCATATACAGACACAATTTTGTAGAACCAGATCAAAAGAGAATGTCTTTGGGTCGATTTGAGGATTATGATAAAAATAGGGCCATTCACATTATAGATGAGTTATGTTACCTGTTATTAGACTACCTGCTTCAAGAGATCTGATACCCTTCTTCACGTCGTCCCCGGTCCGTATTCCTGCCCGCCACATTAGTAGGGTCGAATCACGGCACTTATCCTAAACCCGAGAATATGTTCAGAAATGAGATGAGGCTCCTCCCGGCTCATCCGGTTCATACAATGTCATAGGTCCTATATTTATGACCATAAAGGTTGTGCCATGATTAACAATGCACAATGAGCAGCGCATTGGTAATTACAGGCCTGTAGCAACAAACATGCGGCACCCATGCTAGAAGTGACAAAATAATATGATGTGTTATTATTATAACCATTGAATACAATTATATGTTAGGTGGTTCTCGATCGAATCTCATTCTGTGATGTTATACAGGCCTTGTGTGTTTCATTTTAAGTTATAATTTTGCATTGCGCGTACTCATATTACCTTGCATATATTCTATCAATTTTACACGTGACCATACGCCAGTGATTGATATTTTCGAAAAACGAAAAATAATTTAAGCTAATCAAGAGGATGACAATATTTATGATGCAATAGGGCCGAGTCAATAACACCCACAAAGTCTTTTGCTACATACGAATTGGCCCAACAGAAGCATTACGACTACTTCTGCACTGTTAAGTGTTCTCTCTTGTATATACATTGGTAGTGGAAGCCGTTTTTATAATCACTCTTAGAGGTCCTATTGCCGACGCCATCATGGTGATTATTTTAACGTACCTGCCCGTAAGGGAGTTTAACAATCAGATGATAATAGCCCGCATTGGACCTATATAAGCTATATGGGGGAGCGGCTGATCCATCTCGCACTAAGAGTGAGTTATGTCCCTGTTTAGTGCAGTGCTCTTACAAATACTTATGCGTCGATACGGTGCATCCTGTTAAATTGGTAGTTTATCCGAACGACCCGCGTGGGGTTACGCCGTCCTAGCATCATTACTTTTATGGGAAATTGCCCCATGACGCATATATGTTAACTTTGCAACGGAACTTCATACTACAGCGCCGCACATTGTTAGCAACGGTACAGATGGACCATTCGTTTGCAGTGTTATAGCATATAAATGAGACTTGGCAAGCTCACAGAGGATATTTTATGAATAGGTCACAAACTTGGTCCTGACATATCGAGATCCCTGAAACAGATCCCAAACTGGACCATAAAACGACAATCCAAAATAGAGGTCCAGCAGAAGGTCTCACAATAAACATAAACATAATGACAAGTAGTATTAACCTAGGTTACAACATAATTGCAGTGACATGTCTTATAGGCAGTATTAACCTAGATTACATAAGAGAAATGCGGTGGTGACATCTGGCAACAGTAAACCGCGTTTCCATGTCATCTATCTCCAAGTGATGACGTGAAATGGTATACCGGTGGAGGTTTACTGTCAATACCGTATGAATACACGACGCAGATGAAGCTGTGAGACGGTTGAGGTACTGACAAATAGTCGGATTCCTTCGCCAAGATATTGTCAAATATGAACATATTTCCGTTTGATATTTCCCTAGTCTTTTGATTAGGCTCCCAGATAGCATCAGTGACATAAGCCTTGAAGCTATGACCATGATAGCGGGATGGTTCACCCTTTAATCAATCGTTTGATGTAACTACCGTGGTTAGTAGAGGTCGAGGATATCGATTAACTTTTTAGATTATCTATGCTAAATTCAGCAGTTTGGTCAATGTGCAGTTATCAACCATAACCATACTACTAAAAGATATCTAAGAGGTAGTACTGTATCATACGGACACAGTTGCCCTCCCAAGTGTTCGCTGTGTCGGATCAATACTGCGGAATTATAGGGATCGATTGGTAGTATATATCTACGAAGCTGATTGTTAAAAATTTCAGTGAAAGCGGTAATAAATAACGGATTACATTCTCTACCTGTTATGTCACTGTGTCCTCGTCTATGTGATCGTATCATGCTGTGCTACGCACGTGTTAATGCAGCTTACTCTTGATATGCAGTCTCATAAACACAATACAGCAGGGAGGCGTCATTGTATAGGTTTATAACTCATTGACAATTACATACTACTTTCACTATGTATACTGTCAAACTGAGACTACAACACAAATAAAGATCGAAAACGCGTCCTGATCCTCAGTCATATCAAAATAAAACCGATATATGTTGACTGTTTGTGGAGAAACAGAACAATAGAACACACATATGGTTCTTCAACGTTGTAAATGCGTTAACGGGGCCTGATATTCCGACGTTCACATGGTCGATTAGTTATATGATAGATCGATCAATATCACCTGATCAATGGTTTAGTTGCTTCACATCCTCACCGATGATACTTATTACGTTCCTGACTGTCGAGTAACCGATGGTCTACAACGCTTTAATTCCATAACGCAAGTGGCTGGCTGGCTGGTCTAGAATACCTCACATTGTGTGTTGATATAGTTTATACAAGCCTTGTATGCATAATATTTAGGCTGGATTACGCATTTCAATGATATGTATATTAACTCGCATGTGTTATATTTATTTGGCACGTGACAATAAGCCATGTTCTTGCATTTTCAAAGTAGAAAATCATTTAAAAGCAACAAAAATGACAGTTTGGACTATTCCAAAACTTTTGAATATTAAAATAGGCGACTAATCAATCCCAAAAGGGTTATGAAAATCATGAAGATAACAATGTGTATGATAAAAAAAGGCAGATTCGACGTTGCCAATAACACTCACACAAGACTTTTCTCTACATACGAACTGGCCTACATGCAGCATTATGATTACTACTTTGTAATTTTTGTGATCTCTCTCCGAGGTCCTATTGTCAATGTCATTATGATGATTATTGCACACCCTACCTACCCATGTCTATTTAGGGAGTTAAACAATGAGATACACTTGTTGAAACTGTCCTCGGATTGGACGCATACTACCTAATAGGAGAGCGGCTGATCCAGCTTGCCCTAAGAGTGCATTATCTCCGTGTTTAATATAACGCATAAATACTTTTGGTCACTATGGTACACCTGGTCAAATAGGACATCCTCTGGTAGTTTATCGAAATGGCTCGCATGTGGTTATGCTCATATAGCATTATTGTCCCATGACACTTGTATGTTAGCGTTGCAAAGGAACTGCATACTACAGCGCCGCACATAGCGACTGGATGAGGTACATTTACGGCGTATTATGGACTAAATTCTGTCATTTCGAGCTGCATGGTTCATAAAACAATTTATCTCAACACAGAATACATCAACACATATGGAAGTATATCTTATTCAATCAATGCACATAGTACCGGTATAGCCGACCCTTGATATGATATTCACCGGTTTGTTATCTCGATTTGCAAAATATGGTCGTACAAAATGGTGAATTATGCTCGTTATACACCTGATGCAGCATTTAATGGGAATTGCCGATGCTTTATTCCTTCTCTAAGCGTCGTCGAATATTTTCCCCCGGTTTATACAATGACACTTAGATATAACTGGTGTATATTTCTGAACATAATAGCTTCATCACCGAACCTATACTCTGTCGATTGCGTCCATACAGCTCCAGTACTTCCAAAATCAATGACGTCATCCCAAACAAGTCAACACTAATCTTCTGAATATCTTTCTATTCGAATATATACCACATATGTCCAATGGGAATAAATGCTGAATATTTTAATGACTGCATGATTGATGATTTGCATCGTGGTACTCAGACCTTCCCGGTCTCCCTCTAGCCATAGTGCTGCCTCTACAGCACAGCGGCCCCCATGCCCTGTGTGATAGAGGAGCAGCTGGGCAAGATTCTGCAGTTACCATGGCACATTGTTGAGCACATCCTGAGGCTTGGTGTGATCAATCACTTGCTGATTATCAATATAAGGATGCACTGGGTTTTAATCCGTCACTGTCAGGTATTTTCATTTAATCCCTCTCGTCTGTGTGATAGAAAATATACAGCGCAGAAATATTCATGAATTAAACCCATAACCTAAGTTTAGTCCTAGCTCATTTCAGGCGCCGTGTGTGGTTCATACATGACTCAGAGAATGTCTGAGCAGATCTGTGCATTCAACAAAGTGTCCCACATGGCGCGTGCAATCCTATGTATGGTCGTCAAAGTATGTATCATATTGTGTACGGGTGTCAGCGTGCTGCTGGTAACATAACGATGCATATGAATCCTCAATATCTCGCTACTTCTTGCCCGGAAGTGTCCTCCATGGCGGTCGTTCATGATTAGACATATTGACTGGCACCCAAACGATTCGTGGCTCCGATCACGGTCATTTATCATCTTGGGTAAACAACTTATAGGTTTCCGTATATGGATTAGTAATGCCGCAAATTAAGGCTGGAAACCGGGTACAGATGCATGCAGTGCAAAACATCAGCGGCAAAACCTATCAGTAGTGTCCATGTTAATTGTAAGTAGTCTATCACAATGCTGCAATATAATTCATGCCTTAATTAGATACACTCAGAAGCTTGATAGCTCTCTCGTGTGATATATTCATTTCATAAGCCTACATAGACTTTCTCCGCTCAGTGATCTGCGCGGCTGCTTCATATCAACATCAGCCGCGCAGGTCTCCTGGCGCAAAGCATGTCAATTAGCAGCCCTGACATCATGCATAATGGAATAGAGGAAATAGCTGATAAATATAATTATATGGACGATCGTAAGGAAGTCGTGTGAGAAGCATAGATAATTAACAGCTGCTGATATGGTGACTGCATTTCACATAAGCACATACATACATACATACAAGTTAAGATGAGTAGACGAATAGATCAATGCAGCTACACAGGAAGTCGTAGATATATCAGCATTCACGCGACAATCGTGTTTTACTGAGGCAAACAAGCCTAAGTGATATATCTGGATTGGATTCCGCTTCTAGCTGACTAAAGCAAAAAATATTGAGACGTGTTATTTCTAACCCGCATGATTTCTGATCAGATGTTACTGAACGCCATATTAATTAGAATGTAGCTGTGATAGTCGTGTATAACTTCTGATAGCAATTAACCCAATTACATGTCTATCTCTATCTCTAAGTGATGCCTTGAAATGGCAACCACTGGAGTACACTTTAACAATGAGTGGAGATAAGACTTTGATCAGGTACTGTCAAATAGTCTGATTCCTTCGCCAAGACGTCAATATATATAAAGCTTGGCTTTTGATATTGCGCCTGTCATTCGACAAGACACCAGGAAAACAGGAGTGGTCACTGCCTTGATACGAGAATGAGTGGTCACTGCCTTGAAACGGGAATGAGTGGTCACTGCCTTGATACGGGAATGAGTGGTCACTGCTTGATACGGGAATGAGTGGTCACTGCCTTGATACGGGAATGAGTGGTCACTGCCTTGATACGGGAATAAGTGGTCACTGCCTTGATACGGGAATGGCGAACTTCAACCGGTCGTTTGCTGCGGTAGAAGACGTAGATTCAGTTACCTTTGAGATTACCAATGATAAATTCACACAAGGTCACTGTATTATCGTCTGTCTGATTGCTTCATGAAGCGATGCATATTGAAAAATGCCTACAATAGCAATAATTTACAGTGTTCATACAGCTTAGGCAGGATATGCAATCATTGATAATCCATACGAAGGGGAGGCATTATTGAATGTGATTGATTTGGTTGATGTGAATTGAACACCCATCAAAGACTACATACAGCTCTCACCATATATACGGTCTCGCTTAGGTTGTAGCAAACGTGATGATCGACGATAGCGACATGTCTAGTTCTCGATAGGCAATGTAAAGAAAGCTGACTACAAGGCCTGTAAAATCCTCTTGATATAAAGCCACAATGAACCTGTTGATGATGATGGCGGTACTTGTTAGTCTGTCAATGAGTGCATTATCGCCGACTTGGTGGTCCTTGCACAGATCGGTCGTTTTCATAACGGTTCATTTATCGACAAGATTATACATATATATATAATGTGTTAAAAAGACTATACCCGGAATTCTACAATCGAGCTCAAATTACAGCAGCTCGAACTTCTAAACTTGGTGGTTCTGCTTAATAACATGAAAAATTCACCAGGGCTCATGCAAATTTGAATGGGAATTTATGTTCCGCTCGTGTTGCTACAACCAATTTTAAGTAGAAAGGCTTTCAATCGAAACATCTAGGAATGCGACGCACAATATGCCATAATGACTGATTGCATTTAACATATCTGATGATGATACACCATTGCTGATGCATTTAATGGTTGACTTGAATTAGCCTTCGCTTGTCCGTGCATATCCTGCCCCTCACAAGCACAATTCCGGAATGGGGCAAAGGCAGCCCCAACATCGAACGCATGACAACGCAAATGGTCTCTTTCTCTTTACTTTTGTTGTTCTCAAATTTGTATGCTGGCAACAGGAGGACTCAGAAGAAAAAACGAGCAATGCAATTGCCATTGCCAATTACCCGTAAAGCACAACATCTTATTACCAGCGCACAGATGAAATAAAAACATTGAAACGCAGTTATTCTAGAAATATGATATGACACCATTAATACTTCACCCTAGAGATGGTATTGGCCTGAACAGAGTCGCATGATGCGTACCCTTCATCGACTTCATGTGGAAAAACGTATTGTATACAAAATTCCTCTGCTACCTGCAGGAACTTACTGCGCAATACCAACCTGTTAGGGAACTTCGATCCAACGGACAAGTATCTTCTTCAAGTCCCAAAATCCCCAAATATGTCTTCATACGGCGCCAGAGCGTTCAGTAATGCCGCACCATGTTTGTGGAACGCACTTCCCATCGACGTTCGTCGGTCAAATACACTTGATTTATTCAAATCAAAACTCAATAAATTTGTTATGTTATGTTAATATTTATTGTGCCACCATCATTGGCCGTGAAACACCAATTTCGGGCATCGTCTGTTTAATATTACACCGACCGATAGCTTCCTCGACTTAACGCGCGATTTGAACCGTTGGTAAAGTAAAATAAAGTGAGCACATTAAATACTTATCATACGTTGCAGAAGAAGAATACAGAAGGTAGAGCCAACAAGCCTGGATGAAAGAGGTCCCAGAATAGAGCTTCACCATATCAGTCCTCTCATAAGCATCACTAAGGAAGCTCATCAATTCTATAAAAAAACGTAACTAGTTTACGTTTAAATTTGATGTTTCATCGTATTGACAAATGATAAGCAAACTGGGTTTAATCCCGATAAAGGCGCTATTCTTCATGGACCCAGCACAGTTATTACAGCTTTGGGTAATCGCAGAATACATCAGCCGTTATCAAACACCACCGTCTTATTGATTGTTGTAAAATTGTAATATTAGTGATTAATTCAGGCTAGATAAGCATTTTTTCATGTCAGCTCTTGAGAAATTGACAGCAATTGACAATAATCATTTAAACATATACATGAATGGTGTAAGGGAAAAAAATGTTAATTTATTTGGCATGAATCAAGATTTAAGACAATAACATTGTTCCATAGTTGAGTAAACGCACGGGTGTCAGAACGCTCTTAGAGATTCCCATCTCACCACCTAAAGCTCTTCTTACCTGATATTTGGCAGCATTCGACACGGAACTTTCTGCCGAGTTGTTCCTGTAGCTAGCATCGCTGCATTATAATCATTCAGTCTTAGAGGACAGCATCAGGCTATATTGATGATAGCTTGACGTGTTCATTCCGACTTCGTTGTGTTATTCTTATATTGCGACATTCAGTGGATTAGAAAAATACAAGACGTCACAAAAGTCTGTTTGTCTTGTTGTATAGATTCTGTCATCTGCCCTGTTTATTTCCCGTTTGAGAAGCATGGCGGCTCGTCCGACTGATACTCTTTTTCGCCTGCTTGACTGTTCAGGGCTGGCCTGCTTGACAATTTTGCCTGGCCATCGTTAGCGCATCTCAGTGTGTATACTTTATTATGTCTGTTTGAACACTTCGGCTGATAACGATAAAACCGTTCATTTATAAAGCGCAATTATTTTGTAGTAAACGTCTTTAGAAGGTTCTTGAAGACGGCAGTGAGTGATGCTGAACGGGATCTTATTGAAAGTGCCGTTCCAAGGTCAAGAAGCTTCTTACTGGAAAGCGCGCCCACCGAGCTGGAGCGGTCTGTCAACAGACTTAATGTTCCTCCTGAGCTTGGTTGTGTGAGTGCTCTATGTACAGAAAAACCGCCATGCCATTATCAGCTTGATGTATTGCTGCTGAAAGATCTCAATTGAATTGTGATATTGCACATATTTATTACTTGCATTAACCAGCGATAATAGACTGTCAGAACGCTTTTTTTCCTTTCTGTTTTCTGAAACAGGACCAAGGCATCATTGCACTCTATCACATTGCATCTCGTCAACTACAAATAGCAAATATTCCCATGTGAATAACGGGTGTAAGAAATAAACACTGTGCAATGCAAGCAATAACACAGGTATAGATCAGCCAGCAAGTGTGCACTGCTGCTGTAAGAAAAAAGAGCTAAGAATCCTATATAGCGTTCAAATGGTCCGCCCTCTTATTACCATCAGTGGAGGAAACTAATCGCGCGTGTCAATCCAATCTGCATTACTCGTGGGAAGTTACGCGATGTAACATCCAAATTCGCTATTACATCGTATTGACAACTGATGATCATAGTGCTATGCGCCTGAAGCAAGCTTCCTACGTTTAATCCTTATTAACTCAGTGTTCGTTATGCGTTAAAGCCCGGTGATTACTGCTAGGGTAATTGCATAAAACGTCAGCCATTACCCAACTCCGCAGCACAATTTATTGTTATATTTCTATCAAGCAGTAATTGGGTCAAAATACGTATCTAATGATTGCACGTTTAGCATGTTATACAATCAGCCTCAATTGTTAACTATCATATGCATATTCAACACTTCCATTGGTGATTGCGATTATATTTCCCATCAACTGTCAACACAATGAAATCAAGGACATGAGTTGGGTCAAATATTACACATGCTAACATCCATACATTCAAAACAATGCTAATGAAATTCAGGGAACTAAAAGTATCAGGATTTGAACCTCAGAAAGTACAATCGTGCCTAAAAAATATACTGATTCATCTCCACGAATATATCGTCAGGGCAGTCTGAATAGGGAAGGGGCTCTAATATACGTATGGAAAGGCGCCATTTTCCACTAGTTTTCATGTGCGTTGTCGTATGCAGTATGCTATCGTACAGCATATCCGTGCCTGTCGATGAGTGCATTTACCATTAACAAACTATCCAACCAAGAGTCATGCTCCTTGAAAGGCTGAATTATTCATTCAAGCAAAGGTACAGTGGCATTCTCATCTGTATTGGCGACCTTGGAGTCAACCTATTCTGTATGTCGTTCGTGATTTGGTGGACGTAGATGCGACCTTATTTGTTTTAATTGTTTGTCATCAAACGGGACTGAGTTTATATTTGGCATACATATGCAGGTTACAATTAGATAACCATTTCGCCATGGCAGTCAGTCAATTGCAATCTCCATTCAAATACGAATCTGATTCTCGGGGCTCAGCAATTCGATAAAATGCTAAGAGTAATCTTGGGTTGTAGCAGTTTGAGTTGTTAAGTCATTCTTGCTTAATCACCACACGCCGCATGGAGCAAAAAGCTGCACAGGCTGTCAGATATACCTGCTGGATACACTTATTTCGGATATTAAAACATTTTATGTGATTAACATTTAACCACATACCTTCTATATGGCCACGTGTACTTTATCCGATTTATTCTTTGTCGCGTCAGGTAACTTACCTTTGCAATGATGCAGATACAAGACCGTGTCTAAAACAAAGTGACAATATGTATTGAAGCTTCAATTAATATGTTACCTTGATCGACATTCCCTGGCCCATACAGACTTCATCTTATAAGTAATGGCCACTGCATCAATGGATGTAAAACCATCAACGTAGGGATAGCAATGCTGTCTGCTAAGCTGAAGAACACATGCAACACAAGACATTCCCTGCATCTGCACGGTGACTGAATACTCAATAAGTGTTTCGTCAACTTTTCCCAATGCTCATACATCCAGGAACCACACCAAGCGGACTTCATAACAAAATAAGCAGACCTAACATTGTTTAATAATTTCCAGACTTATTGGGTTTACCCTGACATCTAGGGATGTTTTGCCAATAAGTTAGAAGTCGTAATAAGTATATTGCAACGAAGAAACATTAACCGACGCGATCCGACCCGATGCGACCATTATCATTGAAAACAGAACATCAACCACACATACTTCCGCATATCCCAGAAAGCTCTCAGGTCATTCGGCGAGGCATGAGGGCAGGAGAGAGACAGGGACACCGAGGAGGGCGTTGTGGTGCGCTTATTAATGATTCATGCTGGAGTCTTAGCAATAGCAGTATTTCTGTTAGCCTTAATCGTTAGCTATCTCATAATTATCCTAAGTAGCTTTAAATTATCAGCATCTGATATCTCGTATATGTTCTTATCGATTACTGAAAGCGTAACTGCAAAGGATATATAAATCGTCGAAGCTCTTGTCTAGAAAACCAAGGCCGATCAACAAAGATGCACGTTCTAATACGGCTGCATTAAACAAATACCAAGGCCACGTCTGGATATATTCTCACTGGCTATCGCAACGTCAGCACAAGGATAATTAGTAATGTGCTGACAGCACCAAGGGGTGCTAGCACAGCACAGCACGGAAGTAAAGTGCTGATGGCACTTATACAGCACCGAAGTAAAGCGTTGATGGCCCATATACAGCACCGGAGTAATGTACTGATGGGTGCTACACAGCATCAGAGTAATTTGCAGCACCGCTGATGGGTTAGGATATGTGCTGAAGACGGTGTTTGCAGCACCGTGTTTAGGATATGAAGACTTCGATACCGACTTGAGCCTTCACAGTTATCTGAAACAGGTAGCTGTATGCTGGCTGGTCATAACATTTAACATCATTTGACTTCAAACTAATGGAACACTCATTAACCTGAGTATATAATCACCGCTTTCATTACTTTGTTTCATCTACTCAAGCCATTGATTGACCATCCATTAGTCCACTTATTGTCCTGGTGACTGCTCCATTACTGTATAAATTGCTGATGATGGAGACCGTCTGTGTGAGACAGGCTTCCGTTCCTTGCGATGTGGACACGGATGTAATGCATCTAACGGTAAGACGGTAGGAGGCATCTTTGGTTGATGACAACCTTTTTTTACGCAGGTGTATGTTACCCCATTAAACGTATTTTTAATCATATTCCATCTGTGTAACCTGGGTATGTTTTTTATGCCTATTATTTCGTGCCGATTCTCAATATTGATGCATCGTTTATTGGTTTAAAAGATATAAGAATTACAAATTTTGTTGTTTTTCGTAGCCTTCTTGTTAATTGATCTTGCGTGGTGGAGAAGTTGATCTCATAACGAATCATCGGGTGGTTTAGCCCAGAAAGCTTTGATGATTATTGCTAATTAGACACCTGCAGTAGTTTGTTGGTGATAATGAGACACCTGCGTTTGTTTATTGGTGCTTATCAGACACCTGCTACTACATATCAACATCGTGGCCCATTAGTCCACACACATCTAGCAATTCTAGCAAAACTTCTGACTTAGGCCCCTGCAAGGTTTTTATGGCTGTGCCTTGATGTAGGCCATGAAAAATTAAACTGCATTCCACATCAAGTACGGTCATTATTTTACACATATGTCAAGAGAGGGCTTCCAAACCACTGTAAGTCCAGGCACGACAGATAAAGATTTATGTAACACACGACCCGATATTACAGACAACATAACATTGCTACTTGTTTGACACTTTGGATCCAGCATCTATCGTTATACATCGTAGGAGCAAGCGTTTCACCATACATGGGGATGGACAAATATGACTCTAACCGGGTCTGTCCTTTTAACGGAAAAATCTAAATGGAAATGTGTGTTATCCTAACTTATTTGGGCATGTAGTTTGACATATTAAGGGCTTCTCTGTTACGGTCGCAAATGTAAGCTTTCCGATGCGCACATGTTTGTTCAGATCGCTGTAATCAGGGATCGCTTCAACTCCAAATACTTGAGTTGAGATGCCTCAAACGTACGTATAGCGCCACATAGTCTCATAGTCAATGGCTACATCACCCAAGTGTAAAAGTTGATGGCCTTGGTGACGGGACACCAACCTTATTTTCTCTGCATGCATCCTTATATAGTGCACCAGAAACTGGTTCCCCCAAACTCCATAATAGCAGACCACCAACGACCACAACATTAACTGCCGATATATTGCCCCGTTCTGCATCCGTGTCCCACTTTAATCTATATTCTGCTCTGAGTGCTATTGGAGACCACTACATCTATATTCATCACCTCCATGGATGTGTTCTGCAGATCAATCTCAATACTGCAAATTGTCAGGATAACGTTGCACGAACCTACCATTGTGAGCAGTCATGAACAGGTCATTCCGTGCAGAGGTAAAATACGGCCTGTCCTCATTGGCTTCATGAAATCAAATAAACTATAAAGAATTCATAAGATGCTTGACAGTTCTATTTTTTTTTATTTCAAATGGAACCGCGCCAAACTGGAAAAGGCTAGTTTCGCAGCTAATGGTATAGAACAGCTAATATCGTGTAAGCATGTTATGGCTTGTGGAATGAATTTAATACTAGTTGTGTTCACATATGTGAAGCAACAAGTACAGGTAGGATTGTTCGACGTTGCTGTGGAAGTGCTGAGAGTTAGCTATGACCTTAATGGATCATAAAGCTATGTTTCTTGTAAGCTAAGTGTCTGTAGTCATACATGTAGCAGGCACACAAATATCAGTGAGAGTGATATAGGTTAGATAGTACCAGGGGCTTATTAGCGATTTGTATCCTTAAACACCATCATATCAAACCACATTATTTTCACGTCTTAATTTAATTTAGACATGGTTATAAGTATATATATATATATATATATATATATATATATATATATATATATATATATATATATATATATATATATATATATATATATATATATATATATATATATATATATATATATATCTCTCTCTCTCTCTCTCTATCTATATATCTCTCTATATATATATATCTCTCTCTATATCTCTCTCTCTATCTCTATCTCTCTCTCTCTCTCTCTGCTGTAAGATGCCGTGTGTTTCAGTGCGAAGTTAGTAAGGACATGACTGAGAACCAAGTAGCGTGCCTCGTGTTTGACCTGCTCTAAACGTCACCGGGACGGGGCTAGGATGGCTCAGTGGCCTCAATGAGGTGATATTGTAGTAAGTGACTCTGGTGATGTCTATATATAAGCCATCTATGTAGCTGTTTTGATGTGTGTCGTGTGACATGTTCAGCAGCAAGATGTTTTATTTACATGCAAAACTAATACATCATATTTAATTGATTCTAAATGTTTCGTAAATTTTTATCAACACAACAATTGCAAACAGTTGTCAACATTTAGATAGTGTGTTTACCAAACCCAGATGAGGACAGATTGTGAAAGGATATTCCAGATTCAAACACGCATGCTGAATTATAGCATAACAGATTTCTAACGAATAAGTGCATTATTTACGTTTCGGGGAGCTATTGCAGATACTGTGTTGTGCTTACATTTTTGTGTCTCTATGAGCTAATAGCAATGCACCAGGCCTACACAGCGACTCACAGGTGCACTGCATCATCCGCCAGGTGAACAGCAGTAGTAAACATACATATAATACAGAGCTCTTTAAACACTGCAGAATAGATTGCTATTGTGTGCTGTTTGGAAAAGATGTGTGTGTGAATAAGCTTAGGATAGTTGTGCAGGCGATTTAAGATATAGTGTGGGTGGTTTATGATATAGTGTGGGTGGTTTATGATATAGTGTGGGTGGTTTATGATATAGTGCGGGTGGTTTATGATATAGTGTGGGTGGTTTATGATATAGTGTGGGTGGTTTATGATATAGTGTGGGTGGTTTATGATATAGTGTCGGTGGTTTATGATATAGTGTCGGTGGGTGGTTTATGATATAGTCGATAATATAGTAAGGGTTTTATGATATACTGTGGGTGATTTAAGATTCCAAATACTGTACCTGTTTCTACAGTATAATACTGTTCTTGGGCACCTTTAATTGAAGGCCGTGTGCAGACGCGTGGCATGAACCACAACTAGCTCGTACTTTATGGTGACCATGGGTGTAGACTGATTGCTTTACTGATTGCTTGACTGATTGCTTTACGTAGCACTTCCCAAGTAACAATGGACCTTCGCGTGGCTTTGTGTGACTGGTATCTCCAGTTTCGCAGAACCTTGCTGACTATGGCCAGTCAATTCATATTCATTCCATCAACACTCCTTACGGGTGCATCATTAACAGACAATGGGAAGCTCTAATCACGCGGAAATGGTTTTGTATCATTTAATTTTCCAAATCCGCCTATATACAATTATCTTTAATATTGTCTTTAATGAGTACTAGATACGTGTTTGGTATGATTTTACGTCATCTCTTTGCTTGCAAGAGAAGAATCGACCACAGTGATAGCGATATGGTGACAAGTCGTCGCATGATGGCATGGGCCTTAAAAACTCATTTGACAAAAAGGAAACAGCAGGGCCACTTATATCCATGCAACAATCACCTGTCGCTTGTCCAGTTATGGGTCGAATAACCACCTAAGGGTCGGCTCTTTTTTTAAACCAATGCAAATATTACTTCTTTCTTAACACTGTGATAACAACTGATAAATACAAAGCATGCCTCACTACCTGAATAACGAAAAAACAATTTGCTGATTAGGGTTCATGCCCAAATGATACCTTATGTGGAAAAAAGGAGGACGCTTTACATTTCAAGCCACGCACAGATAACTCAGACCTTTTTGTGTGACTGTAAAGCGTATCCCAAACACACTCCATGCATATGATGTCATATTAAATTAATTGATGGGTCGCGTGAGATATCTCACGTGGTCCCCACTGCGCATGGTTTCTGCATTGTACGAGGTGCATGGACATCTCTGTGCTTCATCAGGGTGGAAAGTAAACTTCGAAATTGAATGAGTTGATATGATTCGCAAATTAGACCCAGAAGAGCCGGATAGGTGATATAATGACGACGCGAGGAAGAACGCTTCTGTCGACTTGATTTGAATCTACATTAGTCGACTACGGTATGATAGTCGGCTACGGCAGCCGGGTAATGTGGATTACCTCTAACCCAGCTAGCCGCCATTAGTCCTGTAGCCTGATGATTGTGTACCACTCCCAGGGCAATAATGGGTTAGATCTGTGACACTGCGACAAAGAAACTATTCCTATTCATGATGGATTGTCTCCATCGATCACCCTCATAAAGGCTTCCTTTTAAAGGTGGTGTTTTCCGCTGATTAAGCGTTGTTAAACCTCCCATTATCACGTAGACGCCATTATCGTGCTCGCTGATGACGGCTGATGACTTTGGTGCCCGCGTGGTACGACATAAGCTTGTTTGGTACAGAGGCGTAGTGAAGTTAGTGGGTCGATGGCAATGGATGAAAATACTTCTCTTTATACTTCAAATCAAAGCAGACTATTCTTAGGCTTAAATCAGATACGCTATGTATCGTATAACATTCCAGCACCATTGCGGTATTAAATAGCTTATCATGTTGCCTTATCTGTATTAATGAAAGGATCTTCTATAACACCATTGATACAGGAAAATTGGCACACATGAACTGGAGCTAACCAAGACATGTGATCACGGTTAGTGTTGTCATGTTTATTGTTGTCATGGTACATGTTGTCATAGTTACTAAGAACATTGTTAGTAAGAGCACGGTTAGAGTGTATTTGGCGGTTACAACGATATATGGGTGTGATATACTATATATATATATATATATATATATATATATATATATATATATATATATATATATATATATATATATATATATATATATATATATATATATATATATATATATATATATATATATATATATCATTGTTCGGTATCGATTAATGTAAGGGAGCGCGATAACTGCTCCAACTATGGCGAATAAGAAGTTTTCAAAATCATTCTATTCTGCAGATATGCATTGGCTCAAAAGGATAGATCAGTATGTGTAAAATGTGCCTTGACCTTTGGTTGACAACCTTTCGTGCAGAGAAAAGATAAATACTTGGTTTAAAGTGTCACAAAATTTGGTTTGATCCCTTATCAAGGTGGTAACTAAAATGTGCATCACTATGCAATGAATGATCATAGCAAAAGCGTTATTCTAAAACAACCTGTTTGGTAATAAATATGTTTTAGCAAAGCAGATAAAAACTTCCGTGTAGCGATAGGCGAGGTGTTAATTAATTGTTTGGTTCAATAAGCCACGCGCAGCTGATTTATTCGTGCAAAATGGTTCCCGCTGATTTATGAAGTTTTGATATAGCGTACAATGTTGTTCTGACCGACGCTTTATCGATCATGCAGCGCTACATTGAAATCTGACTGCGGATGCGGGAAGATAGTGCTGTCAACACAGGTGGATTATATGCAAAGTAGGTACCTTCAAATAGATTTCTACATTTGTAAGAGGTGGCTAGCCTAACACCAAATAGCAGAATCGGTGACTATTGATGATGATAAATACGATTCAGTGACGTAGTAATCACACGCTCGGGGGCAGCATATTTTCGTAGCATACGCTTAATGCTCAGTGTCACAGGTTCCAAGATTGGCTAAGTTTGGTAAAAACCAACAACAATCGGCAACTTCACCGTGCACCTATATCCAGTGCTTTACTCCAAAAACAAACGCTGATATCGACTAAAAGATACAACGATACTGCTACCTTACACTGCTTTAGAAACGATCAAGACTAACAACTCACAAGAGAACTTCCTGAGAACACCGTGATAACTCACTCCCCCAACGGTGATCTTTCCTAACATAGTTCAACAAGGGAACATTCCCAACATTTCTACAACGACCGAATGAAGCCACAGGTATCAATACGAAAAGCAAACCAAACGCTATGATTACACCATCACGCTATGATTAAGCTATCTTGATTTATGACACACTCCGTTTAAACAACCTAAGAGTTTAATGCTCTTATCATATTGTACAAACCCCTCAGAACAGTTGCTACTTGCATGCTGTCAAGGGTGAAGGCCCTTGTCAACCTTCTAATAAGTTCACCAACACCTGCGGTGTCCACAGTGTCTTAGCCAGCAAATCAGCGATATATTTAGACAGCATTTAACAGTTTCCACAATGATAATAGCATGCCCCAGGTGTTTTGGATGGGCCTGTAGAAATGTGTGTGATGGCTTCAAGTTTAATGCATTGTCTTGGCTTGGCCTGTAATGACTGCTATGGGTAGCTGTCAACATAAGCAACTTGATTTGGCAGTAAGAGGTGGGGTGGTGGCTCTGGCTGTCACTCAGTAGAAGTTCGAATACCCATTAACTGTGGTCGTAATTGCTTATTGCACTGTTTGTGAAAATATCCCAGAAATCACTTTTATGGTTTGACATCCAACTGTAAGATAGATTCTGAATTATAACAGCCATCTCATTAAATTGCATACCCTTGAAGACGGCAAAGATGTTATTTTTTGTCAGCAGTATTGTCCGCTACAATGAACAGTAAGCGGTTGGTCGAAGGAGTTGGTTAGTTGGTACAGGTCATTGTAAATCCCATTTGAGCGTATCTTGGATTACTAGGCAGGAAGGCTTAAAGGACGATAGGCCTCATCAGTTTACATGTAGCTACCGGTAAGACATACACCTCTAGATTGGCCAGAGAGGTTATATAATGTGGAAGTTACACTGTGTGGAGAGGTGTTCGACCACCTCTTGAAGTATAAAACCTCTCCGCATAAAGGGCATGACACTGTACCAATGCTGATGTGCTGGTGGGCATCAATATGCATTAAGGGCATTACACAGAGGGCAATAATGCAGCGCGCAATGGTACTGTACCCTTAAGAAATTAGAACCCACTGTTACTGGGCTGCATCGTCATCGCATGAGACTTCCTGTAGGGCGTTGTCCAATGTGATAGCAATGTTGAGGGGATGTGAAATATAAGCCGCCAGAATGCAGTACAGTGTTTTTCATTTCATTTCCTTTCAAAAGTTTGCATCTAATAGGTCATGACATTCAACACAAAGCAAAATTAAATTCCATTTCCAATCAATACAAATTCTTTTAAATAACAACAATCTCGTATGTCCTTACCTTATGTGAGGTGTGTATCGGATATGTATGGGTCCTTAATGCTATACCTCAGACGTAGTGTTCATCAAATTACGCACAGTGATTTACAGTTCACTGTAGAAGGATCCAAGAGAAAATTGTGATAGATGATTGACGATTGTAATAGAGGTGGGATAGTGGTACACTGATCTGTGTAAATCAGGAACCACAACACAGGATATACAGGTGGTCAAATACGGAACCACAACGCAGGATATACAGGTGGTCAAATAAGGAAGCACAACGCAGGATATACAGGTGGTAAAATCAGGAAGCACAACGCAGGATATACAGGTGGTAAAATCAGGAAGCACAACGCAGGATATACAGGTGGTAAAATCAGGAAGCACAACGCAGGATATACAGGTGGTAAATCAGGTCAGGATATACAGGGTGGATATACAAATCAGGAAGCACAACGCAGGATATACAGGTGGTAAAATCAGGAAGCACAACGCAGGATATACAGGTGGTAAAATCAGGAAGCACAACGCAGGATATACAGGTGGTCAATGCTTATTTCTGAACAGAATGTTACAATCGGTGAGGACACCTTTAAGGCTACATATGTTGGATATGCTGTATGATTGGATAACAGAAACAGCAGTAGATGTAGCGACAGGGATACCAACGTCATATAACGCGCCTGGAGGATGGTAACAATTAGATACTAACAACTGTCACGACGCTTCTGTAGCATGGTAACGATTAAGTACAACAGCTGTCACAACGATTCTGTACTAGCAACTGTCACGACGCTTCGTATCAAACAACATAAACAGAGGTTTGCCACAGCATAAGCAATGAACCGTGCTTCTAGTCATTTAATCTACAATTTTCCATCAGCTTACGCAATAAACATCGTTGTTACTGTGCTTTGTTCTACGGCGGTGTGAGCCAAACCTGATAGCGATTCTATGTGCTTTGAAGCTGATGTTGAATTGATGATTATACAGCTATCTGCTTTAATTAGAGTGACGTGTATATTGACGACAGGGAATATTGAAAGGAAATAGTGCGTCACATCATGGTAAGATAACAAAGCTGACACTGTCTGCCACCATTTATGAGACCTACCGTTATAGATTTAGCCACTCGACAATAACAGTGACTGGTATGTAATGCTCAGGGCGGGTAGCTTGTTATGTCGTGCAGTATAAGTACCCAGTATGCCGATAATTCGCCCTCCAACCAGGCTTTTAGCGACATATTTTTGATGATATGAGGATAATTATGTGATTTACATTAATTGTACTCAGTCAGAATAATCAGTCACCGAGGAGTCGCACACTTTATGCGCGACATCATGCTTACCAGTGACGTTATCCCATAATCCGGTTCCTCATTCTCTGTGGCGCTCCTATCGTAAATGGCAGCAGTAACATTAAACGAAAATTTATTGCTGTTGGTTTGGGTGATCCGATCTTCCACCAGACTGGAATTGCATATAACGTGACAACCATAATTGCTAAAGAGATCATTTGGATGCAAGTTTAGAGTCAATCCGGTTTCCTGCGCTCCTATTGTTCAGTTCATTATCAGAAACAGCTCAGACAGAAACATAAAACATACATGATGCTCTGGTCATATGTCCGTATACGTTTGAACAAAGGTGAAACACAAATATTCAATAGCACCAGGCAATGCCTTCTAGTCCATCAAAATGTATCGATGGGCGATAACAATGGAATATGTAAGATGAAAACTGTTTGCCTGCTGTTGGATTTCATGTTGACGGTCGGCCCCCAGAGGTGTTGATACGAACGCACGTTCGCGAACTACGTCAAACGGTGGACAGGTTATATTGATGTTCTGTTATTCCACTCACGAGAATCGCAAGTTCATGGTTAAGTCGGACTCTACCAGATGATAAACTGGCGCTTATATAGCTCATTGCACTTTATTGACTGAGAAAAAAGTACCTGCAACCACCAAAATACCCTTGGTAACACCTGGACGTCCGTATGGCTGAATAATTCGCCCTTATAACGCACATGTGAACGGGCACAAGGACGCTTCGTGATCTTTTTTGTTAAATGGTATTCCATTCAGCTTGACTTTTCCCCATATGCATTATTCATCATCGCTTTGCTTTCAAAGTTTTTCCCGTCTGCGATGAGACAGAGATGAACACCACGGCACATGACTGATGAACGTTATGTTGTGCAGAGTAAGGTAAATAGAAACACGCCAAAACCAGATCATTTTAGTGATTAGAAAATTAAGGTGGTGTAATTCGATACTTTGTATCAACAGCTGTGATTGGTTGAGAAAACATAGGAACATGGTTATTTTTATATAATGATGTAACTATTTATAGCGACAGATAATTTGAATTCTTTATTGCGATAGCAGCTCAGTACAGCGTTTTCGTAAATCAATTCAAGTATTTAACGGCCCGATCAGTTTGTTTTGCAAATAGGTAGATATCGCTACGTTTGAACTCTCATTGTAAAATATATGCTGAAGAACGCCACTTGCCTCTAACGAATCAGTTAGGCAGTTTGAATGTGGTCTATTCGTATGATACTCTCCCAGCATTGCACGCATACATTTCGTCGCGTGGTGTAGCTCTCATTTGTCAATGAGGCATGACAAATATTATCTTCAGCTCAATAAGTTGTCGTCACATCGCAATATCCTACCCACTTATCATATCCAATTATACAGAAGAAGTCTGTTATTTGATGCTTAGAAATTTCAAAACCAGAATCTGATAGGTATATATATATAATTAGATCCGGTAAGGTCAATCCGGGAAAGGCCATTAGCAACGTGGTGTGTGTTTATAATCATGGTACAGGTCCACTGGCAATATTTCATCAGCTTCAACACATTCAACTTCAACGCAGATGGTATCGAGAACAATATGATACTCTCGGCGCTTGAAGGTGCTTCTATATCCGACAATGATGGGCTTATTGATAAAAAAGCGCCTGTCATATGTTTAAGTTCTAAAACCAGTCATATGTTATCAGTTTACTGTCTGTGTGTTATTGCTATATAGATCCATTTTATGGAATAATCCGCATATTAAATTGCATAGTATATTAATTCAGGCACCAGTCCGGTTCAAAGCCTAACCCTAAAACTTGGTGTCTTGGCATACTTAACTATTGGTTATATCCTGTTCTCGCCGCTCCACGCACAGCTATATGCCATGATGGCGTGTGAGAATTAAACGAAAATTCAATGGCTACTTCAATTGATTTGGCCTTCTGTCGAACATCACGAGATGAAGACTTGTTCTTCGCAATACCCTCTGGAGACGCACAACATCAATCTTTATTGTCTCTCTGTTCTGCCACCAGTAAGACGACGATGTTTGATCTCTACGCTACAGATAAATTCAATAGACGCTCGCAGACATTAATGCTTAGACATCGCCAGCAGCTGTTTTAAGTTGGTGTTTAAGGTGAGAGTTGTCACCATCCATCAATTATCTTCATACCATGCCCAGCTCTTGCAATTGATCGGAGTGTTTTCTAATTCAATGTGCTAGGTCTTACATATATTGTGTTGAGAGTCCAGTTGCCTATAGCTGCAATGGAACAAACAACTGGCAGTTCGTGCGTCTTTAAAAGGTCAGCCGATAAGTGCGCTACAATACTCTCGGTAAGGAAATTCACTAACAATGGCAAATGGCGATTTTTAGACGTCTAACATATGTGACAAACCTTCACTAAGCCCCAACCAGTCGAGAGGGTGTATAATGGACAAGATGCAAGCGAAACGGGAATAAATAAAAGTTCAACCGGATTGGAAGCAAACGGTATATCAATGCGCATCAGGTTGGAAAGTCTGTATTTATGAAATCCACCGTCTGACGGGGAGTGACAGGGTTAATACATTTGGCCGTCGTTTTTGAACTTCTTCTTAGAAAACCATTATCTGGAGGGCGTCAAGTACCTTCCGTTAAAGCTCAATAATGATGTGTTGTAGTATTAATGTGGATATAATTAATCTAGATCCATTAACTGGACACATTGCAAATGCATAATGTTGACAGCCATTCTGTTTAGGTTTACATTTCGTGTGTGATGCATTAGTGTCTTGTCTATCATTCTGCCCGTAAAACATCGTGTTTCATCCCCAGTCGCTCAAAAAAGCAAACCTAAACTTGACTAAGTCCATGGTTATTCAGTCAGCCAAAGTTCTATAACTTTGTTTGACGTTTTTGGAGCATGTGTTATGCTGTCGTCATGCGTCTCTATGCTGTTCCTGGGTCCCAGTATATCAACATTCTGATGCAAGTCACAATGACACCTAATAAGTCACAGTACGTTATGCATCACACATCTGATATCAATCGAGCTGTAACTTCTCTTGCATACAAGATCGAGCATTTTACAAGTTCATGTGAAAACATAGCTGCTTCCTTAACAAGAGATGACACCGTAGTGCTTCTGTTACTTAACGTGTCCGATTCGCTGACGTATTGAATGAAGTGTGTTGACAATTAACGCCCCAGACAACCTCTCTGTGATACTATCTAGAGACGCATAAGGTCCAGTTCTACATCACCCACACTGATTTGAGCAATAAGACGACTAAGGCATTAATGATCATGAAATAATGCGACTTCTTTTATCAACGTTAAGACATCATCATGTGACCGCGTTATGGCCAGTTTCCATGTTGACTTTCTTGATGAAGCATTCACCTGTCAAACAGCACAAGCATTAATGAGCTGTCGCCCCAAGGCAATGGCGACTCAAAGGAGTACCATGTTGGTAGGTTCAGTAAGACCAGTCATTTTAATGGTTACATAATTCATGAAGTAAGCTAAATACTGACCAAATGGTGGCTCTATAGCCGCGTGCAGCACTACCATATGAGGATCAAGCATCCTTTTCATGGTTTCAAATTAAGCCATATGCATTTCTGATACGACAGCAGCAATCTCGAGAAGTAAGTTAATTATGTTTGCTTGTGACATGATTGTGAACATTTTGTCCGGTTTTCGTCAGTGATATACCAATGTGATGCCAGCGTAATTCCGGCTTATTACCAGCATCTTAACCATAATGAGTTAATGAGTTTATAGGCGTCCCAACTACTGCCATTGCTTCTATTCCTATGGCGTGTGTTTATTGGCAACAAGTCGGTACGTGGTGGCTATATTCCATGATGCAGGTGAGTTGAGGGAAAAAAATGACATGGTGTTATCAGTCACGCTACATTGATGACATTGATCCCATATCATGACCCAGTGTTATCAGATCCCATTGACGACCGGATCCCAGTAGTCTGACCCAGTGCACACACTGTTTTCATTTGTGCCTCTATTAAATCGCAGTAACCACTTTCCTAACCGATTAAATCCAAAACGGCGTTATCTGTGCAGTTGACCCAGTCGACTGAACCTTGGACGCCGCCATCGGGGGTCGGTAACAGATTCAAACAGGCCATCTTGGCAGCACAGTCGGTAGCAGACTCAAGCAGGCCATCTTGTGGTGACACCCGGTGGCTGACTCAAACAAAGGCCCTTTGTGTCTGGCCTTGTGGCTGACCAGTGGTAGTCTGACTCAAACTGGCCCTCTTGTCTGACCCAGTGGTAGCAGACTCAAACAGGCCCTTGTGGCAACCCAGTGGTCGGTAGCAGACTCACCAAAGGCCATCTTTGCAACACAGTCGTCTGTCGCAGGCTCAAACAGGCCCTTTTGGCAACACAGTCAGTAGCAGACTCAAACAGGCCATCTTGGCAACAGACGGTACCCATAGACTCCCACAGGCCATTTTGCAACACAGTGGTCTGCAAAACAGTGGTCAAACAGGCCATCTTGGCAACAGTGGTCGGTAGTCAGACTCAAAAAGGCCATCTTGGTAACACAGTCGGTAGCAGACTCAAACAGGCCATCTTGGCAGCACAGTCGGTGGTAGACTCAAACAGGTCATCTTGGCATCACAGTCGGTAGCAGACTCAAACAGGCCATCTTTGCAACACAGTCGGTAGCAGACTCAAGCAGGCCATCTTGATCACACAGTCAGTGGTCTGGTAGTCTGGCCAACTCAAACAGTGGGCCAGCAGTCTGCAACACAGTCGGTAGCAGACTCTGAACAGGCCAGTGGTTGGCAACCAGTCGGTAGCAGACTCAAACAGTGCCTGATCGTGGTCTGACCCAGTGGTCTGACCCAGTGGTCTGACCCAGTGGCCTTCTTGGCAACACAGTCAGTGGTCTGACTCCAGTGGTCTGACCCAGTATTGAAATTCCGTCTATAATTGAGTGGTTTGTTGCAGTGGTCATTGATATGGTCTACGTTGTGTGTGTGTTTATATTTTGGCGAAATACAGCGAATAAATACCAGTAGCGATAAGTTTAAACATAGCAGCAACCGTGGGTGAGTTATTCAACGACTAGTGCTAAGAGCAAATCCCTACACGAGGTCAAACTCTCTGAGCATCATTTAGTCAATAGTTAGACTAACACAGGGAGGGAAGACGGTTTAATCACGTGGTTCCTACATCGGTCGTCCGAGTTCTGTTAGTTATGGTTGGATGCATGCATATGTCCGCGTGCTATTTCCTGTGATTGCTATGAACACATGCATTAAACACATGATTTCCTGCTATTTCCCGTGACGACTGTCGTTTATTGTCGCGTTGATGGGGCAAGTTCAACTCTTTCACTTTACGACAACCATTATATTGCTGTCATAAAGCAGAATGGCCAGTGCTGCTAAGTCCATTACAGTAGGTTATAGGTCTGTGACATTGTTTTACTTGCATTAAGAATTCCCAGATGAACGAGAATAAGTAAGCTCGTCTCATCGACCGCCCCGCACGAATAGAGCTGTGTTTCAGCCCCTGTCACTGATACGAGATACCCCCGGTTTGACGTAGATACCGTCCTGCAGAGGTGGAGTGGTCGTGACTTCACATCAATGTTGTGTACCTACATATTTATATGGATGTATAGATTCTGGATGAATATTTCTTGATCGACACTATTTTGGTTATCCTCGTGATTATTTGGCAATTGTGGCATAAACTTCGAGAATCGGAACCTTTCATTCGCGGCAACATCTTAGAAAATGTCATGTCACTTTTCAGTTTCATTCGCAAGGTGGCGAGGGATATCTAGAAATTTGTTTTTTGGTCAAGGCAATATCGATGAATTCAAGATAGGGAAAAGAATAACTGAAAAATGACGCACGTACTTCAGTAATAAAATTCGGAAAGCAATAGTTTGCAAGCAAAGAACCTTTTCTGTGCGTGCGCACAGCGACCGTACCTGTCCTCCAAAACAAATATGGCGCTGAGATATCGGAGTTGTGAACTTTTCAACATTTGACGAAATCTCACACGGGAACTTACTCAACTTGTTCGTCGCATGTGCATTTTGTGTACACATCATATATGATTGGAGCTCCCCTGTGTTTATCTTACATGTTCTTAATATGAATATTAACGAAATGGTGGCAAGATGTAGATGTTCCCCGACTGAGAGGCTTGACAGACGAGGCTCGGGAGCCCGTGTAGGCAACGGCTGTGTTACACTGGGCAGTGGCATTTAACAGGGCGATATACGAGCATCCAAATTCACAGTATTCAGAAAATGGGACCAAACAGGCACAAAGGTAACACTATAAATAATCACCGAAAGATCGGGTTAGCTTATCCGCAGCTCCTATCGGCCTTGTCGTGTTCCTATGTCAATACAAGTTCACCAGTAGGAATTCACCGGGAAGTAGCATATATATAGATTAAGCGTTTACAGCTGGCTTCACATTACCAATCCGCAAGTAAACTGTGATCGCGAAATATCTGCTCATTTTCCAACCTTCATGTCTAAACCGACCCATCCTTCTTACAGTGGTGTAGTGCCAGTTTATATTCATCATGATTACTAATGCATTATTTGCTACTTAAGTGGTTCTCGTCCGTATACCTTCGGTAATGCAATGAGTTCAAACGCTTACTACTACGTTCCAGAACAGGCAGTTTAAAGGCCCGACCACACGGAGGGGATGGGTACATGAATAGTCAATGATCTACAGAAAGTTATGGACATCTCTTTGGAATTATCTTCGGGGTTCTTGGACTTCCTTAAGCCAAATAAAGCGTGTGTATGCACCGGCCTTCCTTTCGGTTTCCATGTGAGGTTTAGAGATAATTACATCACATACGAATACGACAGATGAGGTCGGTGAATCAATGGTGTGCAGATGAAAGGCGCAGGGATTCTCGTTTTCAATAACTTCTAATGCTACTCCAATCTGTCATCCAGACAAGAGATGTGTCTCATCTGCCAACACAAGCTACTCTCATCAAGATAATGCGCCAGTCTTAAATAGCTTGGTAGCCATTTTTGTATTTGTGATTTGTTCCTTAGATGCTACAATGGATATGAATGATCATACAGCTATGATGTTTGCACAGAGTATCGCATCTTACGTAATGATGTCCTTCTTAACTGACATGGCGCATTATATTATCATAACAGCAGGTCTAAGAGTGGACTCTGTCTGACTTCATCTCTGTATCGGGGTACTCATATGTTAACCAGGTAAAGCTTTACAACCAGTGATGTCACAGTGTATCCATGGGTCACGGCGGTTCATTCAGTTCTGTACCATTCTCTTTCATCTGACCATTGGTGACTTTGGCATACGTTCTGCTTCAATGTTGGTTCTATGTTGTTGTTCACGTCGCACAACACACAGCTATATATCGTGATGGCGTTAGAGAGTTCTCGTCGCACAACACACAGCTATATATCGTGATGGCGTTAGAGAGTTCTCGTCACAGCACACAGCTATATATCGTGATGGCGTTAGAGAGTTCTCGTCACAGCACACAGCTATATATCGTGATGGCGTTAGAGAGTTCTCGTCACAGCACACAGCTATATATCGTGATGGCGTTAGAGAGTTCTCGTCACAGCACACAGCTATATATCGTGATGGCGTTAGAGAGTTCTCGTCACAGCACACAGCTATATATCGTGATGGCGTTAGAGAGTTCTCGTCACAGCACACAGCTATATATCGTTAGAGAGTTCTCGTCACAGCACACAGCTATATATCGTGATGGCGTTAGAGAGAGTTCTCGTCACAGCACACAGCTAGCTATATCGTGATGGCATTGGCGTAGAGAGAGTTCTCGTCACAGCACACAGCTATATATCGTGATGGCGTTAGAGAGTTCTCGTCACAGCACACAGCTATATATCGTGATGGCGTTAGAGAGTTCTCGTCACACAGCACACACAGCATTAGAGATATCGTATGATGGCGTTAGAGAGTTCTCGTCACAGCACACAGCTATATATCGTGATGGCGTTAGAGAGTTCTCGTCTCGTACAGCACACAGCTATATATCGTGATGGCATTAGAGAGTTCTCGTCACAGCACACAGCTATATATCGTGTTAGAGATGGCGTTAGCTATATAGTGATCTAGAGAGTTCTCGTCACAGCACACAGCTATATATCGTGATGGCGTTAGAGAGTTCTCGTCGTAACAGCACACAGCTATATATCGTGATGGCGTTAGAGAGTTCTCGTCACAGCACACAGCTATATATCGTGATGGCATTAGAGAGTTCTCGTCACAGCACACAGCTATATATCGTGATGGCGTTAGAGAGTTCTCGTCACACAGCACACAGCTATATATCGTGATGGCGTTAGAGAGTTCTCGTCACAGCACACAGCTATATATCGTGATGGCATTTAGAGAGTTCTCGTCACAGCACACAGCTATATATCGTGATGGCGTTAGAGAGTTCTCGTCACAGCACACAGCTATATATCGTGATGGCGTTAGAGAGTTCTCGTCACAGCACACAGCTATATATCGTGATGGCGTTAGAGAGTTCTCGTCACAGCACACAGCTATATATCGTGATGGCGTTAGAGAGTTCTCGTCACAGAACACACAGCTATATATCGTGATGGCGTTAGAGAGTTCTCGTAACACACACACAGCTATATATCGTGATGGCATTAGAGAGTTCTCGTCACAGCACACAGCTATATATCGTGATGGCGTTAGAGAGTTCTCGTCACAGAGCACACAGCTATATATCGTAATGGCGTTAGAGAGTTCTCGTAACAGCACACAGCTATATATCGTGATGGCGTTAGAGAGTTCTCGTCACAACACACAGCTATATATCGTGATGGCGTTAGAGAGTTCTCGTCACAGCACACAGCTATATATCGTGATGGCGTTAGAGAGTTCTCGTCACAGCACACAGCTATATATCGTGATGGCGTTAGAGAGTTCTCGTCACAGTTCTCGTCACAGCACACAGCTATATATCGTGATGGCATTAGAGAGTTCTCGTCACACAGCACACAGCTATATATCGTGATGGCGTTAGAGAGTTCTCGTCACAGCACACAGCTATATATATCGTGATGGCGTTAGAGAGTTCTCGTAACAGCACACAGCTATATATCGTGATGGCGTTAGAGAGTTCTCGTAACAGCACACAGCTATATATCGTGATGGCGTTAGAGAGTTCTCGTAGAGAGTTCTCGTCACAGCACACAGCTATATCGTGATAGAGAGTTCTGATGGCGTTAGAGAGTTCTCGTCTCGTCACACACACAGCTATATATCGTGATGGCATTTAGAGAGTTCTCGTAGCACACAGCTATATATCGTGATGGCGTTAGAGAGTTCTCGTAACAGCACACAGCTATATATCGTGATGGCGTTAGAGAGAGTTCTCGTACAGCACACAGCTATATATCGTGATGGCGTTAGAGAGTTCTCGTCACAGCACACAGCTATATATCGTGATGGCGTTAGAGACAGCTATATATCGTGATGGCATTAGAGACACAGCACAGCACACATCTATATATCGTGATGGCGTTAGAGAGTTCTCGTCACAGCACACAGCTATATATCGTGATGGCGTTAGAGAGTTCTCGTAACAACACACAGCTATATATCGTGATGGCGTTAGAGAGTTCTCGTGATGGCGTTAGCTATAGAGTTCTCGTCTCGTCACACACAGCTATATATCGTGATGGCGTTAGAGAGTTCTCGTCACAGCACACAGCTATATATCGTGATGGCGTTAGAGAGTTCTCGTCACAGCACACAGCTATATATCGTGATGGCGTTAGAGAGTTCTCGTCACAGCACACACAGCTATATATCGTGATGGCGTTAGAGAGTTCTCGTCACAACAGCACACAGCATATATCGTGATGGCGTTAGAGAGTTCTCGTACAGCACACAGCTATATATCGTGATGGCATTAGAGAGTTCTCGTACACAGCACACAGCTATATATCGTGATGGCGTTAGAGAGTTCTCTCGTCTCGTCACAGAGTTCACACAGCAGCTATATATCGTGATGGCGTTAGAGAGTTCTCGTCACAGCACACAGCTATATATCGTGATGGCGTTAGAGAGTTCTCGTCACAGCACACAGCTATATATCGTGATGGCGTTAGAGAGTTCTCGTAACAGCACACAGCTATATATCGTGATGGCGTTAGAGAGTTCTCGTCACAGCACACAGCTATATATCGTGATGGCGTTAGAGAGTTCTCGTAACAGCACACAGCTATATATCGTGATGGCATTAGAGAGTTCTCGTCACACAGCACACAGCTATATATCGTGATGGCATTAGAGAGTTTCTCGTCACAGCACACAGCTATATATCGTGATGGCGTTAGAGAGTTCTCGTCACAGCACAGCACACGCTATATATCGTGATGGCGTTAGAGAGAGTTCGTCGTCACAGACACACACAGCTATATATCGTGATGGCGTTAGAGAGTTCGTCGTCACAGCACACACAGTTCTCGTCACAGCACACAGCTATATATCGTGATGGCGTTAGAGAGTTCTCGTAACAGCACACAGCTATATATCGTGATGGCGTTAGAGAGTTCTCGTAACACACACAGCTAGCTATATATCGTGATGGCGTTAGAGAGTTCTCGTCACAGCACACAGCTATATATCGTGATGGCGTTAGAGAGTTCTCGTCACAGCACACAGCTATATATCGTGATGGCGTTAGAGAGTTCTCGTCACACAGCACACAGCTATATATCGTGATGGCGTTAGAGAGTTCTCGTCACAACACACAGCTATATATATCGTGATGGCACACGTTAGAGAGTTCTCGTCGTCGCACAGCACACAGCTATATATCGTGATGGCGTTAGAGAGTTCTCGTAACAGCACACAGCTATATATCGTGATGGCATTAGAGAGTTCTCGTCAAAACACACAGCTATATATCGTGATGGCGTTAGCTCTGTACAAAAAGAACGGATTCATTTTAGGTCAGCGATGCAGGAAACTTAAGCATAAATATTGCCTCCATCACAACTCGCCCTGTTATTACCTCCATCACAACTTGCTCTGATATTACCTCCATCATAACTCGCACTGTTATAACATCCATAACAACTTGCTCTGTTATTGTCTCCACCACACCTCGCCCTGTTATTGCCTCCATCACAACTTGCCCTGTTAT
The DNA here is from genome assembly GCA_034190875.2 of Urechis unicinctus. Classification (NCBI taxonomy): domain Eukaryota; kingdom Metazoa; phylum Annelida; class Polychaeta; order Xenopneusta; family Urechidae; genus Urechis; species Urechis unicinctus. The sequence goes on along the minus strand of CM067350.1, from coordinate 76,690,868 downwards.
TACCTCCATCATAACTCGCACTGTTATAACATCCATAACAACTTGCTCTGTTATTGTCTCCACCACACCTCGCCCTGTTATTGCCTCCATCACAACTAGCCCTGCTAATATCTCCATCACAACTAGCCCTGTTATTGTCTCCACCACAACTAGCCCTGCTAATACCTCCATCATAACTCGCCCTCTTGCTTATAGTCGTTCCGATCACGAGACGTTGTTATGTGACAACACATACGACATCGTAGTAATAGTAATTAGAAGTACCCCCCTCAGCCCAGCCGGCATCGCACTGGTTTATAGGCCGGACGGTTTTATTTTATCCCAAGTCTGTTGTCTGCTCCTGCCATGCCACACACGAATGACATACTAATCACTATTTAAACCCCCTATCTAAGCGTGATAATACTAACGCATGTTTCATGGCGGGACTCGGCTCATATAAGCTGTTATTGAAAGTCGCAATATCCCGGGAGTAATCTCACTAACGCCTTGCACCTGTTGTTATTGCGTTATATCTTGCACCATTCTAGATGCGACAGTGTATAAACTCGAGGAACCTATGATCCCTCTAAGCCTCATGAGAGCTCAAGATAAGGCCACTCAGTTCCGGTCATCCATCATGATCTGGCCAGCTGGGCAAACATACATAATACTGCATCTCGTTATATCGTGATATATTCATGGGGATCCAGCATCGATTGCTTATGGTCGTTCCCATTAGGTGATGATATGATGTGGCAACACATGGGACATTGTAGTAATAGTACTGAAGAATATCCCTACACCCCAGCCGGAGTCTTACGGTAGAACACATTCTTCGGTGCTCGCTCCTTATTAATGAGCTACATTATCCCGCAATAGGAGTGCTTTCAAAATATCAGAGAGCCTAACGTAAAACATATTGGTATGATGTGACGAAGGCGGTCTTATAACATAGAACCACCACGCTACCCGGAGCTGTCCCTCTCAAAAGATGGAGAATGAAGTGCGCAGCAATGCGCATGTGTGTAGCGTCAGACTGTGAAGCTACATGATCAATCGCCGGGGTAGCTTGTTAAGGCCACTCATTCATAGTGCGCTACAATCCACATCCAACTGTGCCTTGCACGTACTTTATTCTAATTCCGCATCGTTATCAACACTGGCGAGATGTTCAGGATCTATGCATCGCCAAATAGCCAAAAACGTGGTTTTTCCCCTTTCTAACGTGGTCACCAGTACCCGATGTGGTGAATGAATGCCAAGTTTCCGTTATTCGGAATGACCGATTTTAGTTAAAGGGAATAATAATATGCATTCAAGCATTTGTTATAATACTTTGGAGGATGTTATGATACTATTGATATTATGTGACCAGGTGAAAATGTCTTAGCTGGGATTCGAACCGAGGACCCTCTGCTGACCGTGCAGAAGCTCTACCACTGAGCTACTGAGACCACTCCTCATTCTCAGCAGACACTTTCACCTGCATCGTTAAGGGCCTTACAATACATCCTACACCTTAACGAGATTGTTATTCGTTAAATAGGCAACATATACTTCTACTATACAGAATGTCTAAGAGGATGGTTAGGATGCTGCAATTGGAAGTTAAGCGTTAACAATGGGATGATTGGACATCATCATTCTTCTCATCATAGGCGGGACTTGTCTTGCCATGCCGGGTGCCAACAGCCGGCGTTTTTGTACCGGTCAGTTCAGCTTGATCTACCTGTCTGTGCTTTTAGAATTAAACTGTGCCGGTCTGTTCAGCTTGATCTAACTGTCTGCGCTTTCATAATTAAACTGTACCGATCCATTCAGCTTGATCTAATTGTCTGTGCTTTTAGAATTAAACTGTACCGGTCTGTTCAGCTTGATCTAACTGTCTGCACTTTAAGAATTAAGCAGTACCGGTCTGTTTAGCTTGATCTAACTGTCTGCATTTTTAGAATTAAACTGTACCGGTCTGTTCAGCTTGATCTAACTGTCTGCGATTTACAACTGTGATACTCCTGCTGAAGATGATGTGTTCTCCTTACATTCCTGTCACCGATTTCTGCTTGCTGAAGTTGTAAATGAATTGAACAGGGTAATTCAGTGGATGTAGCTGAACTGTACAGGTGTCTAAACACGGCAGGGGCATCACACAGACCCCCTACCCACGTCAGCAGTATGTCTATCTTCGTATTTATGTCTGTCCAAGGCAATGCGTTGTAATATTTAACACGCCAACGGCCAATACGATCGCCTTTACAAAGAAACGAATGTATTGTAGTAAGTGGTAATGTGAGAATATAACAGAGTACAGGGCGAGGCGAGGCAGCATCCGCAGCGTGTTGCAGGAATATACCCGCACTGACCAACGCTATTTATTGCTATAGGTGTAAGGCTAACGAGCAGAGGCACAGCTGTTTATGACCGCTGTTCCTAACGCGTTCAAGGCATGAACCACACCATGTCATCATTTTGTTAGAGATGGATGGGTCGTGTTATTCTTAAATATTCATTATATAATTTTATACAATTAAACTCAATCGAATTAAAAGTAACACAGACCACAATACATACCAACACATTCGACGCCACGCGATTAATCTCTCCTTGGACCATGAGCTGTTGGTTAAATCATGCTCCATCAATGTTAGGAATGCGCCTACCCCGGTCGCCTGGCCTCTCCATGACCTGTCCCCTAGTTCCATCCATATCCGGTCGCCTGGTCCCCTCCATGTCCGTTTGCCTTGCCTCTCCATGTCCGGTCGCCTTGCCTCTCCATGTCCGGTCGCCTGGTCTATTAATATCCGGTCGCCTGGTGCCCTCCATGTCTGGTCGCCTGGCCCCTCCATGTTCGGTCGCCTGGCACCCTCCATGTCCGATCGCCTGGTACCATCCATGTCCGGTCGCCTGGACCCATCCATGTCCGGTCGCCTGGCCCTATCCATATCCTGTCGCCTGATCCCCTCCATATTTGGTCTCCTGGTTCCCTCCATGTCCGTCGCCTGGTCCCATCCATACCAGGTCGCCTGGTCTCATCCGTGTACGGTTGCCTGGTCCCCTCCATATCCGGCGGCCTAGTCCCCTCCATATCGACCGATAACCGGACTAAGTGGAACATGGAAGGCACCATTCTGTGTACAAAGCAATCGACGACCTTCCATCAATTTTACAAAGCGTAATAACCAGATAAACTGCTTCACACATTAGGTACTCGGTTAACGAGTTTGTGTCATCGACATGGATGATAACTGAATATAAAACCAATAAACACCCATCACATCCGCTTTGCTATGCAAATTACCTATAGTGAGTACAGCATCGGGTTAGACGGGCAACAACTGTGGGCGGCAAGGACACTTCATCAAGAAGTGAAAAGCACCAAAGAGAGAACCAGTACAAACGCTGACGCGATACAAACAGCAGAAGGATCGCGCCCACCACGTCCGAGCTACAGAAGGATCGGCCAGCACTGATGACGACTATGCCTTCAGTGTTTGTGATGGTTAAGAGAGACTAACGGTTAAGGTTGATATTCATGGAGTGAAAGGTCGTGACTATGTCGATCCATGAGCATCTGCAAACAATGGATGAATGTCAACTTAACATTATCAGCAAAACAGCTAAGCTATCCTTACTATTACTACCAACAGTAAAGAAGTTTTTAGCATATGGGCTATCCATTAGCCGGTAAATTCATGACAGCTGTGCATCACTACAAATAACGCTGATGTTGAAGGGGCCTGCAAAATCAAGACCGTTGTTAGGCATGAAACAAATGCAGTATAGAGGTCATCAGAAAGAAGAGCAAGTGTTGAATCCCTAAAGGACGAATTCCGAGAGGTGTTCACGGGCATAGGAATGCACAAGACGATCACGGCCAAGCCCATCGTTGGCAATATAGTCACTCCGATTGCCCAAACTAATCTAATAATTCCATACAATCTGGAAAAGAAAGTTATTGAGGACGAAGACAGGTTTAAGAGTTGGTAGATGTACCAGATAGCATGCCAGCACAAATCCAGTAGTAACATCAAAACACACAACCCGGGGGGAGGGGATACGCTATTGTTCCAACTTGAGGGTCCCTAACGTAGCAATTAACCGTCCCACGAAAGAGGCTACAAGTTGGAGGAATCCAGTAGACACATGATCACGTTCCACGGTACAAGAGGATGATATATTCAATCAAGCAATTGACGAAACAATTCAAGGAGTACTACGCATGCGCGATGATTTGGTTATCTTCGGAAAGAACACAGATCATCATGAAAGAGGTCTGACTTTATCTGAAAACAAGCTCAAGATACGGGTCCCAGAGATATAGTTCTTTGGTTTAATATTCCACAAGTATGGTATTAGCCCAGCACCATGCAAAGTTGAGGCTCTGCAGAAGATGGGAAGACCGCAGACGCCCGATGAAGTACGCTCATTTGTCGGAATGGCTCAATATTCCTGACCATTTATTCCACACTTTTCAGAACTCAGAACTCTATTACCAAAATAATCAAAGCTGTCGCTGTATGGAGGTGGGAGAAAATACAGGAAGATGCATTGATGAAGTTGAAAGACTGTCTATCAAGTGATAAAGTACTAGACTACTATGAAGTCGGTAAAGAAACTCAACTGACAGTTGACACAAGATCAAACTGACTTGGACTGAGTTCAACCCAACAGAAAATAAAAGATTGGCATCCAGTAGTACGTGCAAGTAGAAGTCTCACATAAGTAGAGAAGCGATATTCCCAACTGGAAAAAAAAAACTCCAGTCATCAGATGGGGATGTGAGCAGTGTTACAACTACTTGATCAGAAGCCCAAGATTCACAGTGTTTAAAGATCGGCAACCACTGCAACCCAACAGCAAACCTCAGGACGAGAAAAAAGAGTAACTACAGGAGGAGAGTTGTCATGTGCATTGTACAGTACCACGTACCAAGAGCACTGTCATTGTGTGAGGTTCAGAACGCAGCAGCACCACGTACCAAGAGCACTGTCACTGTGTGAGGTTCAGGAAGCAAAAGCACCCTGTACCAAGAGCACTTTCACTGTGTGAGGTTCAGAAACCAGAAGCACCCTGTACCACGAGCACTGTCACTGTGTGAGGTTCAGAAAGCAACAGCACCACGTACCAAGATCACTGTCACAGTGTGAGGTTCAGGGGAGCAGCAGCACCACGTACCAAGAGCACTGTCACTGTGTGAGGTTCAGGAAGCAACAGCACCACGTTCAAAGAGCTCTGTCACTGTTAGAGGTTCAGGAAGCAGCAGCACCACGTTCCAAGAGCACCGTCACTGTGTGAGGCTCAGGAAGCAACAGCACCACGTACCAAGAGCAATGTCACTGTTTAAGGTTCAGGAAGCAGCAGCACCACGTACCAAGAGCACTGTCACTGTGTGAGGTTCAGGAGAGCAACAGCACCACGTTCCAAGAGCACTGTCACTGTGTGAGGTTCAGGAGATCAACAGCACCACGTACCAAGAGCACTGTCACTGTGTGAGGTTCAGGAGATCAACAGCACCACGTACCAAGAGCACTGTCACTGTGTGAGTTTCAGGAGAGCAGCAGCAAAAGACCTGCAGCTCTGCTAACTGACCAAATGCATCCACAGAGGAAGGCTAAATCTAACAAAGAAGAACTTACAGCCATACAGTCACATGATAGTGATCCAAGCAAGCTTTCAAGACCGGGTGATCGACATTTGCCATGGGGTTATCTTGGAATAGTAAAATCAAAGAAATTGCTTAGACTAAGGTCTGGTTCCCGGGAATCGACCGAAAAAAATGGAGAACAAGTGCAAAGGCTGCATTCCGTGTTCAGCAGTCACAGTGGCGTATTCACGAGTATCGCTACTGACGACCACATCACTACCACCAGCAGATTTCTGTAGACCATTCCCTACAAGAGAGCTGGTTTTTATCATGATCGACGAGAAGTCCAAATACCCAATAGTTAAAATAGTGAAATAACACATTTGCAAAGGTTCTGCTACAAGCCTTGGAGGAAATACTGGCCGAATATGGACTGTCAGAAAGTCTGATAACAGATAATGGACCACCGTTTCAAGGCCACGTCTTCAAGTCTTACTGTGAGAAAAAGTGCATTATTCACATAATTCGGTTTAGCCGAAAAGTTGAAAAAAAAGGTTGGGAAAATTGACAAAGACGGTACATGCTGAGAGAAATGACTGGAGAAAGGAATTGGGTCAATATCGTTGTTCACCACATCCGACTACTGGAGAGATGCCGTATAATGTGATAAGACGTACCACGAATCAAATTACATATCCTACATCTGAGTCAGCTAAGCCAGAGTGCATATGTTATAGCCTAGAGGGGTTAGTTGCAAAAGCAAAATCAGAAGGTATATGCTGACAACATATCTTGAACCTGAAGCCGCCCTGAGCAATACAGCTTATATATGTGTGTGTTATGAATCTTCATAACTGGACAAGACAGGGCATCGATATCGAGGCCTTGATATGCGTTGCTCACACTCATAAAAGACCGTTTGTGTTTTTCTATTATTCATTGCACGTACTGGGTCACTCATTTTAGAATTAACTCATATCATTGTTGCAATGAGATGACGGAAACATACCGCTGTTTTGTCATATGAATGTGAATGGCATGGGACCTAAGATTATCCTTATTTGGATGTAACGAGACGTTTTGCCGTCTCTGTTATGATGTAATGGGACATTTTGCTAAAGTTTACTTGTGCAGACAAACGGATGTGATGGGTGTTGATTAGCTTCATATTCATTCATCATATATATAGATGACAAAACCTAGTAGACCAAGTACCTACATTATGATGCAGTTTATCTGGACATTATGCTTTGTAAAATCGATTGGTGGTCGTCGAACTAGAAGGGAGCCTTTCATGTTCCAATTACTCCGTTTATCTGTCGATATGGATGGGACCCAGGCGACCGGATATGAAGCATAAAGAAACTTAAGTCCGCAAACTCAGGATTTTGAGACGGCAAGCTGAGCTGGCCGTCTTAACCATATCCATAAAGAATCTAAAGTCTCCTAGTGTGCTCAACTCTGAGGCAGCTAGGTAGCTGACTTAAGTTCGCTAGCTCAAACTTAACAATGGCGGTCCAACGTTGATATTTCCAGGAAAATGCTTTCACAGATATGAATAAGAACATGTATGTTCCTAAAATGAACCAAAACATAATCAGCCGTTCGTTATTAATGACACACCAATTTTTATAGGGATATTTAAATTATTCACGCCGCAAGCTGTTTTCGTAAAAACGAAGCGGGGAATTCTTCGCAAACGCTTCGGACAGTGTTTTGTGAGTCTACTAAAGAGCGAGTTTGCTTACAGTATATTTGAATTAGGAATGGTTTGTGGAATGATCATAGTGGGTGGGAGTTTCTATATCAATAACGCAATTATTCACGATTTGTCATGTTACAGTAAATTTTCTTTTACTTCACAATAAGAACAACGGCGCCAAGATTCACATTTAGTATTATTGAATATTAGGAAAGCAGACACCAAGCCTACAAGTCTGTGAATCCACTTCATGATAACATAGCAGATGTTGAAAGTGCCCCCAAAGCACACCAACGACAAGGATTATTTTGCGATAAAAAAAACTACGCTTTATACGTCAAATACAACGACACGTCATAGTCTAATGACGCGCAGTGACCCAGTAACGCGCGAGTTCCAACGGACAGTCAAACAACAAAACTCAACAAGGATTGTTTGTATTCATCGCGGAATTATAATGTTATTAGTGCAAGCATGGTCGATGGAATTATTTCCCAATCGTGTGGATTAGCCGTGATTATATTGCCGATTATAAGAGCTAGCCAGTTTGCAAATCGTCTCCATAAGAAACAATGGTTCATCGTGCCGCTGGCGTTGTGGTCATGTTCATGGATAACAATCATTACATTTACAGTGCCGTAGATTGCTGAGAATATATTGAAATTCGTATATTATACCTGATATCACCGTATATTATACTTGATACCATAAAATATTGTACAGTCGGATTGAATAAAGGTGAGTGACATGTGAAAGACTATTCCTTTTTACTTTGTTTTGATAAACGATAAGTTGATAACGACAGTAGACTACTAGACCCTACTAGGTCTAGACATAATTATATAAAATAGTCAGACTAGACCACTTCCATTCCTCCGTCTAAATCGACCATTCTTTGCCACTTTATTCCATTTGCTGTCTAATGAACACAGAGACAAACTATGATCGCGAAGGAACATGAGTGAAATTATAGCCACTAATCGTTTTTGGCTGTTTGCCAGCCTTGAGCTGGCGGTCTCAGCCGAGTTTGCTAACAATTTGTTTTGTGGATACGCCTGAGTTCGCGGACTCAGTACGTGCCTTCGTTTCGTTTGAATAAGGCAAAGGATTATCCGAATCGCGATTATTTACTGACTGTGATCACGGAATTCATGATAATTTCGGCTGATGATCAGTTTCTGGTTTTGGAGTACTATTTTTTTTTTCTTTGAACAGATAGTTTCTCATTCGAGTGTCCTCACAAGGACATTGTGATAGAAAGCGATTTAACATCTTGTTATACACTGAGGAAACTCAAATTAAAATCATTGAATCAGTCAAGGTTGGAGACAAGTTTGCAGCAGGTTGCTGAATACTTGCTTCCTAAACTGACTCGGATGAACTCATGGGTAGAGTTTTATGATCCTAAAAACATACCGGATCCTATTTATCTTCTGATGAAAGCCAGCCTACTGGATGTAAGATATTTTAAAGGTATGGATGGAGAAGGGACCAAGTCAAGCCGACGAGTATCCCAACTACAGGAAATATTGAGACACTCGAAGATAGCAAGAACCCAATTATTGGTACCACAACGGCGGAACAAACATTGCAGACGGCCGAATCCAGCTCTTACGTACCTTCTGATATTTTTATGATTACGATTTACTTATCGACGACTCGTCGTTAATTCGTTTTTGTATTTTACCGCATTCGTTCGTTTTATTTTGACCTAATTCTACCCACGCACTCATACTTTGTAAGTAGATTTGGCTCTCTTTCACCAGGGCTGTCTACCAGCTTTGTTCATTAAAAACTCTCCAAAAATCGTGCTACGCTGATTACAATCCTTCTACAATATAATATTGAACTATGGCTTGGAAATATGGAGTAGAAAGCAATTCTATATCCTAGTAAGTTTTACGATCTCGTTAGGTACTTCAAGTATATTACTCACAAAAGGGAGGCAATGCTACATTTGCCAATCATAGCGATAATTGCTTTGTGTTGGCTACTGGTAACGGAAAATTTCTTTCATATTTGGAATACTGCATAAGTAATAAATAAGGAAAGAATGCGAAATGTTAAAAATACTCTCGGAGCATATTTGATAGACAAGTCCCTTTTATTAAATGGAGTAAAACATTGCATAAAACCATTGCTTCTTATTGTGTTCATAATAACTGGAACCGAGCAATGCATCTCACCTGTTCCTCGTAGCCGATCCTTAGCAATCACTCATGAGATCGCAGAATAGGCTGCGGATAGCTAAATGAAACTAGGGTGCATATTGAGCAAGTGTCCGAGCCCGAAATCACAACCATAACTTCTTGTTTTCTCTTGAGAACCTGTTGTAATAGCAATGGCCAGCAATGATCAGAATGCGATTGCTATTGACGAGGCTCCCTAAGTAGCAGCATTATATTACTATATTATTTTATTACATGCCTTAGAAAATTGAATCCATTTATACCCAGTATCACTTTTTTAACAGACTTGCCAAACAGAAAATGTATACGCAATACTGGGGAGATGAATTTCCGTGAACAATACAATTGACTTGGCTACTGGGGAACCTCTGCTGAGTTGCCCCATCGGCTGTGATTAAAGCAACACTTCCAGACGACCCCAGAACGATTGTGCTGGAGAGATTGCACTTTTACCTGAGAACACTGCTTGCACTAGCATAATACACTAATTTACGGGAAAAATATTCTGTATTATTCAATATTAAGAAGGAACAAAAGCCTAACATGTCATTCAAATATGCTAAAACAGAATACACACACTCGTATCGACACACAGCTCCATATTCTGCTTTCAGCAATGATAAAATATAATTATTTTACAGGCCTAGCAATTCCCGGAAATGGGGCATATCAAGGTCACCTTCTGACGAAGTGGAGCACTCTTAGCTCCAGCCACTTTATCCGCAGAAATTGCTTTGGCAGCACCATCGGCCAAGGAAGAAATTATGTACTGCAGTAAATGTTATGAATCAACTTAACTAAATATTCGGCTGCTAGCAAGTAGCTGTTAAGGACTATCAGTACTACCCCGGCAGAACCGAGCAATAATAAGGTATATTCCTTTTTGATCTATTCACTCGCTGATTTACTCACTCACCAATCAACTCTCATTCGAGTTCTCATTTTATCATTCATCCATCCACTCATTTACTTACTCGTATAACTGACCCACTAGTTCACTCACTCACTAACTCGTTCTCTCACTCACTCGTTTACTCACTCACTCTTTTACTGGGTGACTCATTGACTCAATGACTGACTATCTGACTGACTACTTAACCGACCCACTCACTCACACACTCATTCACTTACTGCCTTACTCACTCACTACCTCGTTAACTTTCTCGTTTACTCACTTACTCGTTTACTAACTCACGCACTGACACACTCACTGACTGACAAACTGACTGACTAATTCACCGACCCACTCACTCACATACTCATTCACTTACTGCCTAGCTCCCTCACTAACTCGACCACTCATTATTCACTTGACAATATTCTTGTTCTTACCAAGATTTTTTCTGGGGGTTCATGTCTCAATTTATGAAATGACTGGTGGCTTCGGTCTGGTTCAAACCCGAATGAGTTATGGCTTATATACTCTCCAACAAACTCGATCATCCCTTCCGTGGTTTTTGAATCCTTTGATGATGTTATACATGTTAATCAATTTACTGTGGTATGGAATGTGCCGTTCTTAGTAACGCATTTGGCCAGATTGTCCACCGTAGATTTCTTCAATGAACCCCCTGTCAGGGAAACCTGTATCTTAATATTTCGTTTGACTGTTGAAAAGGGACAATAACAGGAAAGGTGCAGTTCCTGCTCTCTCTCTCACAAACTCTCTCACTCTGTCTCTCTTTCTGTCTCTCTCTTTCTTTCTCTCTCTCTCTCTCTCTCTCTCTCTCTCTCTCTCTCTCTCTCTGTCTCTCTCTCTCTCTCTCTCTCTCTCTCTCTCTCTCTCTCTCTCTGTATCTCTCTCGTTCTCTCTTTCGCAATGTCGTTATGCAACATACAGAAAATTGCGTATTATCACTGTATTTCTAGAGAATTTGAGACGCATCAATATTTTGAATGGAAATAACTCTATGCAGAATTTTTAGTACATACTACAAGAAGCCGGTTACAGGCAAATATTACTGATTAGTTTAGACGTGACCATCATTGTTTGTCATTTTGACTTGTTACCGTTAATTAGGTGGTGTTTATAGTGCTGGTGACACATTAGAAAGAAATAAAACTCTATCACTGTTTACATACTTGGGGATACATGGATCCGAGTGTTGACAGCGAGGTGGAATTAGAATAGTGTACGTGTCGCATCTGCAAAACGCAGTTTTTATGTGGATTGTACTGCACCACAAAGGAGTGACCTTAGCAAGCTGCCTTGGCGATTGAACACATCATGCTTCACAGTCAGACGCTACACACATGGGCAATGATTTCCATTTCATTCTCCGTGTTTTGAGGGAGAGCTCTACCTACCTTGGTAGTTCTGTGTAAAACGCCCACCTTTGTCACACCAAAACAATATTTTGTGGGTAGCCCTACAAGACGTCTGAGTAGATATAAATTCATGTTACCGTTACGACCGGAGCTATTTTGTGGGCTAACGTAAACCATTAATAAGGAGCAAGCACAGAGAAAGCGTTTAAACCTTGAAAAAAAAACCAGCAGCCTGTGTGACTGGCACGTTTGCCTTGTCCTCATGCGCATTTTCCCACGAGGTGCCGTTTTACTGTGATGGTGTAATTTTTACTGGAGTGCCAGTAATAATGAACACAGCGTAGACAATCTCACGTTTTTAATTTCAATGCTATGTTCTCCTATCCATGACCTATTAAAAGAAGTATACAAACATTGAGAACGAGTTTGATACCCGTTGCCTCAGCACAGGCAGTGAACATCGGAAGACAATAATCGAGCGTTCGCAATGTAATATATTTAGCCGATTATTAATGTTTAGCCCATAGAGGCAATATCCCATATCCATCATAGGGACAACTTGTATTCCAGACCCACAATGCAGCAGGTCGCAGTGTCTATGTAATAAAATCAGCCATAAGCGGAAGATGCGCCTTTTTAACCCTAAATACACTTTATATACAGCATCACATTAAATTATAAAGATACAGTTGCTAGGTGTTTCAACTTCATCGTCAAGTCAGGCGTTCAACCCGCTAAGACTGTAAACCAGTACGATACAGGCTGAGGTGTGGGGATATTCCTCACTACTGTTACTACAATGTACATATATTGCCACATCATAATGTCTCATGATGGGAACGACTACAAACAATCGATGCTGGATCCCATGAATATATCACTATATTACGTGATGCAGTATTATGTATGTTTGCCCAGCTGGCCAGATCATGATGGATGACCGGATCTGAGTGGCCTGGATTGTCTTTACCTTTCGTGATGCGTAGGGGGATCATAGGTTCCTCGTGTTAACGTGCACCGTGCTATCGACGCATCTTTTTCAACATACTAACTCTATCTTTAAGACCTAACTCACCTTTATTCTTGGTTTCAGGATGTTGAATTCAATCACTTCTCCCCATTGGTAGTCACATAACGTGGCGTGTTATGAGCCCTGTTTGATGTCACCGGATTGTTCATTTCATAACGGATCATCACAAACAGGCGTCTTTGCATCGAGAATCGTATACGATATAACACAACAACAACAGGTGCAAATAGTTTTATTACTACCGGGATATTGCGTCTTGCAATAAAAGATCATATCAGATAGTACGATCCCGCGATTAAAGGAGTGTGTTTCCATGGTTAGCAAGGGGATTTTGAATAGTGATTGAATTCGTGTCATTCGCTAGTGAAATGTCAGGAGCAGCAAAAGCTCCCCCTCACCCCCTTGAGGTGGAACACGTGTGGTAACTAATAAAGCAACCCAGGTAGTGGACGTCGTCCTGTTGTCAGTATCAGGGCGAGCTGCGGTCAACCTCAATAACAGGGTGAATTGTGATGCTGACAGTAACAGGACGACTCGAGAAGGAGGCAGCAACAGGGCGAGTTGAGATGGGGCAATAACAGGGCGAGTTGTGATGGAGGCAATAACAGGGCGAGTTGTGATGGAGGCAATAACAGGGCGAGTTGTGATGGAGGCAATAACAGGGCGAGTTGTGATGGAGGCAATAACAGGGCGAGTTGTGATGGAGGCAATAACAGGGCGAGCTGTGTTTGAGGCAATAATAGGGCAATGAGGCAATAGCAGGGCGAGTTGTTGCTGTTGTCGTTGAGGCAATAACAGGGCGAGTTGTGATGGAGGCAATAACAGGGCGAGTTGTGATGGAGGCAATAACAGGGCGAGTTGTGATGGAGGCAATAACAGGGCGAGCTGTGTTTGAGGCAGTAATAGGGCAATGAGGCAAAAGCAGGGCGAGTTGTTGTTGTTGTCGTTGAGGCAATAACAGGGCCAGTTGTGGTGGAGGAAATAACAGGGCGAGTTGTGATGGAGGCAATAACAGGGCGAGTTGTGATTAAGACAATAACAGGGCCAGTTGTGATGGAGGTACTAAGAGGACGAGTTGTGACGAAGGCAATATTAGGGCGAGTTGTGATGAGGTCATTATCGGGCGAGTTGTGATAAAGGTAATAATAGGGCAAGCTGTTATGAAGGCAATAACAGAGCGAGTTGTGATGAAGGCAATAGTAGGGTGGGTTGTGACTGTCGCAGTAATTAACAAGAGCACATCAAGTTGTCAGCGACGACGGTTACTGATGTTCTCCCACTTCACCACAGCAGATGGTGGGCGATATTTATGTGTAATTTTCCTACATCTCTGACCCAAAATGAATCTATTCTCTTTGTACGGAGCGCTTCGTCTGATGCAAGGCACAAAGGTGGCATCCGGATGCATGCTTTATTCATGTTGACAAACAGACGCGTAGTGGAAGGGTCGCCATGAGCCGGTGGAAATGGCGCTACCAATACATGTGTATCACAAAATCCAAATATCATCAAATGAGGGGTCGAATTAATAAGCTGAAGAATGAGCAATGCTTGCTGCCCTCGATCGGAGCCCATTGCACCAACCAAGCGTATATGCATGGCTTTTGTGTTAGCTGATGGAGTCATCTGATTTGTTTATAACCTGGTGAATTCGTCAGTAGAGTTAGAATATTAGGGAAGTGGTGATTGGTAAAAAATGCCAGTGCACAGATGGAAAATTCAGATAACAAAGTCACACATTGACCATATCATATAATTCCACTTAGATTCAACACTTTGCACTGATTCAAACAAAGAATGACATATTCGGCCTCCATGACCATTACAAGAAGATCAGATAGCATCAAGGCTCTATTGGTCTCGGATGCTTTGAAATGAAAGACGATGTGGCACTTGATAATATTCAAACGCTGAGGGTAGCATTCTGTGATGAACATTTTACAGCTACGAAGAACTGGGCTTTTGACGCGTTAAACACAAGACCTGCACATTGAATTAACAACCAGTTCGATCCATCTCATGAGCTGGACATGATGTGGAGATTACTGATGGATGGTGACACCCCTCACTTATAGAAAGCCTGTGAACCCCGGCCTTAAAGCAGCTGCTGATGAAGCCTATATATTCATGTATAAAATCACCTGTAGGATATATAATGCCGTAGACGTCGTACTGATGATATTAGCGTGAGGTAGTAAGGATTTGCTGTTGTGCGTCTCCTGAGGGTACTGCGAAGACGTGGTCTACCTACCGAAGAAGGCCAAAGCCATTGAAATAGCCTTTGGATTTGCGTTTAATTCTTTAACACCATCACGACACATAGCTGTGTGTAGCGCGTCGATAGCAACAAGATATAACCAACACTGAAGTGCACCGTATGCCAAAGTCACCAGTAGTCAGAAGATACAGAATGCTGCAGAACTGAATTAAGCGCAGTTGTCCATGGATACACATTGAGATTATTGGTTGTAAGGATTCATCGATAAACAAACCCTACCGAGATACAGGGATGAAGTCAACTCCACTCTGCTCTCATGGTAATTCAATGTGCCTAGTTAGGTGAAAAGATGTGTAATCAACCATCATTACGTAAGATGAGCTACTCTGTGAAAACAGCATTCACGTGCAGCGTAACATTTAAAGAACAATTCACAAATACTAACATGGTTACCAAGCAATTAAAGACCCGTGCTCGTATTGGCGGATAAGACTCTTTTGTCTGGATGACAGATTGAAGTTGCGTTAGAAGTTAGTGAGAATGAGAATCCCTGGCGACATTCATATCTCAATCATTGATTCACCGGCCTCATCTATCACATCGTGTATTAAGTCATAAGAGATGTCCATATCTTCCTGTAAGTCATTGTGACCCAACCGAATGCTTTTGGGCCAACGCACATATCGGCCGAGTTTTGAGCGCTAGTCATTGGCTATTCATCTCTCCATATCTTTTTTAGTCGGGCCGTTAAACAGCCTGTTAGGGAAGCGTAAAAGTAGCCGTTTGAATTAATTGCATTACCAAAGATATACGGATGAGAACAACAAAAGTAGAGAAGAAAGCAGTTGAAAGTATGAATACTATATCGGCACTACACCGTTAACACAAAGCATGGGTAGGGTTCGAAATGAAGGTGAGAAAACAAACCTATATTTTGCAGTCACAGTATACTTACTGATTGGGAATGTTTGGCCAGCAGGAAACATTCTATCTACAATAAGACTACTTCCCAGTGCATCCATACTAGTCAACTTGTATTGACATAGGAACACCGCAGGTCCGCTAGGAACTGTGTATAAACCAGACCGATCTAGTGGTGATTAATTATAGTGTTACCGTTGTGTCAGTTTAGTCCCGTTGTCTGAACGCTATGAATTTGGATAAACCTTGGATAACACACAAATAGTACGTCTCAGACAGCATACACTTGGCAGTCAACGCAACCATCCTGCTCAGCCTATTCTTGTTTATATAGGTAAGTCATATGGAAAGCTGGCCATGCGATGTCTGCTGACTAATGACGTCGAATCAATTCATTGGTTGTATCACATAGATGGTGTAAATTGTAACCCTCACCACACTTCATTAAAAGCGTCTCTAGATAGTACCACATAGAGGTCACCCATGGTGTTAATCGTAACCTTCACCACAATTCATTAAACACGCGGGAATTAAATAACTGGCGCACCACGGTGTAACTTCTTGTAGCACTGGTTTCACGTGAGCTTCTCAAATACTCGATCAAAACAATCTTTTATGCAAGAGAAATTACCCTCCATAAATATTGGTTATGCAATGTCTATCACTAAATGACTTACAGAAATTCAATGTGACTTGAATGATGATGTTGACATACTGGGATCCCGGAAAAGCATAAAACATGTCCCCCAAATAATGCTTTTCTAAAAAGTTTCAACATTGCTACTTCGTTTCTAGTAGAGAATTGCATTAATACAGACTTCCATAAATACATACTATAATATGTAACAAGGTTTGCAACCTTATGCGACTTGCAATATAAATCGTTTGCATCCTATTCAGTTTAACTTTTATTTATTACTCTTTTGGTAGCATCTTATCATTATTTGCATCACATCACTCAGATACCCTCACGACTTGTTGGGGCTATGGTGAAGGTTTGTCACATAGGTCATGTTAGACCGCCATTTGTGACAATATTTTTGTCATCGTACTCATCGAAGAGCACCAGTTAGTATTATGGTTGAATATGATTGTAAAGGAATTTCATTAACGAGGGTATTAAAGTGAGGGTATTATAATGATTTGTTGTTGTGCGTCGCCAGAAGGTCATACGAAGACAGAGTCTTGAACGAGATGAAGGCCAAAGCAAGAGAAATAGCTGTTGAGTTTGCGTTTAACTCTCGAACGCCATCACAACATATATATGTGTATTGTGCAACGAGAACAGAAAATAACCAACACTGCAGTACACCACAAGAGCAAGTTGTAGGGTTATGCTTTGAATGCGAAAGGATCCTGAATTTATGGAAAATATTTTGTAGCACTTTGAACTCGTTTGTGGTTCAAAGTGCATTGTAGTGCTGATGGTCACGTAAAACGGGATGATTTTATAAGGAGCATTCCTCCAAATCAGTACAGAGTTGAAACTTCACGTCAATATACTCTGATCGCTAAGCCACTTCTCTTGCTTCATTATGCTTATCCTTAGCCAATTCAATGAATTGAATCACTCGAATACGCTAGATTAGGTATAGTCTGAAATGCCATCGTTTAAATCATGCTAGAGTAAACCAGACATCCTTCGTGCTTATTCGATTAGACAAGTGGGTAAGATATTGCAGTGTCATTGACCTGAATATGTCGCATTGAACAAATACCGTCTCCAGGAGACATGACATTATAAAATGAAAGATATGCCTACAATATTGGTAGAGTATAATACCAATGTACCATATACAAACTGCCAAACTAATAATTTTAAGACAAGTAGCGTTCTTCTGCATATATGCACACCGCGAGATATCTAACTGTTGACGAAAAAAAAAAATCAGGCCATTACGCACTTGAATTGATTTACGAAAACGCCTTTCTTGTATTATGTAATAAGAATAACATTTTCTAGAGGTGTATGTCTTACCCGTAGCTAAATGTAAACTGATGAGGCCTGTCTACCTTTAAGCCCTCCAGTCTATTAATACCTATGAGAGCACAATACGTTCTAATGAGATTTACTTTGGCCTTTACCAACTGCTTCTTGCAACCGTTCACTGTTGACTGAAGAGGACATTACAGCTGACAGGGTATGCAGTTCAATGAGATTGCAGTCTTAACGAACAATCTATCTTACAGATGAATGTCAATCCATATGAGTTATTTCTGGATTGTTTTCAATAGCAGTGCAATAACCACCACATTTATAGGAAGCGGAGTCTTCAATATTCATCTGTAGGTCCAAAGTGAATACTAGACCCACAACCCCACCCCCTTCCACGGAATCATGTTGTTTGCGTCTGACAGCTATCGACGGCAGTCATTACAGCACAAGACCATGCATTAATTTTGAAGCCACCACACGCGTTCTTAAGGCGTATCATAGCCACTTTTGACATTCAATTATTCATTTCGGACACTGCTTAATACAACGTCACAAAAAAACCTTTTATGGTCATATATATTAGAGGTGTTTTTTTAACGAATCTGCTAACACAATCAAACAATAAAACCATTTATGGCAGGTACCATACATGGCAAACATCACGCACACAAAATTATGTTGACAACCTTGACAACAAGCAAGTAGCGATTGCTCTGAGGGATTTAGTACAATAACGATGAGAGCATCAAACTCTTTGTCTTTTAAGCAGATCATTCACCGTATGCTGAGATAACGTGCTGTCCAAATGCGTGCCAATACTCCGTTACTGCACGCTATTTGTCATCACCAATCATCAAGATGGAGGCCGGATTTCTGTGACACGTGGTGGACACCGATTATTTCCTAGCGAATTTGAATCAAAATGTTCCAGAGAATACGTTACGCAATCAATCAAGGTGCAATAAACTAGCGCAGCTATCTGATTACACCTAACTAGCAAAGGTATCTGATTAGCACTAATCATCACTGCTTTCTTCGATTAAATCACCCGTTAATTCTCTATTGGATCAATTCGAATTCTATTTCTCCACCCATGTTAATTTGATTAACATAACGGCACACAAAATTATCAAATCTGACACCTTTTAAACCAATATTCGAAACAACGATATTTACAATCGGCCCAAAATAAGAGGCATCAATAACACCCAAGTTACACTCATGGAATAGGATTAGACATACTTTTAGTGGGGACACATACACCTGCGTATCAATCAAAGATGGCTCCTGCCGTCTTACCGTTAGATGCATTACATCCGTGTCCACATCGCCAGGAACGGAAGCCTGTCTCACACAGACGGTGATCCATCATCAGTAACTCATACGGTAATGGAACTGTCAACAGAATAATAAGCGGACGAAATAATGTTCAATCAATGGCTTGAGTAGATGAAACAGGATACTTCAATTCTAAAACAATTATACGGCGGATGGCATCAATGGCGATTTGAACTTGAGGATGAGTGGTAAACGCCAGGGTATGGATGTGCCCTACCAAATACAGTGGTGTCATCTTAACGACCCGTCTACGATGCGCAAACAATATGTGCTGCATCATTTTACAAACTACCCTCTAAAGGCATTACACCTTATGAAATAATATTTTTCCCCATCTAACAGAGCAGTTTTGTTTTCGCACACCGAATCGGAGGTTAATTCTTCTCATATTATTTTGCTTTCGGGTCACACATGACTAGGTTAATAAGTGACCAGAAAGGTTAATGAGTAAAATTACATATCCATCTTCAGATTCCCAACGGTGCTGTATAACTTCCCATTGCACATTACCTCGGTGCCGTATAACTCCCAAGTGCACGTTATCTTAGTGCTTTGTAACTCACAACTGCACACTACATAGGTGCTGTATAATACCAAAATATACGGTACCTCGGTGATGTATAATACCCATATGCACCTTAAAGTGCAGTAAAATTTAGTAACGTTGTCTAGGTGTAATATAATACCAAACTGCACGTCTTCCATTGTCTTGCATATTTCTTCTTGATGCATCAAATTGGGTGTGTTCCTCGGGGAGCTGTGAAGGACATCCTACAAAACAAGCTTAGAGTCTTCAAACCGGCTTTACGTTAATATACAAGTAGTGTCCTTTATAAGCCGTAGACTGGGATGTCCTCTCAGATCAACTTCTTTCCATCACTTGCTATATGATTGCCATAATACTCCCTCTGAGTATTTGTTGTAATCATCCGTCAGCTTTTATTAATAGTTCTCGAAAATTATTATCTAATTATGAGGGATTGGGACTGAAAACTTAACCGCTTTATCTTTCCTCCTAGGGCTTCAGCTCTGTCTGCATGCATGCGCAATTTGTTTATGGATGGGGTATCGGCATGCTAATGTTACTCCAACATTCCTCGTCCACAAAGAAAAGCAGTGAACATCCATCTTTAGATGACTGTCCTGTCCTCTCCTGTCCTGTCCTTTCCTGTCCTGCCCTTAGTCATGTTGACTGGGATGGTCTTGCCAATTGTTCATGCTGGTGCATTGAACGCTTTTGCCGGTTAATATCAACGACAAGTTCATTGTTAGAGGGCGTCATATGAAATCATACAAGGAAGAAATAGAAATAAGACTTCTATCATCGGTGTAACAGAACATCCAAAAACCCCGATTAAACTTTAATACAAGGTAGCGTAAGTCTCGCGTTACTCGATTCGTTTTTCGTAAACACCAAGGAAATATGTGGTAGCTGGGGAGGGGGTGAGGGCAGTGAAAGCTGAGTGAGATGCTGCGGAGGATTTCGCGCGTTTTCTCTTCAAGTGGGTCGTAGTATCACTGGATGCCGTCTTCAGTATCCCAACCTTGGTGCTGAATAACTCCCAACTGCACGCCACTACTATGCTGAATAACTCCCAACTGCACGTTACCTCGGTGCTGCATAACACCCATCTACTTATTACCTCGGTACTGTGTGATATACAATTACACATTAATCCGAGTACTTTTGATCTGCTACGTCGCGACAAGAAAGTCGCTCCCGCAAACATCGACGAATATAGCATTGGATGACCTTGACGCTGCAAGTGCCGGTGAGAACGCGCCCTTGGCATTTGAATAATGCAGCCGTATTGGAACCTGTTTATTCGTTGGTCGACGATGTGCTTTGCCGATTTATAACTCCTTTACTTAGCCATCGATAAGGACATATACGTGATATCAGATGCTGATAAGTAAAAGCTACTTAGGTTATTTCTGAGATATCAATGAAGTATATGATTGAGTCTCCACCAAGAAGCATTTATAAGCACCCCACAACACCCACCTCCAACCCTTCATTCCGCTCGTTCTCTCTCCTACCCTCAGGCCTCGCCGAATGATCAGAGAGCTGGTTGGGATATACGGATGTAGATGTGACTGATGTTCGCTTTGGTAACAAAACCGGTCGATGATAATGGTCAGGTCAGATCGGATCGGGTATGGTGATGTTTCTGGTACAGAACATTGCATCAAATATATCGATGCCTACCAGTGGTAATCAAATCGCATTCTTTCTAGCTTATTTGCAAAACAATAAAAGCTAATCAAGATGAACCCAGTAGTTTACATGGCATTTGCTTATTAAGAAATGTTGGGTTTGCTTATTTCGATATGAAGTCCGTTTTTTCATGGTTCCTGGAGAAAAGAGTACTGGGAAAACAATCCTTGTTGAGGATTCAGTCACCGTACACATGCTGATTAGTGCACGGGAATGCAATGTGTCGCATGTGTTCCTCGGCGTAGCATACATCATTGCTATCCATACATTGATGGTCTTACATTGATTGATGCAGTTTCATTACTAATCAGATGAAGTTACGAGTCTATCTGGGCGAGGGTCTGTTGTTTCACGTAACACATGAATTGTAGTTTCAAGACTATTTGTTAGTGTGTTTGTGACACAGTCACGTATCTGCAGCATCGTAAAGGTGTAGTTACCTAATGAAACAACCAGTGCATAGACACAAGGTATCATAAGGCCAAGTGATATTATAAATGACGAATAATACTCCATAACATGTAATTATAGGAAAATGATAAGAATTGCTGAGCCCCAAGGTTAAGATTGATATATGAATGGAAATTACCATCGACAGACTGCCATAATGCAATTATCATTCAAGTGTGACTGCATGTGTATGACAAATATAATCAACCTCAGATGATCAAATCAATTTCAAGTCATTTGATGAAAAAACAATTAAAACAAAAATAAGGTCAACATCCACGCCAAGCCAATCACGAAAGACATACAGAATAGGTTTACTACAAGGTCGCCAATACAGATGAGAACGTCATTGTTACCTTGTTTGAATGAATAATTCAGCCTTTCATAAGAACATGACTTTTGCTTGGACTGTTTGTTTATGATAAATTCACTCGTCGGCAGGCGCTGATGTGCTTTACGATAACATAGTGAAAACGACATCGCACACCGTAAGCTCTATGAGGAAAACAATGGGCAAATGGCGCCTTTTCATTCGTACATTCGATTGAGCCTCACCCACCCTCAGACAGCCCTGGATAAATTGGGCTGCGGAGTTGGATAATGGCTGACTAATTATGCAATGTACATAGAGCGAAGTAGAACACTCACATAACTAAGCTCTGGGGGAACTTTCGGTTTGTTGACAGACCTCTCCAGCTTTTACTTCCTGTGCTAAAACGAGGAGTCGGTGAGCGTGCTTTGCAGTCAGGAGCTTCTCGACCTTAGAACGGCATTTGTAATAACCTTCGTTCAGCATCACTCGCCGCCGTCTACAAGAACCTTCTAAAGACATGCTCTTTTGAGTGTTGAACCTGTGCACAAGGCACATCAAAATACTTACTGCATAATAATTGCGCTATATAATTGAACGGTATCATCACTTGCCGAGGATGTCAAGCAGACAGAATAAAGAATATAAGCGGAGATGAGCTAAAGCTATGTAAGTGGCGAGACAAATTTGTCAAAAAGGCATAACCTGAACAGGCGCAAATGAGTATGAGTCGGATGAACTGCAATGCCCCTCTTATAAGAAATGGACAGGGCACATGGCAGAGGAGGATAAATACAACAAAACACACAGACCTCTGTGACATCTCGTTTGAATTCTTATCCTCTGAGAGTCGTAATATAGGCATAACACAAAGTCGTAATGTGCACGTCTAAGTGCAATTAATATATCCTGATGCTGTCTTATAAGACTGAGTGAGTGTAATCGATTGACCAATCACAGTAATATCCGTCTGGGTTTACCTACTGCCGAATTGGAAGGAATATGAAGAAGGAACAGCCTTTCAAATTCACATGCAGCAACTGTAATGTACTTACTGAATGTCTGCGAATTGTGGAGCTTTTAAGTTCAGATTCAGAAGTTGTCTTCCTGCAATGGTTGAATCACCAATCAAAGCCACTGCATGTGTTAATCGAGTCACAACTTTGCATAATTTATGCCGTTCGATCTAAAGAAGCTAGTAAGATAAACATCTGGCCAATAACGACTGACTTATAGGATAGATGACTCCAAGGTCGCAAACACTGATTAGAACGTCACCGTATCTTTGGTTGAATAAATAATTCATCCGTTTTTAGGAGCACGATTTCTCTTTGGATTACCGTTCAATGACATATTGATAGAAAACCAGTTAGCAATAGCACTCATGCATCAGGCAATAATGTGCTGTCCAATGACGTCCGCAAGATTGCATCGGTCGCCCCCGACAACACAAGGGGATAAAGATATCATTGGACGCATCATGTCTTTTCTTTCCACAATGATAGCAACACTGGTAGTTTGGAGATTCTTTGAGGTGTGGCATGTTCCTATAATCAGGGCCATTGAGTGATAGTATTCTACAACCAGACACATCATTAACACCCATTGCCATCACCTTATAATTGATGCATTTCTTGTCCACGTTTTCCTTCAAGTCAAGGTGCATTGGTGATTATATCAATGCACTCCAATGCACACTAGTGGTTCAATACTTCAATGCATACATTAACATTAACTTCATGGGCATAGTTCTGAATGAATGCCAGCATGCCGTAAATATGTGCCCGATGTTAATGGTGATAAATTAATGATAGCAGCAATTGTAGCTACTATAAATAACTCGGCAGGAAGTTTTATGTCGAATGCTGCTAAATATCATGTGAGCAGACCATCGGTGGTGAGTTGGGAATCTCTAAGAGCGTTCTGACACCCTTGCGGTTACTCAACTATGGAACAATGTTGTCATCTTAAATCTGGTTTCATGCCCAACAAATCAACGTTAATTCTTCCTTTCACATTCATCTATATGTTTGAACGATATTTGTCAATTGCTGCGAATAATTCCCCAAGGACTGACATGATCAAATGCTTGACGAGAGGCAATGTGTTATAGTGCTATTACTCATATCCGCTGTGGTAACGAAATGTCTCTCACAAGCCGAGAGTCTATAGACACCTGCATTTAATGGCTCTTTTTTCTTTTTGTCCTTTTGCAAGCTCGCAATTGAAATGAACATTCTCAGTAGCAGTTCACAAAGCTTTAATGGCGCTCTTGACAACGTACACAGCCAGGCCTGCGAAAGCACACAGTCTGAATGGAGAATACACACGGACAACAACAAGCTGACAAAGTGGGGAGATTAAGTAGTGGTGTGATAGGCAGTATTCAATGGGCAGCACAACAAGGACCGATCTCACAGGAGATGATGGAATGACATCATAGACAAACTGTTTTACGCATTGAGTTCTCATAAGAAACAGCTGCCAAACATTACTCCGTTTTCTGAATTGATCAATAAAATCCGCGACGTTTATCACAGTGTTTACAGAAACCGATCGGTTATTCAGATGTCAGCAGCAGAGCTTCAGGTCTGATTTCGAAAAGGGTTTCTGGGCGTCTAGCCAAATGGCAGCCGCAACATTAAAGCCTTAGTAGACGTTCTTCCTGACACCATGTATAGCAATGTAGCATGTAGTTCCGATGCAACATATTGGCGTCATGGGGTAGTTGTCAATAAAAGTAATACTGCTAGGTCAGCGTAATTTCATGCGGCTCATTCACCATAACGACCATCAGTATTTGTAAGAGCTCTACATTAAACAGGGACCTCACACTTAGTGCGAGCTGGATCAGCCGCTCTCCAAAATAGCTCATATTGGTCCAACCCAATTATTGTTGAAGGGAAGTCTATACTTATTCAAAACTCCCTAGATTGTTATTAATCGATATGGTATGCAATACTCATCAAGATGACATTGCCATTAGAAACCCATAGGGAGACTATAAAGATTGCTCAAATCCTTGTTTCTACTATATAAATAATCATTATTTATGATGTAGCTGGGTATGGGTTCTATTGGCCACGTTGAATGTGCCTGTTTGTATCATAAATATCGATGTCTTCATGATCACCCTAAACCTGTCTATTTGTCGTCAATACCTGCAATTTATGAGGAAAGTCCCAAATATTTTTGTTGTAGTTTCGAGAAATAGAAAGCAATGTCGCATGGGCAGGCGCATGGGCAGACGCACTATTAATAGTACCCATGCAATGTTATATCACTGCAATCCATATATGTCCCTGGTTCTGTCGGTACTGACTTCTCTCACACAATGTGATTGAGTCGAGAGCAGCCGAACACGTAATTATATGTTGTTATGATGCGCCATGTTCACTTGGTATGTTGATATATGAGTGAAGCGCTGCCTTTATTCATTCTTTTGCCCGGTAATGTTATACCTTTTGTGGTCCTACCTCATGTCAAGTGAACTGAACCAGCTAACTATCCATACTATAGCAGTAAATGCGCTTGACCTTCCGGATTGATGGCAGGTTTCCCCTCCCACCCAATCCCATCCCCAAACGATATATATATATATATATATATATATATATATATATATATATATATATATATATATATATATATATATATATATATATATATATATATATATATATATATATATATATATATATATATATATATATTTGTCTTCTCTGTGATTTCAGAAGCACGACACGCTTCAATGGTCTTTTTTTGACACCATCGGTGTATATTTTTGTCTCTAGATGATTCATTATGACAACGGATGATCTGTCAAATGATGTACATGTCGGCGATGATGCACTCATTGACAGACAAACATGAACCGCCATCATCATCAACAGGTTCATTGTAGCTTTATATCTAGCCTTGTAGGAGCTTTCCTTATATTGCCGCAGCTATGAACAACATATGATCTTAATGTTCGCAGTAGCCGCAGTTTGACTGTACATATGTTGAAAATGGTATGTAACCTTTAATGGACGTTCAATTCGCATAAACGTATACAGTTACATTCAATGATACCCCCTCAATGTATAGGTTATCAGTGATTGCATATCCAACGTACGCTGCATTAACACTGTAAATTAATGCTATGGTAGGCATCTATATGCATCGGATTATTTGACAGTACCTCATTAGACCTGTAAATTAATGTAAGTCTTATATTTACATATTGTTTACAGCAACACTGCAGTGTGTACCATATCAGGGCATCACTTGGAGATAAATGATAGATTTAATTGCGGTTTATTGTTACACACGAATATCACAGCCACATTCTAATTCACATGGTGAGCAGTAACATCTGATCACAACTCATGTGGGTTGGAAGTAAATACGTCTCAATATTTTGCGTTGGTCAGCTACAAGCAGAATTCAATACTGATCTGTCACTTAAGCTTGTTGGACCAAGTAAAGCAAGATTGTGGTCTGAATGCTGATATATGCAAGGAATCTACCGCCTTCTGTGTGGCTTCGTCGCCTCATCTAAACTAACATGAATCTGCATATGTGAGACTCAGTCACCATATGATCAGCATTTAATTACCACAGGACTTCCTCTCGTTTGTCCATATAAGTGCAGTAGTCATCTATTTCCTCTATTCCATTATGCATGATGTCAGGACAGCTAATTGACAGCTTTGTGCCAGGAGACCAGTGTGGCTGATGTTATTATGACGCAGCCGTGCAGATCACTGAGAGGTGAAGGGCAATATGGGCTTATGTAAAGGATATATCACACGAGAGAGATATCAAGCTTCCGAGTGTATCTAATTAAGGCATGAATTATATTGCAGCATTGTGATAATAATTCACATGGAAACCACCGATGTTTGTCACTGCATGCATCTGTACACGATTTCCAGCCTTAATGTACGGCATTCCTAATCCATAAACGGGAAATTTAAGTTGTTTATCCATGATGATACGAGACCGGGATCGAAGCCAGGGGTCGTGTGAGTGCCAGTCAATATGTCTAATCAAGAACAACCGCCATGGAGGAAACTTGCAAAAGTAGCGAGACAGTGCATGGGGACTCGTATGCATCGTTATGTTACCAGCAGCGCGTTGGCACTTACCCATACACAATATGATAATTACTTTAACAACAAACCATATCATTGCACGCTCTATGTGGGACACTTTGTTGAATGAACAAAGCCGCTCGAACATTTAGACGTTCTCGGACTAAACTCATGCATTAGCCTATATTTATGAATAATTGTGTGTACGATTCAGCTGCACAGAATATTTTTTTATCTCACACAAAGAGGGATTCCATGATAAATACCTGACAGTGACGGATTAAATCCCATTGCATCCTTATATTGATAATCTGCAAGTGATTGATCACTCCAAGTCTCCGGATGTGCTCAACAACGTCTCCCTGGAAACTACAAAACCTTGTCCAGCTGCTCCTGTATCACGCGGTGCGCAGGCGCCGCTGTGCTGGCGAGGCAGCACTACGGCTAGCGTCCCGCGATGCAAATCATCAATCATGCATTCAGCATTTTATCCCATTAAGCATATGATGTGCACATTCGAATAGCAACATTAGTTATGCAGCCAGCGATCAGTTTCCAATAGTCGCTCAAATGAAACGTGATATTTGTATGTGTGCATCTTCAAGATATTTAGAAGATTAGTGTAGCAAATGTCAGGGGAATTATTAAACGGTATTTTTGTTCATATTTGGCGAAGGAATACGACTATTTGTCAGTACCTCACCCGTCTCACAGCTTCATCTGCGTCGTGTATTCATACGGTATTGACAGTAAAGCTCCACCGGTATACCATTGAACGTCATCACTTGGAGATAGATGACATGGAAACGCGGTTTATTGTTGCCAAATGTCATTCACGAATATCACTGCAATTCTGTTATGTAATCTAGCTTCCTCTTCCGTGTGTCAGGTGCGACTGCCTATAAGACATGTCATTATGTTTATATGTGTTGTAAGACCTTTTGCTAGACCTCCATTTACGATTGTCGCTTTATTTCCCTGTTTGAGCGTAAAATATTTATGGGCCTCAATATGACAGGACCGAGTTTGTGACCTATTCATGAAGTATACGCTGTGAGTTTGCCTAGTCTCATAGACAAAACTACACACGAATGGACTGGCTGTGTCGTTTACTCACCATGTGCGGCGCTGTAGTATGAAGGTCCATTGCAAAGTCAACATATAGGCGTCATGGGGCGATTGCATATAAATGTAATGATGCTAGGACAGCGTTACTCTACGCCAGTCATTTGGATAAACTACCAAAAACTGCGCTAGTTTGTAGAATGCACCATATCGACCATAAGTATTTGTAACAGCACTACACTAAACAGGGACATAACTCACCTTTTGTGCGAGTTGGATCAGCCGTTATCTAATATAGCTAATATGCGTCCAACGAGGGCTATTCTCATTCGATTGTCATACTCCCTGGACATACACCGCTAGGTACGCTGCAATATGCCCTATGAGACAAAAACCATGTAAAATCCACGTTTCCTATTCAATTGTATATGCAGGCGAGAACATTAAGCAGTGCGGAGTTGCAGGTACGGGTTTTATTGACGTCATTTGTTCGGCCGTATTGTATCACAAATATTACTATCTTCATGATTAGCTTGAATAGATCCATTCGACAACATAGATTCGTATTAAGTTTTGGATTAATTGCGCTGTTTCCAGCCATTACCGTACATATGAGGTCGCCCCCACGCAGTAGCTCCACAGCCTCTTCCGGCTGGGGACTATATCATATATAACAAGCACTCAAAATGCGTAGTCTGCAAGATGTGCTATCGTCACAGAGGGATAGTTTAGCCTCATACATGAAAAATATGGTGGGAGTCAATTTTATATCAGAAGATAATGTCAGAAGAAAGTAAAGTAAACCACGACATTATTCGTTGACTTGCCTTTTAATATGGTACACCATCGGATTAATGAATGTATTGTATGTAAGTGTTTTTACTCGCATAGTGAATAATATGTGCCCAGTAAGTGACTGGTCAATATAAAGAAAATAATCGAGACGTGAAAATGAACATCGTCGAAATGACCCAGGCGCCAACATTAGCCACGTTATCCGTTCGACTTTACAATTTGCTGCTAATAAAATAATATCGCCAACTGCAGAACAATTGATGTGGTCTATAATCAGCATGGACCTTTATCATTTTCCTCTCCAGTGTTACTTTACGTGGCTGAAAAATCCCAACTCATCTCTGTGTTAAAATGCTACAGTCAATAAAAAAACCTTGCATATATGTTTTCAATCATCCGGTTCCAAGATAGGCCAGAAAGCATGGGCCATTAGACATGTCCAGCGCAACATTTCGTCTGCCTTATTTTATGTCATTCTGATATTGTCATAACGTATGTGTGGAATATGAGTTGGCGGCGTCATTCTGACCGTCACTTGGCGACCCAGCGACAACTTGTCTATTTGTCACTGCGAACAACACATGCAACCTGGTGTGTTTTGTGTCATGCATTAGAAGAAATGAACATGGCAATGACAAAGGATTTATATTGGGTCAATGATGCATAACAAATACCCATTAATATCGCCAACCATGAGCTCAACGGGAGAATATCAGTTGCGCACAGCATCATCACGCTGGAATTCTGTTAGGGGCTATTGATCACCGACAAGCAATACAAAGAACACCATTAACCTTCCGTCCGAGCAAAAAGTCCGTTGAAATCCCAGGAATATTAAACTAAATCGGTGAGACGTGGCTCGTTGTGTGCTGCGGAAGATCCCAGCTCCTGTCTGTCATCATCGTTCATAACCATGCAAGTATCATCTTTACGTGTACAGCTGAACCGCCGTACACACGCCTGGCGGCAATGCCTCCATAACCCTCGTCAGTGAGTTGACAGTGTGCTCTGTAATGCGATGTGACAGGATAGTACTTAATGCATTTCCACTCCGGTCTGACCATAAACAATTCGAACGCGCATGTGGTTGTAAAAAAAACGTCAGATGAGAATCATAATGCTCGTTTTGATGGGCATGAGTTCCGCCAGCGTCAATTTGGCATCGCAATATCGCTGTGTTGAGAACTACTGCCATTTATGATATGTGGCATGGAAGGTCAACTCCTTCACTTTTCGTCGTCAAACATGCTGTCTAGTTTCATCAATAGCAACCTACCCGCCACGCACATATACAGCTATGTGCTAGCTCTTATCAAAGTTAAAAGTAAGACACTTGGTCAGAGTGAGCAATAGAGGCGTTTGTCCATGAATGCGCAGTTCGTCTTCTGTGAGCATATTATCGACAGGTAGCTGAATGTGTGTTCCATGATGATCTGGGATATTTGCTCATATCGTAGCGATGGGTTATTAGGAATCCTTCTCAGCTTAAACGATCCCGTTAATCAGATCCTAATTTACAGATCCAAATCCCAATATTCATATGTCACATTGTCTACAAAACTACGTGTGGAATAATCATCAGCTTGTTTCTGAATAAGAACATAAAATTGACATTCGAGACAAGACGAGTGTGTGGCATGTGCTTACATAAGCATGAAGGAGGCAAAACTAATGCCCCGAGATCGGCTCCTGCTGGCCATGGTGCTGGCAATACGATCCCAATGGTCTGGCATGAGGTGACAGGTATTGTTTAAACTTCAGTCTAAACAATCAACAGACATATCCTGTGAACGATCATGCCTTTTACAGTGATAAAAAGGCCAACCAGACATCCAATATTCACAGAAAGCCACAAACCGATAACACCTGGCCTATCATAATCGATGTATTTTCACCTGTAATGTATTACATTCCAAATGAATAAACTGACAGATAAAATGACAGATCT
>CM067350.1:76634420-76652666 GCA_034190875.2 Urechis unicinctus | reverse complement strand
TTCATCCGAGTCAGTTTAGGAAGCAAGTATTCAGCAACCTGCTGCAAACTTGTCTCCAACCTTGACTGATTCAATGATTTTAATTTGAGTTTCCTCAGTGTATAACAAGATGTTAAATCGCTTTCTATCACAATGTCCTTGTGAGGACACTCGAATGAGAAACTATCTGTTCAAAGAAAAAAAAATAGTTCTCCAAAACCAGAAACTGATCATCAGCCGAAATTATCATGAATTCTGTGATCACAGTCAGTATATAATCGTGATACAGATAATCCTTTGTCTTATTCAAACGAAACGAAGGCACGTACTGAAGTCGGGCGCATGCACAGGGCATCTCACGGGATGCCTCGGTGTTTTCAATTTTCGCTTACGATTCACTTAACAAGCAACCAGTATACGTTAATTTACTAAGAACGATATCTGCCCACCATTGATAAGCATCTGCGTCATTGGTGTTCGGGGGGCCCCAGTGCTGTATCCGAGTGATTATTTGCATGGCCATGCACGCATGTGCGGAGACAGTGGTCGATCGTAAAACGAAATTCCACATGCTATTTCACCACAATATTCCCCGAGGACAAACGTCAGCTATCCCTACATAACTCACATTAATGTAATAAGTAGGGCATATCCTGCATCATAAATTACCCTTCAAGGCGACTGTTAATATTTACGTGCAGTTTGGTTTTGGTTTGGGATTCCGCCAAAATGCTTGACATCATTTCGACCAGGCAAAACCGCGCTACATCAAAACTTATCCTTAGGTAAGGATAAAACCTGAGAGGAGAGTATATTCCATGTGTGAGATAGTGTCCACTATAGCACAATACATCCTCATCACGGCCTAGGTTCGCGGCTGCTTTGTGGTTATCAGGGAATTGAGTAAAAACTCATCATACCAAACAGAGTGAACGTCGCAGGAGGGTCGACTCTCATCGAATGGTTATATTTCTTGTACAATCTGGCACCTAAATTAGGCTCCTGTGTTGGATATACATCTCCTATTCATCCTACACCTCAACGAGATTGTTATTCGTTAAATAAGCAATAGTTAATTCTGCTATATACAAGGTCTAAAAAGCTTGTAAGATGCTGCAATTGGAAGTTAAACGTTGACAATGGGGGTCTAATGTAGGTACTTGGTCTACTAGGTTTTGTCATCTATATGTATGATGAATGAATATGAAGCTAATCAACACCCATCACATCCGTTTGTCTGCGCAAGTAAACTTTAGCAAATTGTCCCGTTACATCATAACAGAGACGGCAAAACGTCTCGTTACATCCAAATAAGGATAATCTGGGACCCGTATCTTGAGTTTGTTTTCAGATAAAGTCAGACCTCTTTCATGATGAACTGTATTCTTTCCGAAGATAACCAAATCATCGGGCATGTGTAGTACTCCTTGAATTGTATCGTCAATTGCTTGATTGAATATATCATCCTCTTGTACCGTGGAACGTGATCATGTGTCTACTGGATTCCTCCAACTTGTAGCCTCTTTCGTGGGACGGTTGATTGCTACGCTAGGGACCCTCAAGTTGGAACAATAGCGTATCCCCCCCGGGTTGTGTGTTTTGATGTTACTTCTGGATTTGTGCTGACATGCTATCTGTACATCTACCAACTCTTAAACCTGTCTTCGTCCTCAATTACTTTCTTTTCCAGATTGTATGGAATTATCAGATTAGTTTGGGCAATTGGAGTGACTATATTGCCAACGATGAGCTTGGCTGTGATCGTCTTGTGCATTTTTATGCCTGTGAACACCCCTCGGAATTCGTCCTTTAGGGATTCAACACTTGCTCTTCTTTCTGATGACCTCTATACTGCATTTGCTTTATGCCTAACAACGTTCTTGATTTTGCAGGCCCCTTCAACTTCAGTCTTATTTGTAGTGATGCAGGGCTGTCATGAATTTACCGGCTAATGGATAGTCTATATGCTAAAAACGTCTTTACGGTTGGTAGTAATGGTAAGGATAGCTTAGCTGTTTTGCTGATAATGTTAAGTTGACATTCATCCATTGTTTGCAGATGCTCATGGATCGACATCGTCACGACCTTTCACTCCATGAATATGAACCTTAACCGTCAGTCTCTCTTTACCATCACAAACACTGAAGGCGTAGTCTTCATCAGTGCTGGCCGATCCTTCTGTAGCTTGGACGTGGTGGGCGCGATCTTTCTGCTGTTTGTATCGGGTCAGCGTTTGTACCGGTTCTCTCTTTGGTGCTTTTCACTTCTTGATGAAGTGTCCTTGCCGCCCACAGTTGTTGCCTGTCTAACCCGATGCTGGACATTGCGATCTTGGTTCCCAATGGTGGAATCCACAATATTGAAACTCATTCTGATATTCCTGCTTCGGATAGTGGTTATTTTGGTGCTTGTGAAACGATTCTTCTTGAAGCTGTGTTGTTCTGTGGCGGATGCACCATGTTGATTGAGTTCCAGATATATCTTTCTTCAAGTGACTCAATTCCGTGTGCCACTTCAAACTACACCCCTTCAATATAGCTTCCCGTCGCTCATAGAATGCAGAATCTTTGATCGTATGACGTCGTTTATTTTGACATTATATTGCCCCGTGCTCAATTCCTCTTTGTTTATGGCGTCGATCCGGCTGCTTGCCTTGACTTTGTTAGCCATGGATGCATAATGCTTGCTAAGCTTGTTCATGCACTTATAAAACTTTCCCATCTGGTAAAGAAGGCCTCAAGTTATCTTCTTCGGGTTGGATAAACGTCAATTAGCTCTTCGTCCCCCCTGCTTCAGCGTCAAGTTGATCAGCGACTTCTGTGATCCTAAAAAATCTAACCCTTCTTCGGTGTTGTTTTGATCATCTCTCCCTCCGGATCCGATGATGACACTAACGGTGCAAGTAGAACTTTATATCCCTAAGCATACAGAGATGTGTCCGTTATTGCCTCTGATGGCGGCATTACATGTCTGTTCGTTGCAGCCGGTCTTATTATTTTCGGCGTTTACTGCTTCGTCTGCCGTATTGTCTGCCATGTTCTATGTCCACTCCTTGTTGCCCAATGTAGTGTCTTGATAAACAACACTTGGTGACATGTAACTGATTAGTTAAGTTTCGGTGAATATCATGTTGTTGATTCGCCAAGTCCGGGGTTCACACACTTCCGGTACCCTTTCAGAACGTATACATGAAGCATATTTCGGTTGCATAAACATTATAATGATTAATGCGCACACATTGAACACTACATACACCAATGCACAGCGCCGGGATCAATTCTACTCAATAGCAGCTGCCGCTGATCGAAATAAAATGCTTACTTCATGGCAACGGTATGAACTGATCATGATGCGAAAGGCTGGTTTGCTAGCGGCATGCAAGGCCTTTGATGGGTTACAAATGAAGGAGCAAATGTTGTCACGTTGAGTTTATGTATGTGGTACACATTCACAATATATATGAATGTTCGACCATTCCATATTAACACGATCATGTCCGCGACATTCAGGATAAGCAATTATGCAAACAGTCATTGAGTGCAAGAAAGGTGAAGGAACGATTGTTAACGGTTTCTAATATATCGGCAAGATCATAGGTTAATCTGTACCGATTGCACATTCCAATAATGTGTATTACCAAATGTTGATATGGCAGATCTCAATATATGTCCCATTGAAGTAGATCATACATTTATAGTACGTTTTGTCCCAGGAGTACATAGAATGAGGAGCATATAGCGTCGCAGCAGCTGTGCAGATGGATATCATTATGTCTTTGACGTCAGTGGTCGAAGTGCCCTTATTAACGCACCGCAACAACATCATATTCACTTGCGTGTGATCATGATATTGGATAGGCCGTGAGACTATACACGTATTCGTGACAAATGACATCATCTCCAGTTATCAGGAATCCAGTGCTTTCGTGATGGGCCTCTCGCTTGATCCAAATCACTATATCAGTAATTTCATTACTTCCAACAATAACATTTAATGCGAGGTGAAATAAAAACCGTTGGTCAGGGATGATGTTGTCGTCCCCCGCCTCATGCAAAATGGTAGCCACGTTGGCCATATAATCAGCTAAATGTTAGTTCAGGATCAATCGAATTACCGTTCCTATTACACTGCACTAGTCATCCTTGCGATTAACCATGCCCCAATAAGGATTCCATGATCACAGGATGCAAACCATGAATAAAACAAATAGTAGTTGATAAAAACGCCAGCTCCAGATCACTGATAAGTGGCAAAGGATAAGCTTATTACAAACTTGTTGAATCAGCCAACCAGATTACTTTTACTTGGTAGCCATTAATGGGATAAACTACACGATCGCGCTCGTGCTGAAAATGCAGATAATGAAATATAAACCAGTGATTCACGCGAGCGACGTCAACAAAAGGCATAACAGACCAGACCAGGATAGCCTGCTTGTACCCTGTTGGTACCCTGCTGGTGCCCAGCGTGTACAAAACATTTCCAGTGCATATATTATACATTACAATGATTCGTTCGTATGTCAACGCACTGATGATAACTTGTGTGGTCGTCCCACAAACAGGACAATTAAATGTATTTGAACTGGACTGTTGCCTGAAACAAACACTAGTGCCCCGGCTTCTCTGACATTTGTTCTCAAGTCTTACACGACTTATTTACATCAGCATGGGACCGAATAAACACGACTAAATCTCGCTGGTGCTGAAAATGCAAAGAGAGGACGTGAAATATAAAATAGCTATTCAAGGCAGCAACCTCGTCTACATGCTAAGTGAAGAGACCAACAAACTGGAAACTGTAAAGTCCTGGTACCAAGCTGGAATATGACATTTCCTGGTGCACACAATAATTCCTTTGCGCTAAGAACGAGTGTCATAAGAACAATTCACGTGAAAATGTTTCGCCCCCATTCATTACGCAATACATTCGAACTTTCCTAGGTCTCAGCTGCGAAAGGACGATGTAAATTTTAAGCATCTGCAAGGCAATATTGCAGTGCTTACCAATACACTGACATTTTGTCTCAACTAATGTGACATATCAATTTTTTTATTATGACGCAACAAAAGTCACAAACTAATCTCTCATGAGCAGAATGGGCCAACCATTTATCTCATAAAAATCATGCAGTTAGTCAAACCTTTAACCAACTGACAGAACACCACAAATCCGTCACTGAAAGTATACTTTATTTTTCAAGGGCTGTTATGTGACTATACAAGATAAGCCTTAAATATTTTTTTCTTTTAAAGCCTACATGGACCATTCTCAGAATCATTTTTATGCACAAAGCTATTGCTGACCTCAGTTCCGATCATTAATAACGCACCAAATCAATGACAGGCCCACATATTTCCCCGACAAGATGGATACGCTACGGATAATATACAACGGACAATGTCTCTATTGAACCAACAGTTGATCAGAGTGACGTTACATGATCAAAAGCAACAAACAGCAGCGATTAATCCGAATCATATACACCCTTAGTGCACGTCGTAGTATTAAACAAAACAGTGCCCTTACAAGATATATTTGTTAGCTACTTCTTTTAACGTTGCACTGTGTACGACTTGAATCAGCAGGTGTAGTTGTGGCTTTTGTCCATGCACTGTAGCTCCGGATAAATGAGTGCAATGTTCACTCACAATGCATCAGTGTGACGCTACTCTTATGTATATTGGATAGGCTGTGGACAATTACTCATTGCCCTGAAAGAAGGATTGGTTGAGGGAGCAGTATGAACAGATAATTCTCTCGAAATTCTATCAAAATAAAGTGAGCATCGGTGAAGGGATCCAGACACCAGCTGATATCCTGGCTGACATGGTAACATATGCGGTCACTAGAAATCGAAC
The DNA here is from genome assembly GCA_034190875.2 of Urechis unicinctus. Lineage (NCBI taxonomy): Eukaryota > Metazoa > Annelida > Polychaeta > Xenopneusta > Urechidae > Urechis > Urechis unicinctus. Next base: position 76,646,826 of record CM067350.1, on the reverse strand, counting down.
TGCTAAACACATTGTCATCTTATGATTGATGACACAATGACGAAGTATATGGAGGACATAAACGTGTTAATACTTTACAAATTCAAAAGCATTTGTCAAGTGACTAGCTCATCGAGGCTCCAAATACTCAGAGAGAAATAATCCAGCTGCATTTAGTGGTCGCATTTCACCATGCTCCGAGAAAATGCCGTTTAATGCAATTCGAAACGGAATGTTTTTGTAGAGGGTTATGCCCGGATTTTTGACTTGACGCATCTGTTGCTCAGAAAGCATTCCCGGTCTATTCCGTCTGTTGGTTGATATATATTTTGTATTAATATTGCTTGTTGGACCAAATAACATCTATTTGTTTATCGTGTATTATTAATGAGTGCAATGTAGATACCAGGTTGCTGTAACTGTTTTTCGTAAGTTCACTAAGGCCTGTTTAATGCTAAGGCCCACGATGCATCAAAAGATACTTTTCCCGATAAAAATCATTGAATACTTCTGCTAATCACCGTGTAACAAGTCGACGAACTTCAAATGTAATCCTCATGGCGATGAGTTTATAAAACTATTCCCCTTGGATGCATTATTATGTAATATATCGAATGATGTATATCTGAATGGCTTACCACTCAATGCTTTAAACATATGTGCAGTGTACAGATTGGGATTCATTGTTTCTACATTTTAGACTTTGAGCATTAGCGTTTGAAGAGATGTGCCTGAGAACAAGATTTTCTATATCAATCACGATAATGAAGGTGTCTAGGGGTTATTTGAAATTCTCCAAACGGATATTAGGTTACCGTCTACTCACCATTCTGTTATAATCATTGATGATAATATGTACAACGTGTTATTTGTTGTCATTGTACAACTATTCTGCATCAATTTCAGTGCGTTATACATTTCTCCATACGGTTCACTGGCTTATGACAGAACAATGCTGCATGAGGGAACACCTTGAAACAATGCTCCATGAAGTCATAACAAGACGAACCATGCTGCATGATGTAATAACATTGGAAACCAAGCTGCATGAGGAAATACTACGAAGAACCATGCTGCATGATGTAATAACATGGGGAACCACGCTGTACGAGGTAATACTACGTGGGTGCATGAGGTGGAACAACCTTAATGTAATAACATGAGGAACTATGCTGCATGATGTAATACCATTTTTGACCTCGATACCTTATGTATGTTGAAAGATGGTAGTATAACATTTTTATAATGATGCTTTAACTGATAAATGATTTAGATAACAACAATGTTTGGTTGCTTATTCATATTATTTGGAAAGACAGAACATTTGGATACGCTTGTAATGCCGTTGAGATTTCAAAATGCATAATGTTTTATGCGAAATAGTTGGTTTACCTCAAGCAGTTTCATATTCATTACTGTGTTAATAACATTTACACTTTCGCTGTTTAAGTACATTGTGATTGGGTGCCACGATATTGTTGCAACGCCTGTCAACCATTCATGATCTTATCTGTTTCATAATCTAAGGCCATATATCGCATTTTGAACGGGCTATAATACCAACCTCTTGGGCACACAAAGCGCAGCAAATACAACTGATATAAATGTTAAAAAACTCAAACCCAAAATTGGAAGTGGAAAACCTTTAATATAAATATACATCACCACCTACCGATTTTGGATGCTGTCTACAGCATAACAATAGCCAATTATGTTTACAAAATAAACCAGACCCAATTAACCATGAATTATGGGACTCTGGACATCGTTTAATTGAAGATTTCCATGTGACCATTGGGTGAGAATATTGCGGCCTTGTTTCACTGCACATAATTGACGTGTTATCGCCCTAGTGAAGCTGAATACCATCGTGTGTTGTGTGGAGGGGGTGGGGAGGGGGTTAGCAAATGCGGCACAAATAATGCTGTGGTTTAGGGTTTACCTATGTCGTTCCGTCATTTTATCGTGGGAGGCTGGCGTATATGAAGCACACATACTCACTTGTATGCTGCTTTTCATTAATTGAACTAGCAGCATCCTTCTGAATGACCAGCTCAAAATCAGTTACCGATATTCTGTATCCTAATATCTCGTGGGTCTGTGACAACTTAATTCCTTCTTTAACATTCACAATCGAATCATACATAGACGCATGGTACATATTTACGTTGCAGACAATAAACAAAATGATGTTCATGAAACTTTATCAGCGGTTCATAAATATATCTTGGTGACTGTCAATTGTTTGTTTGGTTACTGACAACAACAAATCACAGTCAGTGTATTACCAGCTTATATTTAATGCAACTCAAAGCAGCTGAATCATTTTTTTTTCAGCAACACGTCTCGCTTACGCTGAATGAGCTCCCTGGTGACACCTATAATTAGGAGGCTGGTTGTTATTGGCAAACAATCCTCGGCGTGGAATGAAGAATAACAGCTCTGGAGACAGGTACAAGTGGCTGTATGTATAAAACTACTCAGGATTTTCAAGCACCTTTCATCAATCACTCATTCTATCATCTCTCCAATAACCACCCAGTTGCACTCTAGTTCGATTACCAAATTACTTTAGAACACTATTTTATGGCAACAACAGCTTTATAGCAAATTAAGAATAGTGTCAGCAAAATAGCAACATTGCGTAGCTATGGAGACCAGAGCCCTGTTGTTGTGCCGTGGTGACCAGATACCTGTTGTCATGCCGTGGTGACCAGACCCTTGTTGTCTTGCCGTGGTGACTAGATACCTGTTGTCTTGCCGTGGTGACCATATACCTGTTGTCATGCTGTGGTGACCAGACCCTTGTTGTCATGCCGTGGTGACCAGATACCTGTTATCTTGCTGTGGTGACCAGATATCTGCTGTCGTGCAGTGGCGACCAGAATCCTGTTGTCGTGCCGTGGTGACCAGATATCTGCTGTCTTGCAATGGTGACCAGATCCCTACTGTCTTGCAGTGGTGACCAGATCCCTGTTGCCTTACTGTCGTGACCAGATCCGAGTGTTGTTACTTTCGGGACCTGATGCAGTGATAATATCTTTGTAACCAGATTCCATTGATCATACCTTGATTACAAAATTCTATTGATCGTAACCTTGCGTCTATTCTAATTGTCCATTCTCACTCATCGTACTTTTTTCACCAGGTAATTTTATTTTCGTGACCAGATTGTACTGATCTAACTTTGGTGGGTTTCATTTTTTCATTAGCACCTCGATTGCTAGATTGTGTTTACACCTTGCGTTCAGATGTCAGCAAGTTTAGCTGTAAATTCGGGGAATTTTACCCTCGCGCATGGGTATTTAATGGGGAAATTCACTTATTCATCAGTCACAATAAATCTCCGTACTGAAGAAATCTAAAGGTGGGTATTCATTAGCACCTCATTTGGGTTCAAAGCTGCATTTTGAATTGCTTTTAACACTGGGACATCCCATCAAAACAGCAATGAACCAGCATCGTCTGGCCACATCCGGCACGTGACAGGACGAACCTCATTTAGGAGGCATCAATGACACTCTCCGTATAGGTCACGAATAGGGTCATCGTATCGTGAGGCCCCCATGCAATATGTGAGTAAAATAGAATGCCACGACAAATAGAGGTTGTCCTTAAGGTCATACAATATAAACGTCTTGATGGAATGCTTTATAAGTATATACGGTATACACATCTGTCCATCAAAAGAGGGAGCTTTGATTATATCGCCTATGTTACGGGATTTGATCTGTCACTTGCAGAGAATTATCACGTATATCTGCTGTTGATAGTACCGGCATTGACAAATATGGAATGAATTCTGTTTATATGCTGCTTTGCATATAGCTTGTCAATCTTAATGTGCAACAAACAGAGTATATATTCTGATAAATTCGTCTACGAATGAGAAATATTGGTAGCAAAGCTTGTCACGATTTAACCAATATGTTCCAGTTGTGGCCATTCGAAGTAGGTAATAAGGTTGCAAAAGAACTAATGGCTCACTTATATATACTTAGGGGGTAGATATAGTGACTACGCAATGTATTTATATTTATTTCTAATAAACAGATCCATGCAGACAGTTAGATCAAGCTGAACAGACCGGTACAGTTTAATTCTCAAAGTGCACACAGTTAGATCAAGCTGAACAGACCGGTACTGCTTAATTCTAAAAGTGCAGACAGTTGGATCAAGCTGAACAGACCGGTACAGTTTAATTCTAAAAGCACAGACAATTAGATCAAGCTGAATGGATCGGTACAGTTTAATTATGAAAGCGCAGACAGTTAGATCAAGCTGAACAGACCGGCACAGTTTAATTCTTAAAGCACAGACAGGTGGATCAAGCTGAACTGGCCGGTACAAAAAACCGGGTGTTGGCACCCGGCATGGCAAGACAAGTCCAGCCTGTGATGAGAAGAATGATGATGTCCAATCACCCCATTGTTAACGCTTAACTTCCAATTGCAGCACCCTAACCATCCTTTTAGACATTCTGTATAGTAGAAGTATATGTTGCCTATTTAACGAATAACAATCTCGTTAAGGTGTAGGATGTATTGTAAGGCCCTTAACGATGCAGGTGAAAGTGTCTGCTGAGAATGAGGAGTGGTCTCAGTAGCTCAGTGGTAGAGCTTCTGCACGGTCAGCAGAGGGTCCTGGGTTCGAATCTCACCTAAGACATTTTCACCTGGTCACACGATATCAATAGTATCATAACATCCTCCAAAGTATTATAACAGATGAATCTTACACAAATGCTTGAATGCATATTATTATTCCCTATAACTAAAATCGGTCATTCCGAATAACGGAAACTGGGCATTCATTCACCACATCGGGTACTGGTGACCACGTTAGAAAGGGGAAAAAACCACGTTGTTGGCTATTTGGCGATGCATAGATCGTAAACATCTCACCAGTGTTGATAACGATGGGGAATTAGAATAAAGTACGTGCAAGGCACAGTTTGATGTGGATTGTAGCGCACTATGAACGAGAGGCCTTAGCAAGCTACCCCGGCGATTGATCCTGTAGCTTCACAGTCAGACGCTACACACATGCGCACTACTGCGCACTTCATTCTCCATCTTTTGAGAGGGACAGCTCCGGGTAGCGTGGTGGTTCTATGTTATAAGACCGCCTTCGTCACATCATACCAATATGTTTTACGTTAGGCTCTCTGATATTTTGAAATTCCTCCTATTGCGGGATAATGTAGCTCATTAATAAGGAGCGAGCACCGAAGAATGTGTTCAACCGTAAGACTCCGGCTGGGGTGTAGGGATATTCCTCAGTACTATTACTACAATGTCCCATGTGTTGCCACATCATAAAGTCTCGTAATGGAAACGACTATAAGCAATCGATGCTGGATCCTCATGAATATATCACGATATAACGTGATGCAGTATTATGTATGTTTGCCCAGCTGGCCAGATCATGATGGATGACCGGAACTGAGTGGCCTGTCTTATCTTGAGCTCTCATGAGGCTTAGAGGGATCATAGGTTCCTCGAGTTTATGTTCTGTTGCATCGAGAATGGTGCAAGATATAACGCAATAACAACAGATGCAAGGCGTTAGTGAGATTACTCCCGGGATATTGCGACTTTCAATAACAGCTTATATGAGCCGAGTCCCGCCATGAAACATGCGTTAGTATTATCCCGCTTAGCTAGGGGGTTTAAATAGTGATTAGTATGTCATTCGTGTGTGGGACATGGCAGAAGCAGACAACCGACTTGGGATGAAATAAAACCGTCCGGCCTATAAACCAGTGCGATGCCGGCTGGGCTGAGGGGGGTATTTCTAAGTACTATTACTACGATGTCGTATGTGTTGTCACATAACAACGTCTCGTGATCGGAACGACTATAAGCAAGAAGGCGAGTTGTGATGGTGGCGGTAACACGGTGAGTTGTTATTGAGGATATAACTGGGCAAGATGTGATAGAGGCAATTGTTATGGATGTTATAACAGTGCGAGTTATGATGGAGGTAATAACAGGACAAGTTGTGATGGAGGCAATAACAGGGCGAGTTTTGTGATGGAGGCAATAACAGGGCGAGTTTTGATGGAGGCAATAACAGGGCGAGTTGTTGATGGAGGTAATAACAGGGTGAGTTTTGATAGAGGCAATATTTATGCGTAAGTTTCCTGTATCGCTGACTTAAAAGAAATCTGGTCTTTTTGTACAGGGCAGTTCTTCTGAAGCAATACGCAAATCTGGCATCTGGATGCATGTTTTATTCATTGTGACATGTAGACGCGATGTAAATGGCGCCTCCAATACATTGGTATCACACATTTTGGGCAAAATCCAAATATCATAAAATCAGGGGTCGGATTGATAAGCTGAAATATGATCAATGCTTGCTAGCCTCAATCGGAACTCTATTGCAATAATCATGAAGCGTATAGGCATATATTTCTTTTTAGCTGGTGGAATTATCTGAATTTTTCTTCTGTATCGCTGACTTAAAAGAAATCTGGTCTTTTTGTACAGGGCAGTTCTTCTGAAGCAATACGCAAATCTGGGGTCTGAATTCATTGGAAACAGACGCGATTATTCATTGAATTTATCATTTAGACGCCAAATATCATAAAATCCATCACGATTGATAAGCTGAAATGTGTTCAATGCTGACGACAACTTGGGCATGAAGCCATATCATATATATCTTTTTAGCTGATTGATATCTGAACTCTTCTTCTGTAAATTAAAGATCAATGCTTGCTGTACAGCAGTTGTGATCGATACGAACTCTCTAACGCAATAAATGGCGCATGAAGCGTATAGGGGCAAAATCCAAATATCATAAAATAGGGGTCGGATTGATAAGCTTTTAGCCTCAATCGGAGCTATTGCAATAATCATGAAGCGTATGGTGAATTATCTGAATTTGTCATCAGCGATCAAACACTGATGCTAGCATTGTGCAATGGACATTTTACAAGTTCGGGGCACTGGGGTCTTCACGCGTTACACACAAGACCTGGCACATCGAATTATGAACCACTTCGATCAATCTAATGGGCTAGACGTGGTTTGGAGATTACTGATGGATGGTAACACCCTTCATTTACAGAAAGCTTGTGAACCCAGGCCTTAAAACAGCAGCTGACGATGCCTAATGTCAACTGACGCAAATAGGGAGAGGTATTTAAAATTGTCTGTCTTGTGTCTCCGGAGGGTATTGTGAAGAACAAGTCTTTATCGGGTGATGTTCTACAGGAGGCCAAAGCAACAGTCTTTAGATTTGCGCTGAATTCTCTAACGCCATCACGATATATAACTGTGTGTTGTGCCACGCGAACTCTCTTACGCCTTCACGATATATACCTGGGTGTTGTGCGACGCGTACTCTCTAACGCCATCACGATATATAGCTGTGTGTTGTGACGAGATCTCTCTAACGTCATCACGATATATAGCTGTGTGTTGTGACGAGAACTCTCTAACGCCATCACGATATATAGCTGGGTGTTGTGACGAGAACTCTCTAACGCCATCACGATATATAGCTGTGTGTTGTGACGAGAACTCTCTAACGCCATCACGATATATAGCTGTGTGTTGTGACGAGAGCTCTCTAACGCCATCACGATATATAGCTGTGTGCTGTGCGACGCGAACATCAACACAGAACCAACATTGAAGCAGAACGTATGCCAAAGTCACCAATGGTCAGATGATAGAGAATGGTACAGAACTGAATGAACCGCCGTGACCCATGGATACACTGTGACATCACTGGTTGTAAAGCTTTACCTGGTTAACATATGAGTACCCCGATACAGAGATGAAGTCAGACAGAGTCCACTCTTAGACCTGCTGTTATGATAATATAATGTGCCATGTCAGGTAAGAAGGACATCATTACGTAAGATGGGATACTCTGTGCAAACATCATAGCTGTATGATCATTCATATGTATTGTAGCATCTAAGGAACAAATCACAAATACAAAAATGGCTACCAAGCTATTAAAGACTGGCGCATTATTTTGTTTAGAGTAGCTTGTGTTGGCAGATGAGACATATCTCTTGTCTGGATGACAGATTAGAGTAGCATTAGAAGTTAGTGAAAACGAGAATCCCTGGCGCCTTTCATCTGCACACCATTGAGTCACCAACCGCATCTGTCGTATTCGTATGTGATGTAATTATCTCTAAACCTCCCAAGGAAACCAAAAGGAAGGCCGGTGCATGCACACGCCTTATTGGGCTTAAGGAAGTCCAAGAACCCCGACGATAATTCCAAAGAGGTCATTGACTATTCATGTCCCCATCCCCTCCGTGTGGTCGGGCCTTTAAACTGCCTGTTGTGCAACGTAGCAGTAAGTGTTTGAACTCATTGCATTACCGAAGGTAATGGACGAGAACCACTTAAGCAGCAAATAATGCATTAGTAAGTATGATGAATATAAACTGGCACTACACCACTGAAAAAAAGGATGGGTCGGTTTCGAAATGAAGGTTGGAAAATGAGCAGATATTTCGCGATCACAGTTTACTTACAGATTGGTAATGTGAAGCCAGCTGTAAACGCTTAATCTACATATAGGCTACTTCCCAGTGAATTCCTATTGGTGAGCTTGTATTGACATAGGAACACGACAAGGCCGCTAGGAGCTGTGGATAAGCTAGCCCGATCTTTCCGTGATTATTTATAGTGTTACCTTTCTGCCTGTTTGGTCCTATTTTCTGAATACTATGAATTTGGATGCTCGTATATCGCCCTGTTAAATGCCACTGCCCAGTGTAACACAGCTGTTGCCTACACGGGCTTCCGAGCCCCGTCCGTCGAGCCTCTCAGTCGGGGAACATCTACATCTTGCCACCATTTCGTTGATATTCATATTAAGAACATGTAAGATAAACACAGGGGAGCTCCAATCATATACGATGTGTACACAAAATGAACATACGAAGAACAAGTTGAATAAGTAACCGTGTGAGATTTCGTCATATGTGATTGAATACACACAGCCAAATGTTGAAAATTTCCTAACTCTGATATCTTAGTGCCATGTTTGTTTTGGATGTACAGTCGCTGTGCGCACGCACAGAAAAGGTTCTTTGCATGCGACCTATTGCTTTCCGAATTTTATTCATGAAGTACATGCGTCCTTTTTCAGTTATTCTTTTCCCCATCTTGCAGGAAAATATGAATTCATCGATATTGCCTCGACAAAAATAAAAACATTTCTGGATATCCATCGCCAATTTGCGAATGAAACTGAAGGTGACATGATATTTTCTAAGATTACGATTCTCGAAGTTTATGTGACAATTGCCTAATAATCACGAGGATAGCCAAAATAGTGTCGATCAAGAAATATTCATCCTGAATCTATGCATCCATATATGTAGGTATACAACATTGATGTGAAGTCATGACCACTCCACCTCTGCAGGACGGTATATTGCATATCACCGTCAAACCTGGGGTATCTCGTATCAGTAACAGGGGCTGAAACACAGCTCTATTCGTGCGGGGCGGTTGATGAGACGAGCTTGCTTTATTCTCGTTCATTTGGGAATTCTTAATGCAAGTAAAACAATGTCACAGACCTATAACCTACTGTAATGGACTTAGCAGCACTAGCCATTCTGCTTTATGACAGCAGTATAGTGGTTGTCGTAAAGTGAAGGACTTTAACTTGCCACATCAACGCGACTATATACGACAGTCGTCACGGGAAATAGCAGAAAATCATGTGTTTAATGCATGTGTTCATAGCAATCACAGGAAATAGCAAGCGGACATATGCATGCATCCAACCATAACTAAAAAAACTCGGACGACTGATGTAGAAACCACGTGATTAAACCGCCCGCCCTGTGTTAGTACAACTACTGACTAAAGGATGCCCATGGATCCCTCGTGTAGGGATTTGCTCTAAGCATTTGTCGTTGAATAACTCCCCCACTGTTATTGCTATATTTAAAATTATCGCTACTGTTATTTATTCGCTGTATTTTGCCACAAAATAAACACACACAACGTAGCAATATCAATGACCACTGCAACAAAACACTCAATTATAGACAGAATTTCAATAACTGAAGGTCATGGACAGGATGGATTACCTCCTGTTGCCAAGATGGCCTGTTTGAGTCTGCTACCGACTGTGTTGCCAAGAAGGCCTGTTTGAGTCTGCTACCGACTGTGTTGCCACGATGGCCTGTTTGTGTCTGCTACCGACTGTGTTGCCAAGATGGCCTGTTTGAGTCTGCTACCGACTGTGATGCCAAGATGGCCTGTTTGAGTCTGCCACTGACTGTGTTGCCAAGATGGCCTGTTTGAGTCTGCTACCGACTGTGTTACAAAGATGGCCTTTTTGAGTCTGCTACCGACTGTGTTACCAAGATGGCCTATTTGAGTCTGTTACTGACTGTGTTGCCAAGATGGCCTGTTTTAGTCTGTTGCCGACTGTGTTGCCAAAATGGCCTGTTGGAGTCTGTTACCGTCCGTGTTGCCAAGATGGCCTGTTTGAGTCTGCTACTGACTGTGTTGCCAAGATGGCCTGTTTGAGCCTGCGACCGACTGTGTTGCAAAGATGGCCTTTGTGAGTCTGCTACCGACTGTGTTGCCAAGATGGCCTGTTTGAGTCTGCTACCGACTGTGTTGCCAAGATGGCCTGTTTGAGCCTGCGATCGACTGTGTTGCAAAGATGGCCTTTGTGAGTCTGCGACCGACTGTGTTGCAAAGATGGCCTTTTTGAGTCTGCTACCGACTGGGTTGCCAAGATGGCCTGTTTGAGTCTGCTACTGACTGTGTTGCCAAGATGGCCTGTTTGAGCCTGCGACCGACTGTGTTGCAAAGATGGCCTTTGTGAGTCTGCTACCGACTGTGTTGCCAAGATGGCCTGTTTGAGTCTGCTACCGACTGTGTTGCCAAGATGACCTGTTTGTGTCTGCTACCGACTGTGCTGCCAAGATGGTCTGTTTGAGTCTGTTACCGACCGCCGATGGCGGCGTCCATTCAGTCGACGTGTTCAAGCACAGATAACGCCGTTTTGGATTTAATCACTTAGGAAAGTGGTTACTGCGATTTAATATAGGCACAAATGACTAACGTGTGTGTGGCCACTCGGTCAGACCACTGGGTCAGACCACTGGGTCAGACCACTGGGTCAGACTACTGGGATCCGGTCATCAATGTAGATGACTGATAACACCATGTCATGATATTTACCTTCAACTCACCTTGCATCACGTTTTCATGAATATAGCCACCACGTACCGACTTGTTGCCAATAACGACACCGCCATAGAATAGAAGCAGAGGCAGTAGTTGGGACGCCCATAAACAAATTAACTCATTATGATTAAGATGCTGGTGATAAGCCGGAATTACGCTGGCATCATATTGGTTTATCACTGACCAAAACCAGACAAAATGTTCACAATTATGTGACAAGCAAATATAATTAATTTACTCATCGAGATTACTGCTGTCGTATCAGAAATGCATATAGCTTAATTTGAAACCATGGAAAGGATGATAGTTCCTCATATGGTAGTGCTGCACGCGGCGATAGAGCCACCATAAACTCAGTCGAAGTATATCAATGATCAGTTTTATTATGCCACTGTTTAGCTTACTTCATGAATTATGTAACCATTAAAATGACTGGTCTTACTGAACCTACCAACATGGTACTCCTTTGAGTCGCCATTGCCTTGGGGCGACAGCTCATTAATGCTTGTGCTGTTTGACAGGTGAATGCTTCATCAAGAAAGTCAACATGGAAACTGGCCATAACGCGGTCACATGATGATGTCTTAACGTTGATAAAAGAAGTCGCATTATATCATGATCATTAATGCCTTAGTCGTCTTATTGCTCAAATTAGAGTGGGTGATGCAGAACTGGACCTTATGCGTCTCTAGATAGTATCACAGAGAGGTTGTCTGGGGCGTTAATTGTCAACACACTTCATTCAATGCGTCAGCGAATCGGACACGTTAAGTAACTGAAGCACTACGGTGTCATCTCTTGTTAAGGAAGCAGCTATGTTTTCACATGAACTTCTAAAATGCTCGATCTTGTATGCAAGAGAAGTTACAGCTCGATTGATATCAGATGTGTGATGCATAACGTACTGTGACTTATTAGGTGTCATTGTGACTTGCATCAGAATGTTGATATACTGGGACCCAGGAACAGCATAGAGACGCATGACGACAGCGTAACACATGCTCCAAAAACGTCAAACAAAGTTATAGAACTTTGGCTGACTGAATAACCATGGACTTGGTTAAGTTTAGGTTTGCTTTTTTGAGCGGGGATGAAACACGATGTTTTACGGGCAGAATGATAGACAAGACACTAATGCATCACACACGAAATGTAAACCTAAACAGAATGGCTGTCAACATTATGCATTTGCAATGTGTCCAGTTAATGGATCTAGATTAATTATATCC
>CM067350.1:76588831-76634320 GCA_034190875.2 Urechis unicinctus | reverse complement strand
TTAGAGAGTTCTCGTACACGTGAGCACACAGCACACAGCTATATATCGTGATGGCGTTAGAGAGTTCTCGTCACACAGCACACAGCTATATATCGTGATGGCGTTAGAGAGTTCTCGTCACAGCACACAGCTATATATCGTGATGGCGTTAGAGAGTTCTCGTAACAGCACACAGCTATATATCGTGATGGCGTTAGAGAGTTCTCGTATAACATGGCACACACAGCACACAGCTATATATCGTGATGGCATTAGAGAGTTCTCGTCACACAGCACACAGCTATATATCGTGATGGCGTTAGAGAGTTCTCGTCACAGCACACAGCTATATATCGTGATGGCGTTAGAGAGTTCTCGTCACAGCACACAGCTATATATCGTGATGGCATTAGAGAGTTCTCGTCACAACACACAGCTATATATCGTGATGGCGTTAGAGAGTTCTCGTCACAGCACACAGCTATATATCGTGATGGCGTTAGAGAGTTCTCGTCACAGCACACAGCTATATATCGTGATGGCGTTAGAGAGTTCTCGTCACACAGCACACAGCTATATATCGTGATGGCGTTAGAGAGTTCTCGTCACAGCACACAGCTATATATCGTGATGGCGTTAGAGAGTTCTCGTCACAGCACACAGCTATATATCGTGATGGCATTAGAGAGTTCTCGTCACAGCACACACAGCTATATATCGTGATGGCGTTAGAGAGTTCTCGTCACAGCACACAGCTATATATATCGTTAGAGAGTTCTCGTCACAGCACACAGCTATATATCGTGATGGCATTTCTCGTAACAGCACACAGCTATATATCGTGATGGCGTTAGAGAGTTCTCGTCACACAGCACACAGCTATATATCGTGATGGCGTTAGAGAGTTCTCGTAACAGCACACAGCTATATATCGTGATGGCATTAGAGAGTTCTCGTCACACAGCACACAGCTATATATCGTGATGGCATTAGAGAGTTCTCGTCACACAGCACACAGCTATATATCGTGATGGCGTTAGAGAGTTCTCGTCACAGCACACAGCTATATATCGTGATGGCGTTAGAGAGTTCTCGTCACACACACAGCTATATATCGTGATGGCGTTAGAGAGTTCTCGTCACAACACACAGCTATATATCGTGATGGCATTAGAGAGTTCTCGTCGCACAGCACACAGCTATATATCGCGTTGGCGTTAGAGAGTTCTCGTAACAGCACACAGCTATATATCGTGATGGCGTTAGAGAGTTCTCGTAACAGCACACAGCTATATATCGTGATGGCATTAGAGAGATCTCCTAACAACACACAGCTATATATCGTGATGGCGTTAGAGAGTTCTCGTAGCACAGCACACAGCTATATATCGCGTTGGCGTGAGAGAGTTCTCGTCACAGCACACAGCTATATATCGTGATGGCGTTAGAGAGTTCTTGTCGCACAGCACACAGCTATATATCGTGATGGCGTTAGAGAGTTCTCGTCACAACACACAGCTATATATCGTAATGGCGTTAGAGAGTTCTCGTCGCACAGCACACAGCTATATATCGCGTTGGCGTTAGAGAGTTCTCGTCACAGCACACAGCTATATATCGTGATGGCGTCAGAGAGTTCTCGTCGCACAGCGCACAGCTATATATCGTGATGGCGTTAGAGAGTTCTCGTCACAACACACAGCTTTATATCGTGATGGCGTTAGAGAGTTCTCGTCACAACACACAGCTATATATCGTGATGGCGTTAGAGAGTTCTCGTCACAACACACAGCTATATATCGTGATGTCGTTAGAGAGTTCTCGTCGCACAGCACACAGCTATATATCGTGATGGCGTTAGAGAGTTCTCGTAGCAATACACAGCTATATATCGTGATGGCATTAGAGAGTTCTCGTCAAAACACACAGCTATATATCGTGATGGCGTTAGTGAGTTCAGCGCAAATCTAAATTCAATGTGCTAGGTCTGTTTAACGTGTTCAGACCCCAGTTCCCCGTACTTGTAAAATGTCCATTGCATAATGCTAGCATCAGCGGTTGATCGCTAGTGACAAATTCAGATGATTCCACCAGCTAAAAACAAATATTTGCATATACGCTGCATGTTTGTTGCAATAGGGTTCCGATTGAGGGTAGCAAGCATTGATCATATTTCAGCTTATCAATCCGACCCCTGATTTTATGATATTTGGATTTTGCCCAAAATGTGTGATACCAATGTATTGGAGGCGCCATTTACATCGCGTCTACATGTCACAATGAATAAAACATGCATCCAGATGCCAGATTTGCGTATTGCTTCAGAAGAACTGCCCTGTACAAAAAGACCAGATTTCTTTTAAGTCAGCGATACAGGAAACTTACGCATAAATATTGCCTCTATCAAAACTCACCCTGTTATTGCCTCCATCAAAACTCGCCCTGTTATTGCCTCCATCACAACTCGCCCCGTTATTGCCTCCATCACAACTCGCCCTGTTATTGCCTCCATCACAACTCGCCCTGATATTGCAGCCATCACAACTCGCCCTGTTATTGCAGCCATCACAACTCGCCCTGATATTGCGGCCATCAAAACTCGCCCTGTTATTGCCTCCATCACAACTCGCCCTGTTATTGCCTCCATCAAAACTCGCCCTGTTATTGCAGCCATCACAACTCGCCCTGTTATTGCCTCCATCAAAACTCGCCCTGTTATTAGCTCCATCACAACTTGCCCTGTTATTGCCCCATCACAACTCGCCCTGATATCGCCTCCATCACAGCTCGACCAGTTATTACCTCCATCACCACTCGCCCTGTTATTGCCCCATCACAACTCTCCTTGTTATTGCCTCTATCACATCTTGCCCAGTTATTTCCTCAATAACAACTCACCGTGTTACCGCCACCATCACAACTCGCCCTCTTGCTTATAGTCGTTCCGATCACGAGACGTTGTTATGTGACAATACATACGACATCGTAGTAACAGTACTGAGAAATACCCCCCTCAGCCCAGCCGGCATCGCACTGGTTTATAGGCCGGACGGTTTTATTTCATCCCAAGTCGGTTGTCTGCTCCTGCCATGCCACACACGAATGACATACTAATCACTATTTAAACCCCCTAGCTAAGCGTGATAATACTAACGCATGTTTCATGGCGGGACTCGGCTCATATAAGCTGTTATTGAAAGTCGCAATATCCCGGGAGTAATCTCACTAACGCCTTGCACCTGTTGTTATAGCGTTATATCTTGCACCATTCTCGATGCAACAGAACATAAACTCGAGGAAGCTATGATCCTTCTAAGCCTCATGAGAGCTCAAGATAAGACAGGCCACTCAGTTCCGGTCATCCATCATGATCTGGCCAGCTGGGCAAACATACATAATGCTGCATCACGTTATATCGTGATATATTCATGGGGATCCAGCATCGATTGCTTATAGTCGTTTCCATTACGAGACTTTATGATGTGGCAACACATGGGACATTGTAGTAATAGTACTGAGGAATATCCCTACACCCCAGCCGGAGTCTTACGGTTGAACACATTCTTCGGTGCTCGCTCCTTATTAATTAATGAGCTACATTATCCCGCAATATGAGTGCTTTCAAAATATCAGAGAGCCTAACTTACAAAATATTGGTATGATGTGACGAAGCTGGTCTTATAACATAGAACCACCACGCTACCCGGAGCTGTCCCTCTCAAAAGATGGAGAATGAAGTGCGCAGCAGTGCGCATGTGTGTAAGTCAGACTGTGAAGCTACAATCAATCGCCAGGGTGGCTTGCTAAGGCCACTCCTTTGTAGTGTGCTACAATCCACATCCAACTGTGCCTTGCATGTGAGGCGCATACAATATTTTAATTCCACATCGTTATCAACACTGGTGAGATGTTTAGGATCTATGCATAGCCAAATAGCCAAAAAAAGTGGTAGCGCAGCACAGTTTTTTTTCCTTTCTAAAGTGGTCACCAGTACCCGATGTGGTGAATGAATGCCCAGTTTCCGTTATTGGGAATGACCGATTTTCCGTTATTGGGAATAATAGTATGCATTCAAGCATTTGTGTAAGATTCATCTGTTATAATACTGTGGAGGATGTTATGATACTATTGATTTTATGTGACCAGGTGAAAATGTCTTAGGTGGGATTCAAACTCAGGACCCTCTGCTGACCGTGCAGATGCTCTAACACTGAGCTACTGAGACCAGTGTTCGATCCCAGCAGACACTTTCACCTGTATCGTTAAGGGCCTTACAATACATCCTACACCTTAACGAGATTGTTATTCGTTAAATAGGCAACATATACTTCTACTATACAGAATGTCTAAAAGGATGGTTAGGATGCTGCAATTGGCAGTTAAGCGTTAACAATGGGGTGATTGGACATCATCATTCCTCTCATCACAGGCTGGACTTACCTTGCCATGCAATATTCTCCCCTTTTCCTATCTAGCCACAGTCGGCGATTTTGTCGCCTGGTCCTATCCATGTCCGGTCGCCTGGTCCCCTCAATGTCCGGTCGCCTGATCCCATCCATGTCCGGTCGCCTGGTCTTACCCACATCCGGTCGCCTGGTCCCCTCCATGTCTGGTCGCCTGGTCCCCTCCATATCCGGCGGTCTGGTCCCCTCCATGTCGACCGATAACCGGATTAAGTGGAACATGAAAGCACCATTCTGTGTACAAAGCAATCGACGACCTTCTATCAATTTTACAAAGCGTAATAACCAGATAAACTGCTTGCCACATTAGGTACAATAGAGCTACTGTTCGGTTTGGGTGCCATTAGGTTATAGTCCATAGCATTGCAGCTTGGGAACGGCATTTGTTCCTAATAAGTGATGCAATGCAGAGAGGGTGTCGCATTCTGCCATTCGATGCAGGAATTGTCAGTGACGTCACTGATAATCCACACCACACAACGTGTCAGTATCGAGATAAGCTGTCAGCGTTACAGATATACGTGGCATGGACCATGTCTACGGACTGATCTAAAGTGACTGCTATCTGATGGTACAGTAAAAGTGTTCCGATACCCCGATCAATATCAGAAGCAGATTATGATTAAACACTGCAGACAAAGTCAATTGATTCTATTAACTATTCCAACTTGTTGGGGAGCAGATCTGTGTTTATTACAATTAATTCAATAGCGGCCTATGTAGAAAGTATAATGAGAGATTTCTGTAATGATTTGACATACAGCTTGTCTGGACTTAATGTGAGTCAAAATAATATCAGCCGTAACATTGCGCATAGAAAGGTTCGAATGCAAACGTGCTGAAGGAGATTGTTGCATAAGCTATGGATCCAATTTGCTGTAAGACCTATGCCATAGCACAATCACACCGTTATATTTGTTAAATGATCAAACAGTATAGTTAGTGACTCCGTGTATTGACTGATTGAATCCATAGTGGCCGCCCATTGTTTGCCATTGCTCAGTTTAATAACGCTGACTACTTATCTACCGTCTTAAGATGCTGTGTACCAATCAGAACGCTCATCATCATCTCACTAAGTCTAACGCTGGTTTTCGTCAAATGCTTTGTGACTGAGATGAACACACGCAATAGACCTGAGGGAGGTGAAGGTCGATTTGCTCTATTGCAAAGGATATATCTCACAAGAGAGATATCTAGACGCTAAGTATATATAAATGAGACATTGGTTCTTCTGCAGCATTATTACCTGCTACTAATGGCGACAAATGGAGCATACTGGTTAAATATGGATAGGATTTGCTACCAATGATATTTATTCGTAGTCTAATTTATCAGGATATGTACTCTGTTTGTTGCACATATAGGATGACAAGCTATATGCAAAACAGCATATAAACAGAACGCATTCCAGAATAGTCAATGCCGGTAGTATCAACAGCATACACTATCGCTAAATCAAACCCTTACGACATCACCATAAGAAACCAACCAATCTTATCCGGTGAGTTTGTTTAGTCATCCCTTTAAATATATATATATATATATATATATATATATATATATATATATATATATATATATATATATATATATATATATATATATATATATATATATATATATATATATATATATATATACATATATATATATATATATATATATATATATATATATATATATATATATATATATATATATATATATCATATACTGAACTGAATATTGTACAGCAGTGATACCATGACAATATGTTTTGTTAACAATTTAGTGTTCCAGCCGTACGAAGAGCAGAAATACGTGATAATTCTCTGCAAGTGACGGATCAAATCCCGTAACATAGGCGATATAATCAAAGCTCCCTCTTTTGATGGACAGATGTGCATACCGTATATACTTATAAAACATTCCATCAAGACGTTTATATTGTATGACCTTGAGGACGACCTCTATTTGGCGAGGCATTCTATTTTAATCACATATTGCATTGGGGCCTCACTATAAGAGGACCCTATTCGTGACCTATACAGAGAGTGTCTTTTGTGAGCATGACAAGCCAAAAGGCTACTGTGTCAATATGTCCCGTTCAGAGTACTCAGTGTTGTGGTCCATGGTGTTCCAAGTGCCAGCATTTTGTACTTGTGTGCCTCTTCCTGTCACTCCAATACACATATACGTCTACGCTTGAGTTCTGTTTGAATCCACCTGTTCACCACTGACATGTTCCACAGATTTGCCGCCTTTTCCGTTGCGGAGAGCAGGGAGCTGAAACAATTCCAAAACGTTTGGATTCAAATTGTGATTCGGGGATGTGTATTCCCTAAGGACCGTTATATAAGCAGTCCATTACAAGGCATCGTGTGGAATACACAAGACACTCCATCAACTCCGGTCAGTGTGTCTTTTTCACTGGCTTATCAGTGTAAGTATCAACTTGGATCCACTTACAGCGGACGGAGGATCCAAACATTGGTTATGCAATCGTGCACAATGTAGTTCTGCAATTGTTTCGATCGTCCGATGGGTTGATTAAATTGATCAAATATAAATCCATAAATGAGATTCGTCCTGTCATGTGCCGGATGTGGCCAGACGATGCTGGTTCATTGCTGTTTTGATGGGATGTCCCAATGGTAAAAGCAATTCGAAATGTTATTTACAGTTGGGTTAGTTGCCAACGATCAATCAATTAGCAGGAGAGTATCAAATATCCTGCTAATGTCTTCTAGAGGCAACAACAACTGGCTGAAAGGACTATTGGATGTTGAAGAAACGATCGTCACATTAGTTTAACTCAATTTGTAACAATTTGCAACACTTGATTAATTGTACCTTAGAACAGAACGCTTGCAAGTCTGCTGTCGATGGGAAATCAACTTGAGATATGTTATTTGTACGTTGTCTAACTCACAATAAAGCGTCTCATGTAATTCACCAAGAGACAACTCTATGTCCAATGTCATATATCTAGAGACAGCAAAACGTCCCATGATATTAAAACAGAGACGACCTTACGTCCCATGACATTAAAAAACAGACGACCTAACGTCCAATGACATTAAAACAGAGATGACCTAACGTCCCATGACATTAAAACAGAGACAGAAAAGCGTCCCATGACATTAAAACAGATAGTAAAGCGTGCTATGACATTAAAACAGAGACGAACTAACGTACCATGACATTAAAACAGAGACAAACTAACGTACCATGACATTAAAACAGAGACAGAAAAGCGTCCCATGACATTAAAACAGATAGTAAAGCGTCCTATGACATTAAAACAGAGACGAATTAACGTGCCATGACATTAAAACAGAGACAAACTAACGTACCATGACATTAAAACAGAGACGACCTAATGTACCATGACATTAAAACAGAGACAGCAAAACGTCCCATGACATTAAAACAGAGATCACCTAATGTACCATTAAATTAAGACAGAGACGACCTAACGTCCCATGGCATTTAAATAGAGACGACCTAACGAACCATGACATTAAAACAGAGACAGAAAAAACGTCCCATTGCATTCCAACAAGGATAATCAAAGGTCCCATGCCATTCACATACGGATGACAAAACAGATTTAACTCTCCATCACCTCATTGCAACAATGATATGAATTTATACTCATGCGAAATTATAAAATGAGTGACAAAGTATCAGCGATGAATAATAGAAAACCACACATGATTTTTTTATGAATGCGTGACCAATGCGACTCATGGCCTCGGTATCGATGTCTTGTCTTATCCAGTGATGAAGATCCACAACACACAGAGATCTATAATATATTGGTCAGGCTGGCTTTTAGTCCGCAAGATGGGAAAGGATTGGTAGTTGAGCCTTGACTGACCACTGCCGCTGACTTTAACGTATCAAGGCGAAATTTGCGCTTTGTAATGATTTGGATACAGCTGTCAACTTTACCCCAAATAATGGACTCCATCGCATGTTTAAAAGGGTTTTTTTTGAATATATGTAAATACTAACACAGACCAGTGAAATGATGACCACCCGTATCACTGCTTACAGAAGTAATCCTGGAATCAGTCGTATGAAGAAGCAGTACACCATGGATAGTGTCGAGTTCAATTCTACACTAAAGCAGACGCCGCTACCTACTACACGTCAACGGCATGAACCGATCAAGATGCGAATTGATGCTTTACTAGCCGGATGTACGGCTTTTGATGGATGACATAGGAAGGAACAAATGTTCAGTTCCTGTTTGTGGATTATGAAAATACCGATATACATTTACAATACATAAGTGAGTTCGACCACGCCAAATCTAACAAGATCATGACCGCGACACCAAGGGTACTAAATTATGCAAACAGAGCAATGGTCAATTGTTTTTAATGTAGCCTAGATGACGTAGCATTAGATAGCCTGTACCGATTGTACATCCCAATATTGTGTGTTACCAAAGGTTGATAGGCCAGATGACTGAGATGAAATCATTATTGCTATCTATTTCTGATATGCTGAGGAGCATAAAGCGCCACTGCATATGTGCGGATGAGAATAACACTGTCGCTGATGTTATTGGTTATATTGCCCATTACGTCTTGTTAATGCACCACAGCTACACCATATGTACATGCATGTGATAGATAAACGAAGGGAACCATATCAATTTCATGATGTAGGATAGGTCAAGATAAATTTCATCTGCTCAAGTTGATAACTTAAGTTAATTGTCCCCCCTCTATATCAGTTATTTCATCACTGGCAACAATAACATTTAATGAGAGGTGAAATAAAAGCCGTCGGCTAGGGATGATGTTGTCCCCCGCCTCATGCAATATGGCAGCCACGTTGTCCATATAATCAGCTAAATGTTGGTTCAGGGTCTATCGGATTACCAGGGTTCCTATTCCAGTACACACGTCATCCTTGCGATTAACCATGCCCCCACTACGGATTCCATGATCACAGGATGCAAACCAGGATTAGCAATCATTGTTTATAAAACAAGCCAGCTCCAGATCACATCAGCATGGAACCATACGCCACTAAATCGCCTGTTCAGAAACTGGAAAGAGAGGAAAATGAAATATCCATCCAAGCGAACAACTTGGTCCACGTGTTACATGAAGCGACCAACAAAAGTCACAATAGACTGGAAGCTGTAAAGGCCAAGTACAAAGCTGGAATAGGTCATTTCCTGGTGCGTGTAACTTGGCATTGCAATGATTCCTTTGCACACAGAATAATCTTTATTAGAACAATTCCCATTGAAATGTCGCGCCCCCCATTAATTACGCAGTATACTCTAATTTTCATAGCTCCCATATTCTCAACAGGCCGTGGCCGATGACTCATTGCCCCGAAAGAGGGATTAATTGAGGGATCAGTTTAAATAGAGAATTATTTCGAAGTTCTATCACAATAAAGTGAGCATCGGCGAAGTGATCCAGACACAATTGGATATTCTGGTTGGCATGGTAACATATGCGGTCACTAGAAATCGAGCTGGTAAACACATTTGTCATCTTATGATTGATGTCACAAATACCAAGTATATGTGTGGTGTATTACCGTTTCGTATTCTGTTTGCAGATTGCACTTGTCACACTCACTTTCACGCATGCGCCCCGCGCTCACGTGTTGTTGACTTAGTCCATGTTGGATTAAGTTTAGTATTAATTAACCAATGTTATTTGCCTTCACACAACCAGAAACACTACAAATTGGCGACGAGGATGTGTGCTATTCTTTGCTAAAGTACCCGCCACCATTTCCCTCGGATGTTGGATGCTGTCATCGCCTAGGTGAGCCCAGCAGCAACGGTTAGCTCTTTCGAACTAAGTACGGGAGTATGCACTCCCTCTTAGTTCTGGCGTCCAACGATAATTCCCGACATAAGTCAACGGAATTATCAAGAGTTCCACTGCTTTACCTAGTTTTAGCTAATAAAATCAACTCACCAAACATTTATAGGAACAGAAGCTGAATTTCAGCAACAACAGTATCCTGTGAATTAGTATTTTGGCCTAAAACACACCAAACGGTAATATCTGAGCCCGACTTGGCAACATGGCGGCGAGGCGGCGGAAACTAACCAGCGGGAGGATACACCAATTGGAACATAGGCGAGACAGCTCACAAGACGCGGGTTCACAGGGACCATTTGTGGCACGAAGCTAAAAGCTAAAATGACCTTGTCTAACATGTAGAAAAGGCCATTAACATTCACTGTCGCACACAAATATCACACCGAATCACGAAGAAAGAAAACGAAAACCTGGGGAAAAGGCGACAGGAATTATCAGCAATAGTTTTTTGCCTATGTTCTCACCGCCTTATTTACATCGGAAGTTTCTGGGGCTGTCTGGGATATCGTCCTCCGCGCTTGTATTTCGGAAGAAAATATCACCGGTAAACTTGGAAAGTCATCGAAAATATAGTTTTTCCGCAGACGATAGGAATATGAAACATTATCTCGAACCGAATTAGATAATAACTTTCGACACTGATCGCCCGAAACTCGTCAGAACATGCATATTTCGTGAAAAAAGTGGCGAGTTCTGGGTTGATCGAATGCATCGACCAAAAAATTTAGCTCTATCTGTTGGACCGACAAGGTGATAAATAGAACCTGACGTTGGTCTTTTGGGCTAGCAACGGTACCGTAGCAACTTCCCACACATTTAAAAATGGAGGACCATATCAATCTGTCGCTGCCCCCATTCAACCCAGAGCCGCACGACTCGTGTGCGACACGCTGGGACCGCTGGCTGAAAAGACTTCGTTGTTGCCAAAAATATCACAGACGACAACCGAAAACAGGCCATGTTACTGCACTACGGGGGAGAAGAGGTATTTGAGATTCATGAAGCACTGTCCGTCGAGGATCAAACGATTGACTCGTATACAAGCCTCACCGCGAAACTCACCGAATATTTTGCGCCAAAGCGAAATGTCGAGTACGAGGTATACCTGTTCCGACAGACGACACAACAGCCTGGTGAGTCGCTCGACAAATTCTATGCGCGATTACTGCAAATGTCGAGAAATTGTGACTTTACTGATGCAGCCCGCGAGATAAAGTCCCAGATTATCCAGAAGTGTGTTTTATCGAAAATTCGCGATAAGGGACTTCGTGAACCAAATCTATTGCTGTCCGACCTGCTACAGTATGGCCGTACACAGGAAGCGACCATGACCCAAGTGAAGCCCATGGGTGGATCGACGGAACGCACCAAGGCTACGCCTGCTGTCCACCGTGTCGATGCTCGTCCCGGATCGTTCAAGCAACGTTTCAACAAGCCGAAACCACAGAAACGTGTGCCAAACCAGCCGTCGACGTCAACGGACCAAGCCAAGACTTGCTGTCCCGGTTGTAGCAATGCCAAGGGTCACATGAATCGAGCCAAGCAGTCCCCTGCCTGGGGTAAGCAGTGCGGGAAATGCAACAAATACAACCACTTCGCATCAGTGTGCCGTGGAGGTGCACCAGCCCTGCAGCGCCAACCACCTGCCGCTAACGCTCACGCCCGTACTCACTTTATGCAGGATGTGTCCGCAGTTCTGGATGATTCCGAGTACGCTGTGTTCACTGTCCAGTCCCGCTCACCGCGAGGTCCTTATGTGTACCAGATCAAACTCAATGGTTCCCCGACCCAGATGGACATAGACACTGGTGCCGCGCTCAGTGCTCAGCAATACGATCGATTACCCTGTTCTGTACGACTCCATTGGGACTTTGTTTTAGGCATGTCGAACATGAAGGCCAGAATTATGATCTCCCCTTACTTGTCGTCTCCGACGATGGTCCCAACCTCCTTGGGAGAGATTGGCTGCAGTGTATTAGGCTTAACTGGCCTCAACTCCACCGTGTAGAGGCTGTGCCATTTGGCAGTCTTCCTAAACTCTACCCGCAGTTGTTCTCAAATAAACTCGGTTGAGCCTGGTGATTGTTTTCGGTGTTACGAAGTTTCATAAATACCTTTATGGTCGGGCCTTACCATTTTCTCAGACCACAAGCCGCTACTGGGTCTGTTGCACGAACAGAAAGCGATATCACTGACAGCCAGCGCCCGTATTCAGCGCTGGGCCCTGATTTTAGCAAACTACTGCTACCACTTAGACTATCGCCCTGGTCCCCAGATAGCCAACTCAGACGATCTCAGCAGACTGCCCCTCAAAACCGGTTTGACGTCCGTGCCAGTCCCTGAGGAGACAATTCTCACCCTCTCAAGTCTCGACGACACTCCAGTTACGGCAAAACTGGTGGCCCAGTGGGTTGCCAAGGACCCCATACTCTCGCTTGTGGCCAAGTACTTGCGCAAAGGTTGGCCATATGCCGCCGGAGAAATGAACTTTCAATCGAGCAAGGATGCATTTTATGGGGATCCCGTGTCGTAATCCCACCCCCAGGCAGAGACACTATCCTTGCTGATCTCCATGAAACTCACCCCGGAATCGTCCGGATGAAATCCCTCGCCAGAAGCTATGTCTGGTGGCCGGGGATGGAAAAAGAAATCGAAGCTACCGTACGTTCGTGTCACTCGTGCCAGCAACAAGCTGTCAGCCCACCGAAAGGTAATCTACACCCTTGGGAGTGGCCGGGAAGGCCCTGGCACCGCCTCCACATTGACTACGCAGGGCCCGTGGAAGGCAAGATGCTGCTAGTAATCGTGGATGCACACAGCAAGTTGGTTGAGTGTCATATCGTGCCCTCTGCAAACTCCGCGAACACCATCATCAAGACTACAGACGTTCGTGACCCATGGTCTTCCGGCACAACTGGTCAGCGATAATGGCACGCCCTTCACCAGCGAAGAATTTGCGCCATACCATCCCGCCAGCAACGGTTTAGCAGAACATGCAGTCCAAACCGTCAAGAACGGCTTGAGGAAAACAGTCAGTCCCAATCTCGAGACTCGCGTGTACCGTTTCCTCGCAACATATCGTCTCACACCCCAGACAACTACTGGCGAATCATCCGCAGAGCTACTGCTTAAACGACGCCCGAGGTCTCGGCTTGACCTTCTGTGTCCTGACGTCCAAGGAAAGGTACTTTCCAAGCAAGCTAGTGGTCTCCGTGATCACGGCGATGAACGCTCGTTCTTCTGTGGCGACGCTGTCTGGTCAATGAACTTTGCTGGCACCCCTAAATGGTTGCCCGGCGTGTTAGAGACTCAAACAGGCCCTGTTTCCTTCATGGTACGTCTGCCAGATGGACGCCTGTGGAAGCGACACATCGATCACTTGCGTCAGCGACTGCCGAATGAGCCGCAACCCGTCCCACTTGTCACTGACGAACCAGTTGTTCAACTGCCGCATCCGGACGTCATAGGTCGACCCATCGCTACAGAATCGTCTGCAGGCCGAGTTCCCGCAAACGCCAAGCCAGCTCCGCCTCCAGCTGCCCTGACGCCTCAACGGAACGCTTGCATCTCGGCAACACCACCGACATCTGAACATACCAGACCACCCGATACTCGTATCACCACCGCAATCCGCGTATCGACATCAGCCGCTACTCCCCTGCGACAATCGTCACGCGTGATTCTACCTATCTCTTCTGCATATCGAGATCACGTGAGAGAGCGCGGCAGAGCCAGGAGATCATTAGCGTGTTTTGACTCAAGGAGTTCACACGTGCTCTCACACGTCTCTAGATTACCATGTTCTGTGTTTTTGTATTGTGTACTTTTAGCGGGACTTTGGTGTGATTTGAACTTTGCCGCGTAGATTAAAAAACTTCTCGCATGAATCGTGTGCTGACCTTGTTGGCAGCATTTTGGCGGCCATGACCGCCTCGGATGACCAACAGTTAGTTAACTCTATACCCAAACATAGTGCCAAGCCAGTGTCTGGCAAGTGCACGGATAAGAGCTCAAAGGCAGAATCTGTAGTGTCCGCGGACATTACTAACATCCCGATTGAGTCAGACTCGTCAAAAAGCTGTCTCTATAAAGACTAAGAAGCTTTTGACCAAACCGTCAGGTAAAAGCGCCAAGCCTGTGGCTTCGCAAGATGACATGGCTTTCATCAGGAGCTCGTTAGCTGCGCTAACTGAGTCAGTTAACGCCCTTAACCCCGTGGTCACTGAGCTCAAGGCAGGTATGACTGCTATCAAGATGACATAAGCATAGGTCTGTTTGCCTCTAACGAACCCTTGAAAGACGATTCGTTCCATGTGTGTGCACAGCAGGAGGGAGGTGAAATTAGCGATAGTGGCCAAGAAGGCACCAGCATCCCACCCACTCAACAAACTTTGCTCATCTTCCTACATAAGCTGGACAGCTGTGTCGGCCACTGTTGTGGACTAACTGCTTACACACGGGATGTCGAAAGACAATAAATCTCTGGCGCTGGACAAATTTCCAAAGCCAATTAACTGTGAGAAATTGGAACCGGTGCGCGTGAACCCTGAGATTTATAACAGCATCAAGAAGGAGTCCCGCCACGAGGACGCTATGATTCATCGTGCCCAGAAACTTTTGCTCGCTGGCATCACGGCTACAGTCACCGTCCTGAACGACTTCGTTACAGCAGAGAGAGAGGGAGGTAATTGCCCCACTCCTCAGCAAACCATGTCGGGACTATCAGAAGCCATAAGTCTGCTCGGTGATAGTTCTCATGCACTGGATCTAAGACGTAGAGCCGCGTTCCGACCTGAGTTGAAACTTAGTGCAGTGAGTCAGAGCCTGTCACTACCCTGCTTTTCGGAGAAGAGCTTGGAAAATACTGTCCAAAGCCTTAGTGAAACCACCAAGGTTACCCGTCAGCTGACTGGATACAACAGACATTCGCGAGGCGGGTCACGTGATCGCACCTTCACTTCGTCACACAAACGCTTCCCTTTTTAGGGTCAGGCCAGCAGGGTCAGTGGCGACCTCGACCTTACGTCAGCGGCAGCAGCCGTACCCAGCTATCCAGTCGTCCTTATCGAGGGAAGCGCCAACCCACGACCAGGTGGGACAAATCTCAAAAGCACAACAATGTGTAAACACTGTGCTTGCAAAAGCTGAGGTGAGTGAGGATATTCCTTTGAATATTACTCGGGCTGGCAACATTAAAAACCACTTTCACAGCTGGAAGGCTGTCACCACAGACCCGAACATTTTGAACATTGTACGGGTCTATCTATTGAATTTGTCTCAAAACCCTTGCAAAGGTATGAACCAAGGCGTTCACGTTACACACACATAGAAGCAGTGTTTCTAAACGCAGAAATTGATCATTGTTGGGTAAAGGTGTCATTGTTAAGTCGATGCACGAGCCCGACGAATTTATTTCTTCAGTTTTTCTGATACCCAAGAAACAGGGTACTTTCAGGCTGATTTTGAACTTGAAGGATTTGAATACATTTGTTTACCGCCACTTTAAGATGGATACTCTTCAACACTGCCTGAATCTAATGACTCGTGACTGTTATATGGGTTCCCTTGATTTAACGGACGCCTATTACTCCGTGCCAGTGGCAGAAAGTGACCAGAAATTTCTCAAGTTCCGTGTTAATGCCCTGCAGGACATTACCACTCACGCGGTAGACCTGCTGGACATTACCACTCACTGGGTAGACCTGCTGGACATTACCACTCACGCGGTAGACCTGCTGGACATTACCACTCACGCGGTAGACCTGCTGAACATCACCACTCACGCGGTAGACCTGCTGGACATCACCACTCACGCGGCAGACCTGCTGGACATTACCACTCACGCGGTAGACCAGCAGGACATCACTTCCCGATATTAGATGTTGTATACAACGTTATATGTCACATCCAATATTGGATGGGTGTGCCCAATGTGCTATAAATTGCCGTAAGCCTGTCATATTATTGTTTTGTGGAATAAGAAATTGCATGGTACGTAAATTGTGTCACATAGCATATCCAATTTCGCATATAAAATAAACCAGACCCATTTGTTAGCCATTTACCGTAAATTATGGGACTGTCGACATCGCCTTGTTAATTGAAGCTTTCCAGATGGCCATTGGGTGAGAATATTGCGGCCTCGTTTCACTTCCGCTACACACTATTGGCATTGACCAGAATAGCACGTGACAACACCTAGTGCCGTCCAGCCTTCCGCTATTCTGAGTAACTTCTTTTGGTTCATTTTGATACTAGGCGGTCATCTCTTAATCACAACTAAATATTGCAACTGCAAAACCAGAGGATGTGTTTTGGTCCGTTTTGTAAAGTATTCACTTTTCAGACTTACCAAATATTGAATAATGCAAGCGGAAATGAAGAAGCGGCATGTTTGTTGGTTCTGCGAATCGTGGAGGTGGCTGCATGATGCATGAAGTGAACGAACCAATCGCCCGCTTTCCGGGGCCAGTAAACAGATACGCTTGGTGATTGGATGTTACTTGTCTTACTTGAATTGGGTAAAGACGTTTCCTAGTGATTGCTATCAACCAACAGAGGAATCAAAAGCGGGTAAGCCTTCGTCTTATGATGGATTATGCGTCTGTGTTTGGGAGGCAGAGAAGTTGCATTTAATGCTGTGGTCATGGGTTTACCTATGTCGTTCCGTCATTTCATTGAGGGGGCGTGGGGGTGTAGCAAATGAAGTACACCCATACTCTCTTCTTCACTTCTGTTCATCAAATGAACTAGCAGTCCAATGAACTATATTTACAATGAGACAAAAAAGGAAGTGATGTTTATAAGAAGCTCAGAAATATTACCGTCTGATTGTCAATTATTTGTTTGTGTATTCCCAGCTTTTTCATTTAATACAACGCAAAGCAGCTGAATCAAGTAGCTTATTCAGCAACATCTCTTACTTCCGCTGAATGAGCTCCCTGGTGACACCGATATTAAGGAGGCTTGTTGTTATTGGCAACAACGGCTCGGCGGGGCATAGAGAATAACCGCTCTGGAAACAGGTACTAGTGTGGCTGGTACATCTACCACTCATTCTATCATCTATCCAATAACCACCCAGTTGTACTCTAGTTCGATTATCAGATTACTTTAGAACACAATTTTATCTCCGGTTATATTACAGATGTAACATATTGTCTGTAAAATATCATGATTGCGTTACCGTGGTGACCACTGCTGACTTACCGTGAAGACCAGATCCCTGTTGTCGCACCGCAGTGAACAGATCCCTGTTATCGTGCCATGGTGAACAGATCCCTATTGTCTTACCGTGGTGAACAGATCCCTGTTATCGTGCCATGGTGAACAGATCCCTGTTGTCTTACCAGGGTAAACATATACCTGTTGTCTTACCATGGTGAACAGATCCCTGTTGTCTCACCATGGTGAACAGATCCCTGTTGTCTTACCATGGTGAACAGATCCCTATTGTCTTACCATGGTGAACAGATCCCTGTTGTCTTACCATGGTGAACAGATCCCTGTTGTCTTACCATGGTGAACAGATCCCTGTTGTCTTACCATGGTGAACAGATCCCTGTTGTCTTACCATGGTGAACAGATCCCTGTTGTCTTACCATGGTGAACAGATCCCTGTTGTCTTACCATGGTGAACAGATCCCTGTTGTCTTACCATGGTGAACAGATCCCTGTTGTCTTACCATGTGAACAGATCCCTGTTGTCTTACCATGGTGAACAGATCCCTGTTGTCTTACCATGGTGAACAGATCCCTGTTGTCGTGCCGCGGTGATCAGATCCCTGTTGTCTTACCGTGGTGACCACCCGGGAAATCTAAAGGTGGGTGTTCTCCAGCACCTCATGTGGGTTCGAGGCGGCGTTCCCTTTCAATGAGGTTATCGAACAACTAAGCGTAGAACATACAAGTATCTACATGGTTAAAAGGAAGAAAATAAAATATAAAAATTTCCTCAGATAATAATAGATCTTACGATTAAATTATTGCCAATAAGACAATGATAGCGAAATCAAACGATCAATGATATGAAGAGCAGTGCATTGTATGCGTTGCATATGATCCCTACACTGAACACCCATCCGCCATCATCTATCCAAGCAGGCAATTGCTCAGCGCGTATATCCGGGACTAAATACGTGTGCCATTCAGTAATGCATCACTGGTCTCAGAAACGCCAGGTAGTGGCTGCATAATTCAGGGAAAAGGAACGATTCCTTAAGAGGATGTAGTTGACGGAAGTGTTTGGTAACGCGATGTGACGGGCCTTTGTTGATTGCGTTTAGAATTCAGTTCCCCATTGGTTTAATGGAATGATAAAATCAATAGGAACAAGCAACCTAAAGGCTCATTTACCTACAGAAGTTCGGATAAAAGAGCACTCGTATATTGGTTTATATTCCACCAGTGTTAATTACTCACCCGGCTTCATCGCGGTACACCATCGTATAAACGCTTCTTGCAATAATGAACACAATTCCGTCAGACGCATTACGGAATCAACCAAAGGCGAACAACGCAAATGCAGACAAAACAGTTGAGCGATCCGGGTTGAGAACATCGAACATGCATTAGACAGAGCATGTACGTGACATGCTGTTATTTTATGCATACAGGAGACCAAACAAACGCCCGTAGATTAACTCCTGGTGACGGAGGTGCTTGGTAATGTTAAAGGACTGGTGTTGTTTGAAAGCGTCTTGTGACTTGCCATTTGTCTTCCCATGGCAGCTACAAACCTCGTCCTATTACTGTCGTGAATATATGTGCCAGTGGCCAAATATCAGCTGCATTTATACAACCCTTACAGTCATAAGGTATTCAAGCGATACAAACGCACGATAATTCTATTTAGGCACAACGTATTTCATCTTGTCATACACGATGGTATATTCCATAAATACATCTGACAATAAGCTGACTTCTCTATCAGAGTCTTGATCGTCTTTATCCCATGCAATACAAAAATGCTGATTAACATGCAGATGAAATTCTTACACAGAACTCTATATTTATGTTGCATTGCAACTGTTGTAACTCGATTAAATATGCGACACCCACAATAAGTCTGGTTCTGATGAAAGTCAATTAAGGCTAAGGCACATGAAGCAATAAATCAAGTCGATTATTACTCATTACTATTTAGCTAGCTTCCTTTCTTAATCACAACGGCGTATGGATCATCTGGGTGTTTGTGTAGAAGTATGCATTACACAAGAAGTTAGCAGTGAGGGAATAGGGCGATGTACGTGTGTCAGATGAGTGTGGTGTGGTGTACGTGTGTCAGATGAGTGTGGTGTGGTGTACGTGTGTCAGATGAGTGTGGTGTGGTGTACGTGTGTCAGATGAGTGTATGTGTGGTGTGGTGTACGTGTGTCAGATGAGTGTGGTGTGGTGTACGTGCGTCAGATGAGTGTGGTGTGGTGTACGTGTGTCAGATGAGTGTGGTGTGGTGTACGTGTGTCAGATGAGTGTGGTGTGGTGTACGTGTGTCAGATGAGTGTGGTGTGGTGTACGTGTGTCAGATGAGTGTGTGTGGTGTACGTGTGTCATATGAGTGTGGTGTACGTGTGTCAGATGAGTGTGGTGTGGTGTACGTGTGTCGGATGAGTGTGGTGTGGAGTACGTGTGTCAGGTGAGTGTGGTGTGGTGTACGTGTGTCAGATGAGTGTGGTGTGGTGTACGTGTGTCAGATGAGTGTGGTGTACGTGTGTCAGATGAGTGTGGTGTGGTGTACGTGTGTCAGATGAGTGTGGTGTGGTGTACGTGTGTTGGTGTACGTGTGTCAGATGAGTGTGGTGTGGTGTACGTGTGTCAGATGAGTGTGGTGTGGTGTACGTGTGTCAGATGAGAGTGGTGTGGTGTACGTGTGTCAGATGAGTGTGGTGTGGTGTACGTGTGTCAGATGAGTGTGGTGTGGTGTACGTGTGTCAGATGAGTGCGGTGTGGTATAAGTGTATCAGATGAGTGCGGTGTGGTATAAGTGTATCAGATGCGTGTGGTGTGGTGTATGGTTTTTATATGAGTGTGATCATTTTGCTATTACATGGGCCTACCTGTTGGTTAAGATGATTTAGTAACTATTATGCACCATCGATATATCCAATTAAACATACACATCGTGATTTGGCACTGCATAAAGAGTACGAACACAATCAGCCGATTTTTTAACAAAGCACCGGTTCAAGTATTTTGAACGCCAGATGTTAAAGGTTAGTGAGCGCTGGTCGTTATAGCTATGTTGGATGTATTGCTCAGCAAAAGGTTAATGAGCGCTGATCGCTAAAGCTATGTTGGATGTATTGCTCAGGAAAAGGTTAGTGAGCGCTGGTCGCTATAGCTATGTTGGATGTATTGCTCAGGAAAAGGTTAGTGAGCGCTGGTCGCTATAGCTATGTTGGATGTATTGCTCAGGAAAAGGTTAGTGAGCGCTGGTCGCTAAAGCTATGTTTGATGTATTGCTCAGGGTTATAGAGAACCATCGGTGAGGCGATATGTCATGCCGTCCGCCACGCTTCTCGGACGTTTTGTTTTCTCCTTAGGCCACGGGGTCGATAAAGGTTACGCTCAACCTGTGACAGTTATATATTCTCTGTGTCGTATAGTTGAAAACCTCCAAGTTCATCATTACATATAATTGCTCAGAGCGGATACGATTATAAATGTCCAACATCAACAATGGCAATATGATGGTCTTCATTCTGTGATGGCTGTGTTGGTCACCGTACACTCACGTGGCGGATATAGGGAACAGAAATGCGGCCGAGCAAGCATTACCTACAGGTACCAACCAACTTACTTCAAAGATACATCCGCCTCTGATTGGTTGTACTATAAAAATCACGATGAAAATAATTCTCGCTGGCGAGAAATAACATGCATGGACATGTACTTACTGTCGCGTATAAAATGCTTTACAGAGCGTCCATGGACATGGCAAATACGTCAACACTTCCAACGCGAATGAATATTTCGCCATTCATCGTGACATGACATCAGCTACATGACACCAGCTGCATGACATCAGCTACAAGACAACAGCTTCATGACACCATCTTCATTACATCAGCTACAAGACAACAGCTGCATGACATCAGCTACAAGACAACAGCTGCATCAGCTACAAGACGACAGCTACAAGACAACAGCTTCATGACACCATCTTCATTACATCAGCTACCAGACAACAGCTGCATGACATCAGCTACATGACAACAGCTGCATTACATCAGCTACAGCATAACAGCTGCATGACATCAGCTACAAGACAACAGCTTCATGACACCATCTTCATTACATCAGCTACAAGACAACAGCTGCATGAAAACAGCTATATCACATTAGTTTCATGACACCAGCTACATGACATTAGCCGCATTACACAAGCTACATGACATCAGCTGCATCATACCAAATTCATCACACCAGCTGCATCACACCATTTATATGACACTACCTTTATGACATGAGCTGCATGATACCAGCTACATGTGTGTGTGTGTGTGTTTAGGTGGGTGTGTGTGTTAATGTTTATGAGCGTCCCTCTTCTCCTCCCTACCGCCTGCATCTAGCCAGTTGCGAACTGATCCGCGCATGCAACTTTCCAAGAGGAAGCTGCTGCTGTGCACAAAGCACGCCCTCAATGTCACAAGTTCATGTCTAACGTGAGACGCTTGGCGTGTTCATTCATGTCCAACGTGAGACGCTTGGCGTGTTCATTCATGTCCAACGTTAGACGCTTGGCGTGTTCATTCATGTCCAACGTTAGACGCTTGGCGTGTTCATTCATGTCTAAACGTTAGACGCTTGGCGTGTTCATTCATGTCTAAAGTTAGACGCTTGGCGTGTTCATTCATGTCTAACGTTAGTGGCTTGGCGTGTTCATTCATGTCTAACGTGAGACGCTTGGCGTGTTCATTCATGTCTAAAGTGAAATGTTGGCGTGTTCATTCATATCTAACGTGGATGGCTTGGCGCGTTCATTCGTTTCTAACGTGGATGGCTTGGCGTGTTCATTCATGTCTAACGTTAGAAGCTTGGCGTGTTCATTCATGTCTATTGATCCAATCCATTGTAGACCGCCATTACCTCGTCGGATTTCAGCTTGAATTTAGAGTCGCAAAAGTGAGACAGCTCAACCTAATTAATGCAGTATCATGTAAGCGTGTGTGCAAAGACTGCAACCAATATAGGCACGTTCCTGAGATACTACACGCATGAAAGGGGTGTTTTATTCGGAAATACCTGTTGTCATGTGCATGACACTGAACGGCATTCCTTCGTGTTGCGTATTGGCACTATACAGCCGTATATATTCATATATTCCACACTGTGATGAAATTATATCAGCATCATCGATGAGGCAGTCTAATGTGAGTAAGGGACGATGTTAATACCCGTTATGACAGTGGTCTGGGTAGTTCTCTGCGTAAGGCGTTCATGCTGCACGAGTTAATCTCACTTAGCCATACTCGTTATATTTAATCATATAATTAAACTGTACTGAACGCATTTAGTCATTTGAACATCTGTAGACAGATAATATCAACTTGCTCCATGTCTTTGATATAGCTGCTAGTACAGACAATGATAACGATGTGAATGTTATCAGCACTTACCGCCACGCTGAGACGTACGACCACTCATACCGCCTCGCCGTCTTGTCCTCTTGACATGCGATCCACCTCACGAGAATGGAAGGACGTTATGATGCATCGCTGGTGCCTTTCTTAGGTTATCATGGCGACCATTAGGAAACTTCCCATTTTCATTAAATCGACAAAAATATGCCTTCAACGTCAGTAGCAAAAGGCGCAAAACGGTAGCAGATACAATACGGGCGGTAAAACAGCACAGGTTATTGAGCGTCTGTCTAAAGCATCTTGGTTACCCCTTGGGGGTTCGGGGGTACAATAGGCTCACTGTATCCTTCTGCATGTCGTAAGATGAGACAATTAGGGGGCAACCTGTTGGATGTGGGTTGCGACTCGTATCGGAGGGCAATGGGCTCCTGGTATTTGAGCGGAGTGGTCCTTGCGAGGGCCATATCTGCAACACACCACTTGGCCCTAGACGAGAGGCTGGGATGCCCCGGTCCAGTCCAGCGGCTGGTAGTGACTTGCACTGGGATCATCGTTTCAATTATTATCTTTTACATCTTCATTTCATTTATCCCAGAAGGCGGCTGCTTAATCAGGTCAATCTTATCAATTAACCTTTCTTGGTACCATATAACACACGTGTGTTGGTGTGCCGTTAAACTCTATACTTACTAAAGCATCTTGGTTGAACATACCTTCAACCGACTTAACATGCATGCTTGTATCGGGATCGTGTTCATCAGCGTAACAGAGGAGGCCAAATTAACATAAGTAATTTTATGCATTCAGATAACTACCATAAACAAGCATATCTCCTTGATATCAAAGAGTGGTGTCTAAGGAACATAAAAGCTAACGTGCTGTATTATCATTGTGTTAATATACACAGACAACATATTCCATGACAGACATGGCTTTATATACAGTCTGTAGTCATGGCTTTATATACAGTCTGTAGTCATGGCTTTATATACAGTCTGTAGTAGTCATGGCTTTATATACAGTCTGTAGTAGTCATGGCTTTATATACAGTCTGTAGTAGTCATGGCTTTATATACAATCTGTAGTCATGGCTTTATATACAGTCTGTAGTCATGGCTTTATATACAGTCTGTAGTCATGGCTTTATATACAGTCTGTAGTAGTCATGGCTTTATATACAGTCATGGCTTTATATACAGTCTGTAGTAGTCATGGCTTTATATACAGTCTGTAGTCATGGCTTTATATACAGTCTGTAGTAGTCATGGCTTTATATACAGTCTGTAGTAGTCATGGCTTTATATACATCTGTAGTCATGGCTTTATATACAGTCTGTAGTAGTCATGGCTTTATATACAGTCTGTAGTAGTCATGGCTTTATATACAGTCTGTAGTAGTCATGGCTTTATATACAGTCTGTAGTAGTCATGGCTTTATATACAGTCTGTTGTAGTCATGGCTTATTATACAATCTGTAGTCATGGCTTTATATACAGTCTGTAGTCATGGCTTTATATACAGTCTGTAGTCATGGCTTTATATAGTCTGTAGTCATGGCTTTATATACAGTCTGTAGTCATGGCTTTATATACAGTCTGTAGTCATGGCTTTATATACAGTCTGCAGTAGTCATGGCTTTATATGCAGTCTGTAGTCATGGCTTTATATACAATCTGTAGTCATAGCTTTATATACAGTCTGTAGTCATGGCTTTATTTACAGTCTGTAGTCATGGCTTTATATACAGTCTGTAGTCATGGCTTTATGTACAGTCTGTAGTAGTCATGGCATT
Organism: Urechis unicinctus; assembly: GCA_034190875.2. Taxonomy (NCBI): domain Eukaryota; kingdom Metazoa; phylum Annelida; class Polychaeta; order Xenopneusta; family Urechidae; genus Urechis; species Urechis unicinctus. The sequence goes on along the minus strand of CM067350.1, from coordinate 76,609,652 downwards.
GTATACCGTCTGTTGTATTCTTGGCTTTATATACAGTCTGTAGTCATGGCTTTATATACAGTCTGTAGTCATGGCTTTATATACAGTCTGTAGTACAGTAGTCATGGCTTTATGTACAGTCTGTAGTCATGGCTTTATATACAGTCTGCAGTCATGGCTTTAGTCAGTCATGGCTTTATATACAGTCTGCAGTCATGGCTTTATATACAGTCTGTAGTAGTCATGGCTTTAGTACAGTGTAGCATGGCTTTATATACAGTCTGCAGTAGTCGTGGCTTTATTTACAGTCTGTATTAGTCATGGTTTTATATACAGTCTGTAGCCATGGCTTTATATACAGTCTATAGTCATGGCTTTATGTACAGTCTGCATTCATGGCTTTATATACAGTCTGTAGTCATGGTTTTATATACAGTCTGTAGTCATGGCTTTATGTATAGTCTGTAGTCATGGCTTTATTTACAGTCTGTAGTCATAGCTTTATATATAGTCTGTAGTCATGGCTTTATATACAGTCTAGTCATGGCTTTATATACAGTCTGTAGTCATGGCTTTATGTAGTCTGCAGTAGTCATGGCTTTATATACAGTCTGTAGTCATGGCTTTATATACAGTCTGTAGTCATGGCTTTATATACAGTCTATAGTCATGGCTTTATGTACAGTCTGCATTCATGGCTTTATATACAGTCTGTAGTCATGGTTTTATATACAGTCTGTAGTCATGGCTTTATGTATAGTCTGTAGTCATGGCTTTATATACAGTCTGTAGTCATAGCTTTATATATAGTCTGTAGTCATGGCTTTATATACAGTCTGCAGTAGTCATGGCTTTATATACAGTCTGTAGTCATGGCTTTATATACAGTCTGCAGTAGTCATGGCTTTATATGCAGTCTGTAGTCATGGCTTTATATACAATCTGTAGTCATAGCTTTATATACAGTCTGTAGTAGCCATGGCTTTATGTACAGTCTGTAGTAATCATGGCTTTATATACAGTCTGTAGTCATGGCTTTATATACAGTCTGAAGTCATGGCTTTATATACAGTCTGTAGTCATGGCTTTATATATAGTCTGTAGTCATGGCTTTATATACAGTCTGTAGTCATGGCTTTATATACAGTCTGTAGTCATGGCTTTATATACAGTCTGTAGTCATAGCTTTGTTTACAGTCTGTAGTAGTCATCGCTTTATGTACAGTCTGTAGTCATGGCTTTATATACAGTCTGTAGTCATGGCTTTATATACAGTCTGCAGTAATCATGGCTTTATATACAGTCTGCGGTCATGGCTTTATATACAGTCTGTAGTCATAGCTTTATATACAGTCTGTAGTAGTCATGGCTTTATATACAGTCTGTAGTCATGGCTTTATGTACAGTCTGTAGTAGTCATGGCATTGTATACAGTCTGTTGTAGTCTTGGCTTTATATACAGTCTGTAGTCATGGTTTTATATACAGTCTGTAGTTATGGCTTTATATACAGTATGTAGTCATGGCTTTATATACAGTCTGTAGTTATGGCTTTATATACAGGCTTTATGTGAATGGTTCATAGAAACTATTGGTCAGCACTAATTTGTCAAAAAGCTTTTATTTAAATAAAACATTCTAAAATGAGCTCTGACACAACAAATATGACCATTTTGGATCGCTGGGCAGATCCATTACCAAGCACCTAGCACTCCAGCGGGAGCTCCCCGTCTCACTGGGATTGCATTGTTTTATGCGCAATCACACTTCACTGTGCCTTATATATAAATACCACTAGTGCTCTTTAATTTTTCCACAAAGTATTCGTTCAATATCCTGAAGAATCTTATATGTTGCATTGTTCAACTGGATCCCGATGGAACGAGTATTTACGCCACTCGCGAAACGAATAGTGCTCCATCGGCTGCCAACATTAGCAGCACGATACCACATCAAAAAGCCTGTGTAACTATGCTAATAGGGCTCACTCTAACTGGCTAATGTGACGAGCATTTCCGTTAGTGAGGGAGCCAATCAGGATTACAAATTTATTTGCAACATTGCTACACGACATAGATGGGAATACTCAAATACTTTTGGATAGAATGCGGATGTGAACGACATCATCATAAAGTTCTTAACGAGGTGATATGGAACAACATCTGTTCAAACTGAAGCAATGCAATGTGTAGGCAAGGCAACTCGCACCTGGTGTTTTGATGATCTGATGCCACCTTAGGGGCGAGGGTCCGTATGCAGAATCTTGAGCGTTATAAGCAAATTTGCTCCTTCTCGCAATGCAGACAAGGGACAGTTTAAAAAACAGATTTTCATATCCATAAATGTCTTACCCTCAATCTTGCCTAGAGTCCAACAACAGTCATACTCCTTAATCAACAGAATCAACGAAATCCAACACAATTTTAAAATTGTTGTCCAACATGGCTACCGCGCGAATCGAAAACGTGAATAAGAATTAACGCAATTATGTTGCATTGTGGGAGTCGGCCATGTTGAGTTTTTGAACAAAGTTTCATGATGTGTCCTATTTTGGTGCTCAAACAGAACAAGTAGACAAAACTGTAGTAATAGAAACAGTCCTCGTGTCATTTTGTGATATAATCTTGCATTTTGCTTTTTTTGCTTGGAGGGCTTTGGTAAGTTTTAGCGAAATGACTTCGGAACCTCGGAAATTTCACAGGCGGCTCTTCGCCTCTACAGCTCGGATGTGAGAGATCGAAAGTAGTAAATGGCGCGGAGCTGTCAGAGGCGGAGTTTCTTTGCCTATGCAATGTGGTGATGCCAAAAGAGTCGACATGTTGTGGTACAATATCTCCAACTTCACCAGACACATCTACGCTGCACAAGTAAGTCTGGTACTTGATGATATTATAGTAGTTACAGCTACTGGGGTAGGCTACCAACCAACATAGTTGTAACAACTTAACTCTTATTCTACTATCACATTGCACTGCTGCCAAGCGAGTGCCATTCCAACATTCTACAGCCGCAGCTTAGACTAAACCAAAAAGTGACAAGGAAACACCTTTATAAAAGATATTATCTTACAGTGAACTAAGAATAAGGTTATAAAGAAGCATTTGTAACATACACAGCAAAGAGACAGCAGCATTTCCCATCTACCAGGCAGTGTACTTGTAGTCAAGCCCACGTTTAGTTTCCAGGGTGCTTCACTTGATGTAAAAGTGTGTCACCAGGGTTGGACAGATATGTTAGAGGTAAAGTACTCATACAGCACCCATGTTCGAGGATATTTGAAGCAGCCACTGTCGTTCCACACTTTTGTCGTTGGTGGTAGATGGGCTGATGGACCTCTTGTCCACACAGTACTTAATGTATCCAGTTTGCGACATTAAGGATCAATCAAAAGAAGAAACCTACATTGACAGATAATTCACCACGTGTCAATTTGCTCGAATGGACTCTCAATATTCTTCAGGGCCTCAAAGACCGTTTAAATTTACTGAAGGAACAACTAACTCACCATCGCGTCCATGATGCTGGGACATCGATGATGTAAGTGGTGTGGATAATGTCAGAGGTGAGGATGACGTCCTTGGTTTGGATGATGTCAGTGGTGTGGATGATGTCAGTGGTATGGGTGATGTCAGTTGTGTGGGTGAAACTGAAATTGATCTGTTGAAATTTTCACACAAATGCAAATTATATGAATGCCAGTTTCTGGTAAATGAGAGAACGAATCGACCGGTGTACACTGCTATGTACCTTGAGTGTCGTGCGCGCAGCTTTCATAACCTGACCATCGACTGGTATAGGGTCGGGGTATTATTCAGTGGGATAGGCTTCTTGGGAAAGCTATTATGGAGAAAAAAAACCATTACGATGGGGAGCTTCCGAGACGCTTTCGAGCGCTGACTATATTTGTAAATATAAATGGCCTGCGCTTGATGCCATATGCTTATTGATAACGGGATTGATAAAGGTCGATAGCAGTCATGTCGGCAAAGAAACTTTGCTTTTGGCAGCCACCGCAATATTTCTTGGGGTTGTTAGGGTTTATAACCAGCTAGCAAACAATAATTCTGTTGGATGGTGATTTTAACTGGAAAATAAGGTCAAAGATGATGGATACGCTGTGATCTTTTACACGTTATCATGTTCCAGAAGTGCTTCATTGCAATATGTTTAAATCGGTAGTCTGTAAATATATTGCGGGAAATTTGATTATCGAGTTACTGTTGTCCATACAGACCAGATAAAATCACTTTTAAACGCTCTGTGACATTTCCTGCCATGGATCAGGAATTAAGGTAGTAAAATTTTATTAACTGAGAAAGTAGTATCGCGATATAAATATTCCAGAAAGGCTATGAACAGTGAATGGCTTGGGCGATAATTCAATCATCAACCCAACAGTGTTACTGTTAGTATGCAAGCAAATGCTCATGACACGGTCAGAGAGCTCGTCAGCGAATATATGGTGTGTGTGTCCCAAAGTTAAAATATCCACAGCATCCATACTAAAATATCCTGACACCACTGAGATTCTAATTCAAAATACTGAAATTAAGTATTAATGGTGTGAATCATTTTCCCCACTGCATCGTTTGCTTTATATTTTTAGACTCACCAACTGTGTTTGACTGCTTGAAAACCCATCGATTAACACAAATTTATAGGGGAATTTACCCTTTTCTTGCATGATTTAGTTGAAAATATTAAACAAATAAATAAAGTGGCAAGTACAGGGCAAGTTGTGATACCAGGCCCTATCCTGAAGAACAGGGCTGCTATCATTGTCTTATTCACAAGCAGGGCACGAAATTGGCAAATATGTGAATTTGCCCTCCATTTTTTTTCAACTGGCCCTTCAACAAAATGAACTGGCCCTACCAGTATTTAACTGGTCGTCTCAATGGTCTTGTTATTCACAATGCCGAAAGTGAAGTGAAGAAGCTGAGTGAATGTGGACTTTTTTCTAGTTCATCACCGTCGCATTTAGGTAAACGTTTGACAAACTTGTCCATTGTTAAACTTGGGGACAAATAATTTCCGCGAAGTATCAAATCAGCGATGCATAGGAGACTTGTAACGCCAGGAAAATTGTGTGCGTGACATATAGACTGACCAATAAAAACGAGTGATACGATCTCATTGATAATCGTGTGCTTTCGTCAATACGGAAATAACATGAAAACTGAGGTCAAGTCAATTGGGTCAGTTCACAATTTCAAACGATCGCGCAGTTGTCAACCTGTTTATCTTTTGATGTTGAGCATGGTTACTAAATAGTTATCGGCCTGGTGGACCGACAACTTTGACAAATGAGTCGGCGGAATGAACATTAAGTCGGCGCGCGCCAACTAGAAATAACCAATTTCGTGCCCTGACAAGTGATGTTCGAGTCTTTGTTTTCTTTTAGTTGTTTGTTTGAGTGTCTCCTTGTACAAAATATAAGAGTTTGTTACAGTTTCACAAATAGAGTGTAAACATGGCTACTATGAAAGTCAAACTCATGTAGATAGATGTTAACTAATTGGCTGTGTCTTCTACATGTTTAGTCTGTAGTTATTTTGAAATGGCAAACAGGTCTTTAGAAGATGTTGACAGGATTCTTGGCTATGCTAAACTCAACGACTCTGAAATACAGTCGACAGTGCAGTGTTTGTCATTCCCAGAGCACATTGACAGCACGGGCTACAAGCTGATGGAAATTGACAAGGATATTCTTGAACATTTACAAGAAGGAGACAGGTAACAAATGAACGCCATGTCTTTAATGGTGCCTCAGTATGGTAGCATGGTGTCACCTCCTTACCTCAGTATGGTGTCACCTCCCCATTGTTTGTTAGTCAACTTTCTCTTTTTCCAAAATGTATCTGTTTTTGTTAAATTGGCAGAACACAGCCATATATGTATGCTGCTTTTTGCCTCTTCTGAATTGTAGAGGTAATTGCTAGAACGTTTGTTTTATTTTCTCATAGTTCAATGCAACAGATTTTCATTGAATAAGAGACATTTGGCTATGTTGAAGAATGGTGTTAAGGGGCCAGCGTCTAGACAGTGCCGTTCTGTGCAGTAAAAGACAGGACGTACGATGTACGTGAAGCGGAGACAACCAACTCGTTGGTCCTCGTTCCTGATTTACTCCTCCCAGACCAGCTCCCAGACGACACCCCCTCTTCTCGCCGTCTTATCCAAACCAAGGTTTGCTCAACGCAAGTTTTTAAATCCACTCAATTTGCTTTAGAATTTTTAATTAAAATGACATTTACAGTGTATGTTGACAACTGTAGCCGGTGTATCAGATGAACATATACGACCTGTTGTTGTAGCCAAAATGCACTCACATACAACTGTGCCTATGCAAGCTGCTGGAATTTGCAAGAAATGGTCTTTTATTAAGTCCTGTTGTATAAGGTGCGCTGTATCAAGTACGAGTATTATGAGCTGCGTCCCATCCAGCCACGTCTCGAGCGCCTCCATGCGTTACTTCACGAGCATTCGTACGCCGGTGCGTCATCTGAGCAGGACAGTGAAGTAGGCAAGGTGGGTACTTGCTTGTCTCCCTGTCAGATGATCACCTTCAATTATACAGTACTTTATGTCACATGATGAATCTTTCTGCTCTGTATCTTATGAGTTCACTGTTCCCATCCCACAAAGTCTTGTTTCACATGTGCTGATATGATACAGACTTTGTGTTAATGTGTGCAGTACACATTTAAAGACTTGCTAGAGATTATACAAGCCAGTGAAGAGGAACTCAAAGAAGCCCTTAATGACATGCTAGCCTTCATTATTGATGGTACCATGTTCTAAATTAACCTGAACTCTATTGGATTGTCCCATTTCTTGAATCATAGTATCATGTTGCCATAGCAACCTGTGACCGGAGCGCTCCCTGTTTCCGTAGGTTACTGGCGTGTTCTAGAGACGGGATTCATGGACAGTGTCCTCCACGCTGTCATATCAGTGAGGGATGAAAACGCGTGGGAAAGCATCCCGTTAGATGAGTGTACAGCCCAGCTAGAGGATACATTCCCCAGGTCTCAGCGCTGTCGCATTGAAATGACATCTTGGCATTGCTCGGATGATATAGATGTATTGGTGTAATAATTTTACTTGTGGGAAAGAAATTATATTTGTTGATAACCATATTTACTTGTCTATAATTTAAAATTTTGGACCAATTTTGAATATAAAATGAGGGTGGTGCAACCTATACGTTCATTGTGGAAGTCGATTGTGCCAAATCATGAATTTAAGAATCAATTCCCATCAATGGTGGTAGATGTGGGCAGCGATGTGAACCTAATGGTGGATTCTGAGTGCATATTCCCCAGCGGCACCTCTATCTTCTTGTGGAGCAACTCCGCCGCTTGGATCATCTCTCTCTCCACCAAGCATCTCCCAACCACCCCTCCTTACCTGTTGTATAAAAGTCGTCACATTGTTGTAGGGAAGTCATTCGCCACATTGTTTCTATGTTATAGGGAGGTCATTCACCCCATTGTTTCTTTCTTGTAGCGAGGTCATTCAACCAATTATTTCTATCTTGTAGGGAGGTCATTCACCCTATTGTTTCTATGTTGTAGGGAGGTCATTCACCCCATTGTTTCTATCTTGTAGGGAGGTCGTTCACCCCATTGTTTCTATCTTGTAGCGAGGTCATTCACCCCATTGTTTCTATCTTGTAGGGAGGTCATTTACCCCGTTGTTTCTCTGTTGTAGGGAGGTCATTCGCCATGTTGTAACCACGTTTGCTAGCCCTGTATCTTGTGACCTAAGTAAGGGTAAGTCGGCTCTTCAGTGACCCTGTAACGCCATCATCACCAGCTAGACTGCCTCTCACTTCATCAATCTTCTTTTTCTTCTGTTCAGATGGACATAAGTTGTACCATCTGAATGAGGACAAAATTTGCCGATTTGTTGCTGAAGTTATTCTCCAATCAACAAAGAAGGTAATCCTTGCATTCCATCATGTCCGATCTCCATCACCAGGCCATGAATCATTACAATATATATATTTTGACAGATTTTGCTCGCCTTGTTTTAGCTGAATTTGTTGTGATTGTTTTGGGGGCAGTTTAACCTGAGTGAGTTTGAGAAGACCTGGCAGTTGGCTGTTCCTGATGGCATGAGCACTTCCTTATATCAGCTTGAGGTCAGTGGTCTTGGCTTGTAATCGCTGTGTTGGTGATAATAGCTGTTATACATGGACTGCACCTAATGCTATGAGGCAGCCATTGAACTGACATGTGGCTTTGTGGGAGTGTGTCCCTGGTGTTTGTGTATTGACATTGGCTGATGGAGGTAATAGGGAAGTAATTGATATGGAGAAAGAAGACGTGTAGGCTGTGATCAATTTAGGCTGATGGTGGTTGTAGAGAGATGTTGGTTGAGAACTGGATGGGCTGATGATGGTTGTAGAGAGATGTTGGTTGAGATCTGAATGGGCTGATGGTGGTTGTAGAGAGATGTTGGTTGAGATCTGAATGGGCTGATGGTGGTTGTAGACAGATGTTGGTTGAGAACTGGATGGGCTGATGGTGGTTGTAGAGAGATGTTGGTTGAGAACTGGATGGGCTGATGGTGGTTGTAGAGAGATGTTGTTTGAGATCTGAATGGGCTGATGGTGGTTGTAGACAGATGTTTGTTGAGAACTGGATGGGCTGATGGTGGTTGTAGAGAGGTGTTGGTTGAGAACTGGATGGGCTGATGATGGTTGTAGAGAGATGTTGGTTGATATTGGCTGTTGAGGGAGGGATCTTAGTTGGAATGGCATGCTATGAGTTACGATGGCTGTGGAGTCGATCTGATACCATGGGAGTGTTTTCAGGGCCTGGTGCTGGTGGACAGAGACACCCAGCCTGCAGTGATTCAGTACTTCCCTGTAAACTCCCTCCCTCAGGACCTCAACAACAGGTGAATGACTCACTATTCAACCCCAAGCCTGCTCAATGATACATGCAACTTAACATCATTTGGTATAAAGTAAGTTTTCTTGGATGTTGGGTCCTTACTCAATATTTGACTTATAAATGGAAATGTTGTCTGTGTAGATTTATGATGCTTTTCAAGACTCGACCTAAGTGGACATTGGATGAAATCACACCTTATATAAAGTGAGTTAAGATCAGTGTGCAAAACCCAGACAGGGTGATGGCGGTTCGCAACAGGTTATATCATTTTGTTGTTAATCTTTTCGAAATATGTGTAAAAAAGCAATCATCAACCACTTTGATATATAGCAACAAACTCACTGTATATATCACTGCTGCAATAGGCCACTATATTTAACAAGTGACATTCAAACTTATTTTTCTTTTTGTCAGCTTGTGAGTTATATAGGCCCTGTGGTATGGTGTATTTTACAGGGATCTAGCCACAGAGAAGCTCGGTGTGTCTGCACTCCTCACTAAGTTTGCCCGAGCATCCACCCAACATGGTGTCAAAGTCTACAGCAGCAAAAAACCTATTTCATAATCTGTGCCCGTTACTTTGCTTTATATGTATAAATCATGAATCTGTATAAAATATCTTAACAACTTATGTGTTCTTTCACATTTAAATACTCTCCGGCAGCATTGGGTAGGGTTTTCTGCTGCCATGATAAGCATCATGTTGCTTACTGTGATATATCCAGCAATCGTCTAGAAACATTGAGCCTCAGTCATTGACCTGTAATACTATAAAGTCAACTACTGTTAACCCAGTGGCTTAAATGAATTAAAACAACTAATATTCACGATGTTGATTACCCTCCAACAAAAATTCTACATTTTCCCTGCATACCTTATCTGTGAACAAATTACCTGAGATATATATATTTCCTCCAATTCCTTAATTAATTCTGCTGTTGGGCAGAGCTTATATTGCATTGCCTAGCCTTTGGCTTGTCTGTTAACTTTAGTGGCTATCAGCCTCGCAACATACATGGACTTCTCTTATGTCATTATCTCTTCACAAAATAAAAATCAGCTCTGACCTTTGACCTCTGAGTTATTGAAAACTGGTAAACAATATTATGTTCAAAGTTAACCCAATGGGGAATCGAAACTGCTGTTTCTTAGCTATCAGAACATCCATTGCTATTTCATTCTAGCCAATTCAGAAGAGGTAATCAAAGACCTTGACCTTATTTTCAAGGTTACAGCCACAAATTTGGAATATGTCAATATGATACTTATGAGTGGAATTTTTTGTCAATATGGCTTGTAGAATTTATAAATATACTTGCTAGCACCTTTAGACATAGAAAGTCTTGTTTAATTTAAAAGGTCATATCTGCTAATCAGAATTGTGCGAATTGTATACATTTTTGAAGGCACACTAGCAGCCTCAAATTACACATGGACCCTGCTTATATCGATGGCTCCTTTCAAACTAAAAATCAGCTGCGTATGAACTTCGACCCATGCAAAACCCTTGCACATTGTAAACTCAATTGAAATAAGTTTTTATGTCATGTTTTCTTAAAAGCAAGCTACTAGCCTTAAATAACTAATGGACCCATCTTATTTTAATGGCTCTTTGTTGTCAGCCCTACATGACCTGATGTAATATTGTAAAATCTCTTGTTCAATATAAACCCTGCAGGGAATTGGAACATCTGTCTCTTAGCAATCAGAGAACCTATAGTAATTTCTTTCAAGCCATATTAAAATCTGGTGGGACCTTATATTAGAGAGGTTATCGGTGACCTTGACATCATTCCCATGGTCACTCACTAATACGTAATATCAGGTACATTTAGGTGGCTTATTTGTCAATAATGCTTGTGGAATTAATGACCAATACATTTCAGCATGTATTTCTATTGAGGTGTTCTATTACTGGGGCACAATGACATAATTTGGGGCCCTGTTACCTTTTAAAGTGAGCCATTGAATACTACGAACGGTTAATTTATCAACGTTATGATCAATGTACATCATAACGTTTAATTAAAAATCGTATTAAAAGCAGCAGAGCTTCGAGGCCTGCTGACCTGTGATTTTTGACTAGGTGCCATTTGCCTTTCCTTGAGTCATACAGTAGAATATATGTTTTCTTTTAAAATCTCCGCAAGGATGGTTTAGAAATGGGACTCATGAGTAATTGATTCATAACTAAAAAAAACCATCTTGAAGATCAAATTCAAAATCATCAAATGTGTTCTGAATGATGTGATAATGCAGCTTCATGTCGTGTGATCTACTGCGCATTGCTTGAATGACATACTAGACCAAGACGTGCCAATGCTTCCCGGAAATGGAAAGCAACTTCATGCTCCCTTTTCCACATGCTCATTTGTAGACGCCTTCTGACAACTTCCTCTTCAGTAACAGCAGGCAGTTGGTTGGTTTCATGCTCCTTAGGCCGCCCTTCATTCCGCCCATCATACATAGGCTTAGATTGACCATACTTGGTGCGGTCTCCTTTGGTGACCCAAGATCCTGTTTCTCTGTCACCTTCTCCAGGTCCAGTTTCTCTGTCACCTTCTCCAGGTCCAGTTTCTCTGTCACCTTCTCCAGTTTCTCTGTCACCTTCTCCAGGTCCAGTTTCTCTGTCACCTTCTCCAGGTCCAGTTTCTCTGTCACCTTCTCCAGTTTCTCTGTCACCTTCTCCAGGTCCAGTTTCTCTGTCACCTCTCTCCACCTTCTCCAGTTTCTCTGTCACCTTCTCCAGGTCCAGTTTCTCTGTCACCTTCTCCAGGTCCAGTTTCTCTGTCACCTTCTCCAGGTCCAGTTTCTCTGTCACCTTCTCCAGGTCCAGTTTCTCTGTCACCTTCTCCAGGTCCAGTTTCTCTGTCACCTTCTCCAGCTCCAGTTTCTCTGTCACCTTCTCCAGGTCCAGTTTCTCTGTCACCTTCTCCAGGTCCAGTTTCTCTGTCACCTTCTCCAGGTCCAGTTTCTCTGTCACCTTCTCCAGCTCCAGTTTCTCTGTCACCTTCTCCAGGTCCAGTTTCTCTGTCACCTTCTCCAGGTCCAGTTTCTCTGTCACTTTTTCCAGGTCCAGTTTCTCTGTCACCTTCTCCAGGTCCAGTTTCTATGTCGCCTTCTCCAGGTCCAGTTTCTCTGTGGTTTTTTCCTCTCTCATCGCCACCTATTTCTACTTTGCCAGTAGGCATAGTCCGCGCTGTTACGAGGAGCATTCCTAATGCAAGCGCCAGAATCCATAATCGTCGCATGGTTCTGCAAAGCAAAATAATGCAAATATTACTGACTCTGATTAAACAACAGTAGCTGCAATCTGTTCGTAAATACCCAATAGCTCCACAACTTTGAAGAGAATCGTTGGACAAAATTTTACCGATTGAATAACGTGTCGCGAGGGATATCGTTGGGGCTCTGATCTGTTGTTAAGCCTGACGTCATCCTTTAGCATACCTCTGCGTAAAAACCGCTTGTTGTTCATCAAACTTTCACTTCGCGAATCTCGTCCAAATTGTTGCCTTAATCATTGACACCTTCCGAGGCTAGATAATTTTGTTCTTCTAACTATGTTACTTAACTATTATTGCCCTAATTCGAGGTCTCCTAAATGGCAACAACAAATGGTTAAATGCACCTAACAGGGGAGCTGAAATCCCAGTTCATATTTGGTTAACTATGTTGGACCAGTAGAAGTTTACCGAATCTGTAATCTTTTCACTGTCATCGTCTTAACTTAAATGATGTTGATAAATCCAGATTTCAGCTGAGGTGGACATCATTCCCAGCCGATTTCAGCTGAGGTGGTCATCATTCCCAGCAGGTTTTAGCTGAGGTGGTCATCATTCCCAGCCGATTTGTGAATGACCGCTACGACGATTAATGCCGTCACGAAAAATTACCATTGACAAAGAATGAAATACGCCTTTTAGTCAAACCGATGATTGCTCTTGTTCGAATGGGTGTGGGGCTGGGTGGTAGTGAATCATAGAATTCATAACATTGGTTCCACTTTGTCCGAGCGTGTCAAATCATTTTCTTTTCCCCTTCTACAACGATTTATCCCCACCACGGCTCGTCATTAAAACATATAGTTCTCGTTGTTAAGGGATGTAACACAGCTAGATAAAAACGAACGGATCGATCACTACTCTGACTGCGTAAAGTGTTAATTTTACATGCAAGACGCGCTCTGGGATTCCGTTCCGCTGACCAGTCTGCCGGAGCGACCGGTAGCGATATACAGGGTATTTTGCGAGGCTCCAACTGGTTTCCATAAGTCTGTATTTTGGGGCATTACGGTTAAAGGACCATCTTCAATTAAAGCGATACATATATGTATAGATAAATTAACTCACCTCCTGTGGTATACTGGCCCAAGTTTACGAGGATTGGTATAATGGAGAAAAGCAAGTACAATCTTGAAGTGACGGCATATATACTGCAGTTGGGCCTGATTCGATCTTGACTTATGTTAAGTGAATCGTGCAGTGGCGATTGAATTCAAGTACCACATATCACGATCTGACACACCTCAGAAAGTGACCCGAAAGAATAATAACATTTTCGTGATACTCCAGCCTACTTAACGAGATTATAAGATCATGGACTTCTCTCATTTATTAAATAATTTCGACAGCTATAGTTTTTTACCGGCAGTGCGTTATCGATCAGTAACTCGTTTTGCACACGGCACGAATTTGGCTGGGTACAGACAATTTTGATGCATTATGTTGAGGCTTGAAAGTGGACAACCTCTGCCTTACCAATTCGAGCCAAAGAAGAAGACCTTTGGTTTCGTAAAAACGCAAAAATAAGTGAATGAAAGAGATAGTGTCGACGCAAGCCCCTGGACGGGACAGCTTTCAAAACGAATGGGCGATGACTTGAAACCATAGTGGGGTGTCCTTCTGCACAATATGAAATTCTGCCGATTATGCGAGATAATATGTGCCAGGAGATAAACGCGCGTCCTTGAATGCACCCAGTATTTATCGTTTATAACAGTTTGCCTCACATCATCTGTCTCGAGTACTGGGTCAGGTAGGGTCAGGTCTTGTGGCAAGAAACGAAACATTCAGGGAGATCTTTATGTACCTTTGACGAGCGAGAGTGTATCTTTGATTTATTATAGTTGTGCCATTTGTCTTATTTTTATGTATAAGCTGTCCACCAAGTGTAGCAATATCGCCTCTGTTCTGACTCTTTACCATAACGTTATGTTGTTTTGTGTCTAGCCTGGTTGGCTTGCTGTACAATAAAACTGTCACCTCAACTGTCCAAACTTCTATTGTTACATGGTGTCAGAAGTCAATCACAGAACCCAGGAGAGTTGTCAACAGCTGCTATGTGAACTATTTATGTGTTACATATATAGAAGCTGTCAACATCCAATTTGAGAATATTTCTATGATTTGAACTGTGGTTACAATTTTTAAAGGTGGGTATGCTTCAAAATGTGGAGTCCAGACGAGCGCTTCCGCGTCGCGTGGCAAAGGTCGCAGTCAAGGTCGTGGCAAAGGTCGCAACCAAGGTCGCGGCAGAGGTCGGGGTCAACACAAGCACAGTACAGTCCATCATCTTGATGCAGGTGAAGACTTTGAAGATGTTGTCATACTCTCCAGTCAAGGTCAAGTTCAACGTCAATATCACACTAACCTGGAGTTTAAGCAGCCGGATGGTGGTAACAGTTCAATTCGCTGCCAGCTCGATTCAGGTGCCAGCTGCAACATCATCTCATATGAGACTTTGTGCAAAATCACAAGTAGTGATGCTCCAGTGATGTCCAGGACAAGTGTTCGACTGAAAATGTACAACGGTACTTCAGAGACTCCCATGGGCTCTACAGACTTATGTGTGCTGAACAAAGGTACTTCTCACAAGCTTCATTTTCAAGTCCTCAGTAGCGCACCTGTCACTCTGTTATCAGGCGCGAGTTGCGAGACACTAGGACTTCTAACCTTCGACTATGACAGACTGGTGTACAGTGTCTCACGTGGTGTACAAGAACTCACAGTTGATTCAATATTTCGCAACTACCACGATGTCTTTGAAGGGCTTGGAATTATTGGAAGTTACCATATTGACATTGACAAGTCAGTTCCAAGCGTCCAAAATCACTCACGGAGAGTTCCCGTTCCACTGCGAAAAGAACTCGAGCAGAAACTCGACTCTATGGAAAGGGATGGTGTCATCACTAAGGTTACAACACCAACAGACTGGATCAGCAACATGGTCGCAGTCAAGAAGCCCAACAAGTTGCGGGTATGCATCGACCCACAACACCTGAACAGGGCTATCAGGCGCCCTCATTTTCCAACTAAGACAATAGAAGATATCACTCCACAGCTTAGTGAAGCAAAAGTGTTCAGCGTACTTGACGCGAAAGATGGTTTTCTACAGGTGAAACTCGATGAGGAATCCAGTTACCTCACCACCTTCTGGACCCCACAGGGTCGCTACAGATGGTTACGCATGCCGTTTGGCATTTGCTCCGCCCCTGAAGAGTTCTCACGTCAACTCACCCAAGTACTTGAAGGACTTTCAAATGTAGAAGTCATTGCAGATGACATTCTGATCTGTGGGTGCGGTGACACTCAGGAGGAAGCGGAACGTGACCACGATGCTGCTTTCATCCGCTTGCTTGAGAGAGCACGAGCACGTTGCCTCAAACTCAACAAAAACAAACTCAAGTTCAAGCTGACCTGTGTATCATACATGGGGCATGTTCTGACCAGTGAAGGGCTCCGTGTGGATCCCGAGAAGACAGCTGCAATCACCAACATGGCTAGACCAACCTGTGTTTCAGATGTACAACGGCTGATTGGTCTTGTGAACTATCTTTCTAAGTTCCTGGAAAAGCTGTCCGAGGTTTGCGAGCCGTTGAGGCGTCTTTGTGACAAGGATCGCCCATTCGACTGGCTTCCACAACATGAGGAGGCATTCACAAAGATCAAGGAAATGATCGTCTCCACTCGGTGCTCAAATTCTATGACATCTCTAAGCCAGTCACAGTAGAATGTGATTCCAGCTCGGTGGGACTAGGCGCAGTCCTGCTGCAGGAAGGGCAGCCAGTCTGCTTCGCTAGCCGGGCGTTGAGCACAACAGAGCAGAACTACTGCCAAATTGAAAAGGAGTGCCTAGCAATCTGTTTCGCTATGGAAAAATTTGATAACTACTTGCTTGGAAAAGAGGTTACTGTGCTCAGTGACCACAAGCCCCTGGAAACAATCTTCAAAAAATCTATACTCTCAGCTCCCAAAAGACTGCAACGGCTCCGTCTCAGGCTTCAAAAATACAACTTCACTGTGTATTATAAGAGAGGGCCAGACATGATCATATCAGATACCCTCAGTCGCGCATCCCCAAGCACTGATATGGATCAGAATGTGACAGTGGAAGATATACAGAAAGAAGTGGAAGATATCGATCTCGAGTGTGATCTGCCATAAATGACGAACACTAGTTCGAGATCAGACAGCACGTGATGCCACTATGATGCTGTTATCCAATGCCATACAAACTGGCTGGCCAGTGGAAAAACTGATGGTCCAAGAGTCAGTTCGAGAATATTGGCCTTATCGTGACGAGATGGCCGTAGTCAATGGACTTATATACAGAGGAACGCGCATTGTGATTCCAAGGGCCATGAGAGCAGAAATACTCACCAAGGCACATTCAGCACATCAAGGCGTAGATGCTACTCAACGCCTATGCAGGGACATAATATATTGGCCCAGAATGTCCGCTGACATAAAAGACATTGTAGGCAGGTGCACTACATGTGCACAATATCAAGCAAACAACAATCATGATTCACCCATCCCCAAGGAAATTCCAGAGCCGTGGGCGACCTATGTGGTCACGGACAGTGACTTCGTCGATGATGTCACCCAAAATTCAAACGCATCATGGAATTCCAGCCGGGGACAAGTTTCTGGGGATTTTGCCAAATTTGCTTCTGACTGCGAATTCAGGCATGTAACCAGCTCACCTCACCACTCAAGGAGCAACGGCAGGGCCGAGGCTGCCGTGAGAGTGGCTAAGAGTATGGTGAAGAAAGCTAAGAGAAACAAGAGTGACATATATTTGATGCTACTTCAGCAAACGAAACACTCCAACACAGGGTGTGTATACAAGCCCTGTACAAAGACTGACTGTCTCGACGTACAAAGAGTCTAATGCCTGCAGGCAAGGTACATTACCACCCTCATGTTCCCCAAGATGTACCCCTCCACCTTCAACATCGTAAGCAAAGGAACAAAGCTTACTATGACCAACACGTCAAGGGTCTACCTAAACTGGTCGTAGGCCAGCCAGTTAGTGTGCAGACAAGACCTCCAGTTCACAGCCAGTGGTCTGATGCCACTGTGTCTGATGTCGTTGGTCCACGTTCATAAATTGTGCACACAGATGGACAGAATCTCAGGAGAAACCGCGGCAACATCAGATCGCAGCAAGAACCTTCTGCTCCATTACCTCTGCCAGTGGAGAAAACACCTGCTCCACCAAAGGAGACTGAAGGATCAACTGACAAGGATCCGCTAGTAGCTGTCCAGCCGTCATCACCTCCAAGGGTGCCTGACAGAGTAGTCACCAGGGCTGGAAGAGAGTGCAAGAAACCAAGAGCACTAAAGGACTATGTTCAATAAGTTTATGTTAGTTTGCAGTGTAGTAAAGAGTGCAAAATGCCAATGAACTGAGTCTAGTACTTTTGCGAGACTGTAATTTGTGTTAATCATGTGTATTTCAAAGACTGTTAAGAGGTCAGACTGGAATCTCACCATTTCTCAATCTGGATATCAAACTACAAAGATAGTGACTTAAATCGTCAGAGACTTCTATTAGTAGAGATGTTTTTAGTACTTACACTATACTCCAGCGTCTAAATTAGTTTTCTTTTTCTTTATTAAAGGAAAGGAGATGTAGCAATATCGCCTCTGTTCTGACTCTTTACCATAACGTTATGTTGTTTTGGTCTCTAGCCTGGTTGGCTTGCGGTACAATAAAACTGTCACCTCACCTGTCCAAACTTCTAATTATTGATATTTGAATAGCATGGTAACAAGTTGCTTCTTTTGCATCACCAAACATCAAAAGATTGGAGCATGATATTCATATGTCTTGTAAGTGCACAACATGTCCATTGGAGACTTAACCTTGTCCAATACTAGAATAACAAATTGGTCCGAATTTATGTCACAATCAGATTTGGTCAGTCATAGATGTAAAGTGAGTTCCACAGGCACAAGAAAGTGGAAGACTTGGAACATTTACAAAGATCAGAAAGAAACTAACATTGACTTTTTTGTGCTTCTTTCGGGCAAATCAAGGAAATCTTTTAACTGGGGGACATGAGGCACCTCATTTTCCAAGCCACACTGGTCCCACACCACTGACCGATAAAGCTTTTAAAGTTCATTCATCAGTTCAGATAGAAATCCTGTATTCCTGGAAGCATACCTCTTGCATACGACCCAGTGCATACGACCCAGTGCATACGACCCAGTGCATACGACCCAGTGCATACGACCCAGGCACGTCAGCGTTGGTCGATGATGGTGTTGAAGCAATCATCAACTGGAAAATGATAGCGTATCACTCATCGATGTTAATTAAAGTTATGACAGATAATACAGAATCACATGCAATATATTGTTTCTCATATTCCTCTGAAGATAACAACAAGTGCACAAGGCAGGGTTAATGGGGTCATTCATTACAAGGCTCTGGCAATTATGTTTTATACTGTCTAGTTATTAGCCTTTTCAGCACATTAACACTTAACTGTCTCCACAAATCAAGACAATGGATACCACAGCACATATACATATATGACTATGTTTAAAGTGCACACATGAAGCATGAAAGCATATAAGACAACCAGCTGATACGCATAATATACATGGTCTATACGGTTACACTTATGTCGTAACGTGATCCGTGGTGTTGAGATGCACACGATACGCACTTGTAATGAGTAAAGAATCGAACTCCAGGTGTAGGGTTTATACAAACTTGAACTTTATTGACGTGACTTACATTTCGAATTTCAGATGTAACTTAGCCTAAACTTAAGAGAGAGATGTGCTGAACTCGGAGGCCAGGAGAGAACTGATTTTGAAATATAAATTGCTTCCCTCAACGACTAAGGCACGCCATCCCAATTCTCAAGGGACATGCCGTAGCCAGGTCTGTGAGGGTTGGGGCTATCGGGCGTTGCCTGGTCAGGAAGGTAATGTGGCTCTGGAATATGGGGTATGTATGAGGAGAGGGGGAAAGTGGCAGGTGACATGTAGGTCACTTGTGGATCTGGGAAACTGGGGTTTATAATTAATATAAGCTGTAGGGGGTTACTCCATCAACTGATGACTAAGAGGGTACGTTATGATGAAGGGTAGGTATTTGGCTCTCAACACCTAAATAGCAATGATGTTATGGTATAACATGCTCAGGGCTCTGATTATGACCCTCTAGCCATACACTGGGTTTACTCAGGTGTGGTGATCTCATTTCATTGTAGGGATGGATAACCGCTATCTATGTTGGATACCTGAAACACTTGCTCTGAGGAGTCTTAAGAAGGATTTTCTGCAAAAGCTACAACCACAGACATAAGAGAGATTAAGTTCAAACTTCGTGTATATCAAGTTACACTTAAAACATTGACTACATTTAGGTGTATCACTGGCACGTGACTATGACTTTAACTAATTTGTGTAACAGCGCCACATAACTTCATTTAAGTTTTACGGCGAATAAAAATCAGATTAACTACATAATGATAAATTTATACATATCCTAAACATCAAGCAATCATAATGATTTAAAATGGAGGTTCTATATGGGAGGTTCTTTTTTGAAGGTTCTATATTAAATTTTGATCCGAGATTAAATGAATGTCGTTCGCAGTTTCGCTCGGAAAACCAGACATTTCTAAAGTAATTGCAAATGGAAACCTTGTATCAGGCTAAAATTAGAACAGGCTTGAACCGCACCTCAAACTGAAGAGTTGCGTACGTTAGTGTAATAATGCGTAATAATGCTACATTGTCAATTGTAACAACCACAGGCGCTCGGTTCTCGATGCCAAGCTTTCGAATGCCGAGTATACCAACGTGATTAAACACGGAGTACTAGCCTTTTGAGAGCCGGGTGTCGAACACCGAATGCTTGAGTATGGAAAGAACTCTGTTGGGCATCAGAAACACCCACCCTAATGTATGATGATCCCGGGGAATGACAGAGCTTTCGGGTGTGAATGGGTGAAGGGTGAAACGGAGGCGGCGACCATTTGCACACCTTGTAATTATATACCGATATAGAGACCCTGTGCTCGGAAGCTTGGTATCGGGAACCGAGCGCATGGCAGCAGCAGCAATATACGCTGATTACGGTCTTATTCAAGTTCTGGCCACTGAATATGATGCGAGAATAAGGATTATATACACTTTTAACTTAAATCATCAGCCGCGATGGCTGGTGCGAACAAATAATAGTTTATAACTGTTGATGTATACACAACCGACTTTCTTTGTCAATTTCTTCTCATTTAGTTGTAGTCTCTGGGCGGTAAGGCGTGGTCCATTTACATAACATAAAAGGAAAAAAATCCCTTAAACAGAACGTTATCTCGCAAGTTGTGACACATCATTTCGTGTTTGTCGTGATACAGGAGGACTGGTCAGATGACAGCGTGCCTCCCTCCTTACACCGACACACGAGTCTCATCACGCCTCAACTCTCCCACGGCTAATATATACAGACTATATATAAGGTGGGGCAAGTCCAGACTCGAGTGCCTGTGTCTCCATGCACTCCTACTTCACCATAAACGCCGGACTTGGGTGGCTATCTTTGTAAATTGGACCCAACTCTTGTGTAAGAATGAGTGAGACTTGATGGGCCGACCAGGTGGCTGCCACAAGTGAATGGTGCCAGTGT
>CM067350.1:76573831-76586331 GCA_034190875.2 Urechis unicinctus | reverse complement strand
CACTCATTTTTGTTTGGGGATATGCTGAAGCTACAAATCAATGCTGCAAAGCAATATATTGACGGTGACATGCTCAAAATAGCATAATTCTAAATGGCTAAACTATCAGTGTGTGGAGAGAGCAGCAAATGCATACAGTGAATGCGGTGAATAATGGTCAATTGTTCGCTTGAATGTTTTCGTTGGTTCCATGACATGCGATGATATTTCTTCGATTCCAACAGCCAGAGTAAGATCCGGGTTCTCCTTCAATGTTTCATTTACTTTCTTCTGTGAATGCCAATGGCTGGAAAGAGAGGAAGACTTGGTGTTATCCCTGGGCTAATTTCCCATATGCGTCACGGAGAGCAGCGTACTTTATGAATTTTTCATTAACATAGGGGAGCTAAAGGAAACTTATAGATATATGGAAATGGAATATTGCGACCTCGCCAGGAGGGTTGTAGACTACTTTGAAAGTGCCCTCAGAGGCCACGGGCTCACACGATGAGGAGGCAGTGACATACCGAAAAACAATATCCATGTGACAACTCTGCTCTAAAGAAAATCTGCAAACAACTGAATATGGATGTTCAAATGTTGCAGGGGTCACCACTTAGGTGCTGTCTAGAGAGTATGGTGACTCATAACGTTAGGCGTTATGCTGTTGAGACATAACCACGTATAGTTCATATCAGGTAGACAATGGCTTGGACGCATAAATGCTGCACATGTGCAGCAGTGCTTTAAGTTAGAAATCAAGGATTGCCACTGTTAGGCCTGCATGTTCCGTGACCCCCCTCTCCATCCCGCACATGTCCACATAGGTGCACACGGGTTTTGTTTTATGTGCATGCACAGTAAACATCTGGAGGGGCTGGTTGAGGTTATGCTCTAAGGTAGCTGCGTCGTACAGGTTTGCAATGATATCCAACTGGTCCTCTATATATATATATATATATATATATATATATAGAGAGATAGAGATATAGATATATAGATAGATATATATATATATAGATAGATATAGAGAGAGAGATATAGATATATATAGATAGATAGAGAGATAGAGAGAGAGAGAGAGAGAGAGAGATATAGAGAGAGATAGGAGAGAGAGGACAGAGAGAGAGAGAGAGAGAGGGACAGAAAGAGAGGGAGAGAGAGATAGAGAGAGAGAGAAAATCTTTAGAGAGAGAGAGGGAGAGAAAGAGAGAGAGAGAGAGAGAGAGAGAGAGAGAGAGAGAGAGAGAGAGATCTCTATATCTCTCTATCTCTCTCTCTCTCTCTCTCTATCTCTATCTATATATATCTATATATATATATATATATATATATATATATATATATATATATATATATATATATATATATATATATATATATATATCATTTTGACGGAAGGCGAGCGTCTGGTATCTACCATCACCGTGCTAATAGAATACCATGCCCGTACATGAAAGATACAAGTTTTGAATCTTTTCAGTCAAGGGCCAAGTCAGTAACCAGGAGCTACGTGACGTCAGCAATCAGCTATGGCAAGCCGATGCCAACAGAATCAACGACGTCGACTACAACGAAGGCGGTTCCAGGTGACACTGCAAGCAAAGTCTGCTGCATGGCAGCCATAACGGACAATATCTTGGAATTCATTAAATGTGGGGGGCCATTTTAGGCACCCCACAGCATTGCTTACTTTGGAGCACATGATGATTTATGCGTTTATCGGTAGGTTATTTAACTACGTCGACGAGTCTCGGCTCAACGAATTGACCTTCAAGCGCATCCAGTTATTGAGGGAGTACTTCATCCCGCTGATCGGTCAAGCTGATCCCGTATGTACAGGCTCATGCATATATATATATACATATATATATATATATATATATATATATATATATATATATATATATATATATATATATATATATATATATATATATATATATATATATATATATATATATATATATATATATATATATATATATATATATATACAGGGAAATATTTATACAGGGAAAGTAACTGGCAAAAACGGTAAATGTGCGAGAGAGTCGACTTGGTGAAAGCCTTTCTCTTTAATCGACTAAGCAACGCGATTCTTCTACTAAGAAATGTGAGTGACTTACCTTGGGTTGACTGGCTGTCACTGTGGTCGTTGTGTTTATTGTGCGTGCATGTGTAGAGCATACTATGAACACGTAAAATAAGATAATTTATAACCATTCTGGGCCCTGAGCGCTAGTGACAGGAACCATACAAGACGAATCTTCTTTCGTTCGCGCCTTTGTTCCTCTGGATGGCCATACATTACCAGATCACGTGAAAATGGCTATTCGAGAATGTGAACGTGGGATCGAGCTTATTTGACGTGATGCTTGGATTAGAATTTTAGTGTGGGCATGGTGCGGAACAAATCTGATCCTGCGTGTCTGGGACTCAAACTTCCATATAATTCGAACGCATCACCTCCAAACACTACATAACTTGGCAAGCTGGTTAGGACTTAAACTCCACAAGGTGAACCACAAAAAACTACTACAATATGTTTCAAATAGTGAGTTTCTTACAGCAGAGTTGCCGAATCAAATCCACCTGGTTACACGGCCTGTTGCTGATGAATCAGTCGCTTGGGGTCAACTGACAAGTTACTTACACTTCCCCAACCTCACACTTCCTCCTTGAAACGGAGGGTTTACAATGATGTAGAGTGCTGTATGTGTGACAGATACCTGGTCAAGCTTCCGCTGCGAATAATGGCTTCCGGAACAGGTCAGACAGTACTTGTTCACGAGGTACTCGCGATCTGGCGGCACTATCGACAGCAGTGGCTTTGAGCATATCATGTTTGGTGAGGTTCGCACCTCCTTCTTAACGACTCAATGGACAAGCCAAAAAGCATGTGGAATGGGTTCATACTGCTCGTGAGCTCATGCAATTTTAACCAAATATGCCGATCAGAATTATTTGGAAGTGATGATCGATCGCAAATCTTTGGAAATTCGCTTAAATCACTAATTCCAAATTATACATTTTTATGAATTTCAAATAAATCAGTTGAATGAATGAGATAATATGGGTTTATAATTATTTGCCATTTTACTGCTAGATAGCTTATCTGTTCGTATTTCCCAACCAATGTAGGCACTATATAACACACAATGGGTGGTGTGCCGTTCAACCCTACACCCACTTAACACTACACTTGCGTCTTACTGAAATTAACCTGCTTTTGATTTGAATGTTACTTTACAGTCACTGCTAACGTATGGTGTTTACTGACACGAAGCGAGTAACCAAATCGGCGTCTTCCGCTGATATTACAATTGATGCCGACATGCTATTCTTCAAAATGACCTCCATATTACGTCTTGGGGGTAACTCAGCTGCGCCCATTAACAACAATAAATATTAGTAAATTCCTGCGAACGAACATTTATTTATATAGAGACTATGAACAGTAATTTTCTTATATATATCACACATCATTGCTGCTCATTACGAATTGATGTACAACAAGGTGACGGAATGGATCGTCTAATGCA
The DNA here is from genome assembly GCA_034190875.2 of Urechis unicinctus. Taxonomy (NCBI): domain Eukaryota; kingdom Metazoa; phylum Annelida; class Polychaeta; order Xenopneusta; family Urechidae; genus Urechis; species Urechis unicinctus. Next base: position 76,582,807 of record CM067350.1, on the reverse strand, counting down.
GAACTAGTCAAAATCTGTCAGGAGAGATCTGCGAAATATATCCTGATGAATCTGAGTCGGAACTTCCTGCGGTGTCGTTCAGGACTTTCCAGGTCCTGTAGCGGTGCGGTGACGTCATACTGGGTGTGATGGGCGGGAAGGAGAAAGGCTTAGTTGGTGGGAAGGTAAAGGCCGTGTTAGTGAGGCCTACAGCTGACGGCGAGCAGGTGAACGGAGTGAGACCGGGTGAAGTCGGGAATATGTGAGAGGCAAATTGGGCCAGGTGGAGAGGGAGCGCTGTGGGTGATGGAGGACACCTGACCGCGCTCATTGACTGTTGAGCAGGGGGGTTGATGTCATTATCGACGTCGCTCTCCCGATTTTTCTTGCCTCTAGTTGTCAAATCTAATGGTTCATTCGCGTCAACCATCACATACTGAGGGGCTGAGTTTTTGTCAGTATGACGCCGTTTGAAAAGGGTCTCCTCTTTGTCCCCACACCAAGGTCGTTTGAAGGACGTCGAGGGCTGCGTTCTCCATTCTTCGGTGGCACTGTCGGTACTGGAGGTCGGACTGGCCGCGCTGGTTGGCAAGGGGCGAACTGGTTTACGCGGTGCGCGCGCGACGCGTGGTGGAGAAGGTGAGGCTGCGCGTTGGGACTTGATACTACGCTTCTGTCGCGCACGTTTGTTCTGAAACCAAGTCTACAACACAGAAGATCTCATCAGTCACAGCCATCGTACAGTAACGCACGACGATCAGGATGAATCAACGATCATCTTCCATGTTCTATACGCTTACGTGGACCCTGGCTTCCTCTACAGTGAGTTGAGCAGCTAGCCTCTCTCGTCGGGTGATATCAGGGTAGCGATTGTCGCTGAATGCCTCCTCAAGAATAGCTATGCTCCTGACTGAAAAATGAGTGCGTTCTCGGCGACGGTTTTTCTGCGGTGGTCCGACTCTCTGCGACTCGTCTACTGTGTAGTCCCGCGGGGACAGCCCGCCCACAGAGGCTGTAACGCGAAATAACAGTTCACTTCATGCGAAAATGTGCGAATTCAAGCCACATGTCGGTACATTAGTTGTGAATAAGTCTGTACAATGCTTGTGACTTACGACTGATCCACCTGCCAGTGCCAGGCTTGTGGTGAAGTAGAGCTGTCATATCTGCGGTCAGTTCAGACTTAACCAGTTCCTATTGCCCGAAGAACCAAATTATCTACTGCAGGTCCAAGATGGGATTGATTGGATGTCAACGTGTATGGGCCTTATATACCCCCAAACAGCGCGTTTCAGTGAGCCTATAACCGGAATAGCTTTACGAAGACAGTTCGTCATTCCGTCGCGCGTTTAGAGTGGATGAGATCACAGGACGCGCCCCGCGAACGAGAGCTCGTCGCGCGCGTTACGCACGCCGGCTGCTTTGATGTACGGCGGTTCGCTGGTCGGGGTGTGAGAGAGAAGGCTTGGAGGACGATCCTCAGTATTTCAACAATATTTTTATATGATCATTAGAACCATAATATTTACAGTAAAAATGACGAAAAAAATCAATGACTTGAATGATTTTTGGTTGGACCAATGAAAACGGGAGGCCCCAGGAAATAGTTACATTCTGGCAATGTGTGAAAGAGCCTCGAAGGACCTCATGTTCATTACCATCTATATATGACCTGCTACGAACCTCCTGACGAGATTCACGCCATACCCCGTAGAACACAGCAGTGATATGACGTAATGCCACATAGACGCCGCAGACAATCGAGTCTGAACAAACCTAGCCTGTCTGACTGCTAATATATACTTACTTATCCAAGCCGTCTGAAAGGTGGGCTTCTCAAACTCAAAAATATCTTACCGCTCTCCGAAGCGGTATCGCATAATGATAAGTAATCGCAGCCCAGTGCATCACAGGACACTCATGTAGCACAAAACACAACATATATCTTAGATAAAAAGATTGTTTTACAACAGGTGTACACTTTCACACGAGCCGGTCATGTACAATATAAATTCACTTTCGTATTCAAAATTGACAGAGCAGTGGACGGGAAAGCAGACAAGATGCTGTCAACTCTATTTCTCTGTTGCTTGGCCATCACAGGTTTGTTTCGATCGGGTGCTTTTACAACTTCCCTACTCCCTGCCCCACCACCACCCTCCACTTCAACCGTCGATCACCATCAGCCAATACACAATCCCCTTTCTCACAATCCCCAACCCACCATACAACACCCCATCATCCAACACCCCTTCTAAACGCTTTTTCAGTTTGACATGATTTGACATCCTCTCCGTTTGCTATGTGGACCAGTGCGAGGCCAGACCATCACTACTGAGGAGCTGCGTGATATCACGGAGGCTATCTGGGCGGCCGACACGGACAAAATCGACAATATAGAATACAACGACAATGGACAGAGCCCGTGAGTACAACGACACCCCCCTTCATCATGAAGCGATATTGATACCACAGGTAGTATTTGTAATGGCCGACTATGTGGCCTGGATGCAGGCTGTTTGTAAATGTCCCCGGTAACGGAGTAGAGGAGGGCAGCTTCGGGCTGATCCGCGAGATGAGGCAGTATTACTACCCGGACATCGGCAGGGCGGACCCATCTTGCACTGGCGATTGCCAGTCCCTAAGAGATCGCTTCCTCAATCATCTGATGGCCAGCGCTCCCATCCAGATCGCGCATCAGTTCCTTGTTGAGAAAGGTCAGAATTAGTAGTATCTCGATTGTGTTTAGATCATTAATGAAAGGTAATGAAGTGATAAAGTTTCGCTTTTGTTCAAATGACATAATTTGTATCCTTCCTTGGTTTTTGGAACACCAAATCACCGTGATTTATCGCTATCGGCACATTTAAACAGACTTTATAAAAGTGCAAACGATGAGTGCATGAAAGAAGTCATGGAAATTTTAGAAAGCCAACAAATAAAACCGGGATGATCGGTAGATGCGGATGTCAGAAACCGTATGGAAGTTGTTTGTGTAGTTTTGGTTTATATTCGCCTCAAGCACCAATAAACGTTTTCTCGTCTTATTCTCACCTTATTCCTGTGGCGTCAACACCTCGCCCAGGGAAGCTAGTTGTGAAAGCGCGCCATAACAGATGGCGTATGTCAATAAGTTTTGTTAGGATAACTCGCGGGTCCAAGACCTGAGCGCGAGTTATGCAGATTCGCAAGTTATCGGGACGTGAGTTATCGGGGTAGACCTGTATATATTAACAAATAGTACATGAACATCACATAGTCCAACCAAGAGCTCAGGCTGTCTGCTGACCAGAGCGCGATAGCGTATGGCGTTTATATACCTTTAAGGCACAGGGATAGGATAAAGCTATAAGCCCGCATTGTATCGTCATTTAATTAAGTACAATTCTAAATTTCAAAATAAGTAATTCTGTGTATCATTCCACCAGGACTTGCTCCTGCATCGGCCAATGAGTTCCGTAACGCCCTCTACCAGTACTATTTCACCCGCTACTCACGCTCGCAGGGCGCCGCCATCGACAGTAGCGGTTTCGAGCACGTCTTCTATGGCGAGGTGCGTAACACTGAAGTGACCGGCTTCCATGGCTGGCTACAGGCTTATGAACTCGAACAAGAAAATGCGTTCACCCTCAGCAACTACCAGGCCACATGTCATGTAAGTAAAGTGTTGCTGAATATCATACGTAATATTAGGTCAAATTGTGACAATTGCGTGAAATTGTAACATTTTCTTCATCGATATGCTTACCTTACATTTGAACGATAAACATTGGGGGTCACCGAGTTTTTGCACCAGAAAGGCACTTTTGATCCAAATGCTGAACATCGCGCTCATTGTAACAATTGAGTTTCGCTCTTGTAGAGAAAATATGTCCTGTGGTAATCACGTGAAATTAGATCAATTTCTTCATTAATAAATATACCATACAATATTGAAAAAAAAGTGTCACCGATGTAAATTTTGCACCAGATAAGTTCTTTTGAAGCAGATGTGAGCGAATTCCCAACGCGGCAATATCATCTGCTGATCCTCATTACAACGCGGCAATATCAGCTACTGATTCTCATTACAACGCGGCAATATCATCTGCTGATTCTCATTACAACGCGGCAATATCATCTGCTTATTCTCATTACAACGCGGCAATATCATCTGCTGATTCTCATTACAAACGTTTGGTTTCTCTGTTGTTGAGAAATAATGTCCGGTGGCAATTGTCGCACAGAAAGAATGTTATACGCTTTCTATTGACATGGCGATACAGTCAACTTAACAGACGCCGCCATATTTGTTTCTTGTTAACTTGGCGTTATCATAACGCCAAGTTATGGCGATCGGCCCGGTTTGTAAGTTTGTGTGTGGGTGGGTTTGTTTGTTAACAATTTTTTGTTTCGCGATACAGGTCGCAATTTTTGAAATTTTCCAATTTTTTTTTCGCCCATCGCTAGGCGCTAATAAGGCGCAGAACCGAGAGGTTTTGTTTTGACCTTGACCCAAAACTAAGGTCAAGGTCATTGAATAAGTGAAAAACTAGTATCTCGAATAACTCCGTCAATAATGGTCGGATCGTTACAAACTTTACACCATCGTGTAGCTCATTCAAATTGCAAACTTTTTCTAAATACTTATACGGCGATCCAACCAATGATTTTCCCGAGCGCCTAAGGTCGAAAAAAAGTGGTATCGGTCCAAATGGCAACAAAAGTTTCATGAATATGTTGAGCGCCTATCAGATATCATTTGTTGTGATCCGCGATACAGGTCGCAATTTTGGAAATTTTCCAATTTTTTCTTCGCCCATCGCTAGGCGCTAATAAGGCGCAGAACCGAGAGGTTTGTTTTGACCTTGACCGAAAAGTAAGGTCAAGGTCATTGAATAAGTGAAAAATTAGTACCTCGAATAACTCCGTAAATAACAGTCGGATCGTTACAAAATTTACACCATCGTGTAGCTCATTCAAATTGCAAACTTTTTCTAAATACTTATACGGCGATCCAACCAATGATTTTCCCGAGCGCCTAAGGTCGAAAAAAAAAAAAAGTGGTATCGGTCCAAATGGCATTATAAGTTTCATGAATATTTTGAGGGCCTATAAAATCGTCAATACATGTCCGATGGTAATAAAAATTGGGTCACATGTGCTCCATGACCGCTTAAGTCGGTTCCATAGATTTCATGAATGTCGATGACGTCACTTCCGGTCACGAAAGCATCAAAGTTTATAAAAAAATGACGCTAGTTCAATGCTCAATACGTCCATGCTTTAGAATTCCATTTAAAAACAGTTTAGATATTCTGAAAGTGTAATGTAATTGTAAACCTTTTTCTAAATATATTTAGTTGTAAATAATGCATTGTTAAAAAAATTGTAGCAGGTCGAAAATTTCTGGTAACCAAAATCTCTCAACTTATTTATTTCGCAATAAATTCACTAATTATCGTCCGATCGTAACAAAATTAACATTTTCTGAAAGCTGAAACAATTGCCAAACTTTGGATTTGACAAATGCTATCAAAATATTCGTCGTTTTCAAAGCGCGTTGAGTTGAAAAAACAAATTTCACTCAGTCAATTTTCGTCAAATTTTCGATTGCTAATAAAATCGTAAATATCAATTATATAGTCATAAAAAACTGCTCAGCTGTTGTCATCGACAGCACGAATCGTGTTCTATTGAAATTAGATGAAATAATTGTTGTGGCACGAAAATTGGGAAAAAAAATTATGACCCGTGTACTGGATTTGAACACCGGCCTCTGGCATGGAAGTCTAAAACTGTTCCGCTACGCCACGCGGCCTAGCACACTGATCTGTATTGTCATATATATATCATAAGTATAACAGGTGCCAACAACAGCTAAACGCACAACATGATTGATAAATCCATAGTAATTTTGTTAATTATAGGTTGATACGGATTTTTTATTGCTTAATGTTGTTTGGCTTCTGAATGAATGTTTAAGGTTGATAGTTTCACAAAGGTCGCCGCTGCTGTCAGCTCGCTTTGCGTAAAGCCGGCAAGCAGCAATACGGACCAGTCAAGGGGGGGGGGGGGGGGGGGCACTTAATAGTATAGAGGTAGTACATATGTGCCGCGCGACGGGGTATGTTTTTTCGGCCTCATGACCTGTACGACGGGTTTTTTGGCCTCATACTTGTACGACGGGGTATGTTTTTGAGCTTCAATCTGTACGAGGGGTTATACATTCGCATAATACCTTGTACGACGGGGTATGCTTTTGGCCATTTTGACCTTGTACGACGGGTGCGGGTTTTCGAGGTCCCGCGGCACACCTCTATCCAGAATAAGGCCAAGTGCCCCCCCCCCCCCCCCCCCCCGGGGGACCAGTCCAATTCACTGTAAAAATGAATGTCCTCTAAAAAAATTTGCATATCGATGCAACACACAGCAAACGAAACCATGCCAGTCAATACTTCTTTATCACCATTGGTTATCGATGGTTCCCATTAGACATCATAACGATGATAACGTACCTTATGATTTTTCATTTCCCTCTCGTGCTACACAAACAAGAGGCCCATAGATACATGGGGGAACTTTGAGGCCCATGGGTAAATGGGGGAACTTGGCGAACTGCATAAGGAAAATTTTAAAATCGGCCATCTAATTCATCTTATTGTATATATTATAACGTAATGATGATTTGTACGTTATGATTTTTCATTTCCCATGAATCACTTTGCAATCATAATGATTTTCAACATAAGAGGCATGATAACTTAGGTAATTTTTGGCCGATTTTGGCCAATTTTGGCCCGATTTAGAAATTGTTGCAATTGTTTGGATGAAGTTCGCCAAGTTCCCCCATGTACCCATGGGCCTCTTGTTATTACGGCGGAATGTCTAACCTCTAACCATACCCCACTAGAAATATACTTGAGTGGGAATCTTTCAAAACAATAACACAAACGCCATGTTGTCGGGAACATAGAGATTGAACAAGAAGCAATCTTCAACGCGTGTTCTGATTAGATATGTTGTATACATGTTGTCATAGACAACCGGAGCAATAACCGCGCTGTCGATTGACCCCTTGCTTGACAGACAGCGTCATCGATTAGCGCCAGACAGCAACTTAATTGCTGCTGTTAGCTAAACGCACAGTATAATGTCCAATATTATGATTTAACAGCCAAGCATCTTTTTAATTATTTGTATAGTAGTGGTAACAGTGGTAGATGGGTATAGAGCGACTGTTTACATGGTGTCAGGCATGAACGAAACAGCAGTTATGATCGTTTAATCATCAGGTCCCCACAATGTGCATGGCCGAGAAAGCGCAGGTTGCCGTACATCACTCATATACTATAACCTTATTGAGCTTAGGCACTTGATGCTACATGTAAAAGATATTGTTAAACAGCATGAGGCGGTGATCATGAAGAGTACACAATTATGATATCTAGATTTTATGCATCACCACTGACTTGTGTCCAATATTAACATCTCTTATAAGCACGTTATGCAGAATCATCGATGAATCATCGAGTAAAGAAATCCATTGATACCGCTGTTTTACTTGTCATTAGCTTATCGGTGACAACAGCGACCCCTGCATGGCAACAGGAAGTAGATAATTATTGGACCAGTTTCAATAGGACGCGCAGTGTTATAGCTCAGTGCGCAAATACGTCTTGAGACGAAACCTGCATGGTAATCACCAACCCCTATAATACTTAGACATGAATCGAAGCTTTTGGCTGAAGCTAACGGCAAACATGAGCGCTGAGGATGAAGCGTCTTTCATATCGAGAGACCACGCCACGACGTGATTGAGGCCCGGGTTGGGGGGGGGGCGGGCTCTTAAGTGTATAGAGGTAGTATATATGTGCCGCGCGACGGGGTATGTTTTTTCGGTATCTCGACTTGTACGACGGGTTTTATTGGGCCTCATACTTGTACGACGGGGTATGTTTTTTAGCTACAATCTGTATGACGGGTTTTTTGGGGGCTTCGTATTATACGACGGGGTTTTTCTCTTCCCACCTGTATAAAAGGTTGTATATACATATTTCCTATCGATCGTTGACAATACAAATGCATATCTTGTACGACGGGGTATACGTTTTTGCAATTTTCACCTTGTACGACGGGTTATACATTTGCATAATACCTTGTACGACGGGGTATGCGTTTGGCCATTTTGACCTTGTACCACGGGTACGGGTTTTCGAGGTCCCGCGCACACCCCTATCCAGAATAAGGCCAAGTGCCCCCCCCCCCCCACCCCGGGGATTGAGGTGGTCTGAGAAATGCTTATCAATGACAACCACAAATACCCGAGGCCAGTGAGGATCCACCAAACATGAACTTAAGAATTAACGCAGCAAAATAAAACCCTTTTAAGAGACACGACAGTTGATCATAAGAATCACCTCAATCCACATGAGTAGTGACATGCTTCAATATGAACGATTCTAAAAGAGTGCCATCCATAACAATACGGATCATTGAATTCCCTTTGGATTCAGGAGTAGGTATATTTGACCACCTTGTTTACACCAAGTGTACAGATATGGGTCGCAGTAAAACTATGCAAACGACAAAGGCTGGGATCTCTGTGTTATTAAATTATAAAAGGCCCGGAATATGTTTTACCTGTCTCATAAGATATGGGTAGTACATCCTAAGAACTTAAAGCGTCGTCGGCGAGTGTGCAAATGTGTGCAACGCACGCTCGTCATGAGGTGACTCTGCCATGAAATCGACAAAAGCATGTGGGACTGTTTAGCCAACATCTCGGGGCTCGGCGTCTGTTTATTATCAGGATAACATGCCCCCGAATTAATCAGAAAACTCCTTGTGGTTTGAAGAGACGCTGTCGTTATCAACCACCCACATTTTCTTCTCACTACATACTGCGACTGACATCACAACAGAACTAAGCCAATGAGATCTACGTTGATTTGTGCAATGAAGGCAATAAATATATTTGCATATATTGGGCATTCCCATCATTGGGAAGCTCCACCA